>CM075066.1:61233352-61820852 GCA_037428765.1 Rubia yunnanensis
ATAGACAGTTAGTTCTGCTCATTCTCCGTTGCCTCCTCAATGTCCTCATGTGTGAGCTTCATCACTCCCCCTCTTCTACAAGTTCTAAGGATGGCTGTAAAATCAGAGCCAAGCCCTAAAACCTCATTTCTTTCCTCGAACTATTCAGAGCCTTGTGGAGTATACAGTTGAAACAAATGTTTACCGTATTAAGTCCCATAGAGGGATGTTCATATATATAGCATAAGGTAACTAGATGAGGATTACAGCAAATATAATCAAATCTGATTCTATACAGTTGGCTAATCCCTACAATCATGCTATACCATATATATCGCTAACTACCATGTTTACATTCCCCCTCAATCTTAACTGTAACAAGGTTTAGATTGTGTTGTAAGCGATCGAGCATATGACGTGTAGCTGGTTTGGTGAACCCATCGGCTACCTGATCATTTGAAGATACAAACCGAACGTCCAATGCTCCTAACGCAACCTTTTCTCGAACAAAATGAAAATCCACTTCTATGTGTTTTGTTCTTGCATGAAAAACAGGATTGGCGGTCAGATAGGTAGCACCGAGATTATCACACCATAGCACAGGAGGCCGAGGTTGACATACACCCAATTCCTTTAATAATGATTGCACCCAAGTAGCTTCAGTCGTGCCATTCGCCAAAGCTTTGTATTCGGCCTCAGTGCTTGATCTGGAGATAGTGGGTTGTTTGCGAGAACTCCACGAGATCAAATTCAGACCAAAAAATACTGCAAAGCCTCCAGTGGACCTGCAATCATCCATACATCCTGCCCAGTCTGCATCTGTGAACACACTTAAGAGAGTGGAGTTCGAACGCTGAAAACGAAGTCCCATAGCAGCAGTGCCCTTGATGTATCTCAAGATTCGTTTAACTACTTCCCAATGTACATCAGTTGGGTTTGAGAGATATTGGCATACCTTATTAACGGCGAAGGAAATATCTGGCCGTGTTAGGGTAAGGTATTGCAAGCCTCCCACCATACTTCTATATTTGAAGACATCATCTTGACTAAGAGCTGTACCACAATCACGAGTAAGTTTATCGGTTACGGATATGGGGGTTGAGACGCTCTTACAATTCTCCATGTGAGCACGATGAAGGAGATCAGCAGCATACTTGTGTTGCATCAAGGTGATTCCCCCTGAATTGTAGAGGACTTCAATCCCCAAAAAATAATGCAAACGACCAAGATCCTTCACCGGAAAGGAAGTGGACAATGCACGTAACAAGTTGTCAACCACCGTTGGCGAGGAGCCAGCAATAACAATGTCATCCACGTAAACAAGCATAAAAATAATGACTGAACCATGATGAAACAAGAAGAGGGAAGTATCAGCTTTAGACAACCGAAAACCAAGCTGATGGAGTTTGTCACTGAGGCGAGAGAACCATGCTCGTGGTGACTGTTTGAGTCCATAAAGTGCTCGGTGAAGTTTGCAAACATGGAGAGGCCGATGTGAATCCTCAAAGCCGGGGGGTTGCTGCATATAAACCGCTTCATCCAAAAAACCATGAAGAAAAGTGTTGCTTATATCGAGTTGGCGGAGATGCCACCCGCGAGAAATGCTGAAAATGAAGTCTCATAGCAGCAGTGCCCTTGATGTATCTCAAGATTCGTTGAACTGCTTCCCAATGTACATCAGTTGGGTTTGAGAGATATTGGCATACCTTATTAACGGCGAAGGCAATATCTGGTCGTGTTAGGGTAAGGTATTGCAAGCCTCCCACCATACTTCTATATTTGAAGACATCATCTTGACTAAGAGCTGTACCACAATCACGAGTAAGTTTGTCGGTTACGGACATGGGGGTTGAGACGCTCTTACAATTCTCCATGTGAGCGATATATATGGTATAGCATGATTGTAGGGATTAGCCAACTGTATAGAATCATATTTGATTATATTTGCTGTAATCCTCATCTAGTTACCTTATGCTATATATATGAACATCCCTCTATGGGACTTAATACGGCAAACATTTGTTTCAACTTGGTATCAGAGCCAGATCCAAAATTCAGAACCTAAACCATAGCAGAATCAATCTTCAGCGATGAAAGTACCACAAAAAATCCCAGAACCCTACAACCTTCATCAAGCGCCTCCATCATAAATTCCTCAACCATTGCCACCGCCATCACTTGTAAGTTAACTCGCACAAACTTTCTGTTATGGAAAGCCCAGGTTGTTCCAATCCTACGAGGGGTTCAACTCTTCGGATTTCTTGATGGCACCACAACAAAGCCGCCCGCCATGATGACAGAAGGAGCCGGCGCCGCTGCAAAGGAGGTACCAAATCCTGCGCAGGCTGCTTGGATCACTCAAGACCAGGCCATTCTCGGCGGTCTCTAATCCTCCATAACCGAGGACGTTTTGCCTCAGCTTACTCGCATCGACACTGCTGGTGCGTTGTGGGAGTCACTACACACCATGTTTTCCGCTCAACACCGCGGAAACGCCATTCAGATTCGCACACAACTCTCTACGATGAAGAAGGGAGACATGAGTGCATCGGAGTTCTATCACAGGATGACGGGACTTGCCGATACTATGGCAAACATTGGGCATCCAATGTCCGATGAAGAAGTGATCGGCTATATTCTTGCTGGTCTAGGGCCAGGCCATGGTGATCTTTCACCGCTGTCACTGTACTGAGCAACCAACGTGCAGTGACTCTTCCGGAGTTCTACTCCTATTTACTTGCTCATGAGGCTCAAGCTGCTATGATGGGCAGCACAGCGGAGTTCACCTCTTCCGCTAATAATGTCATGCGGCAGGATTCCAGTAACTTTCGTCGCAACAATGCCAACAACAATGCTCGAGGCAACTACCATGGTGGTGGCAACGGTGGTCGTGGTCGCAGCCGAGGCCGTGGCAGAAATAACGGACCTCGTTGCCAACTCTGTGGCATATATGGCCATATTGCCTTGCACTGCAGAAACCGTTTCAACCATGCATACCATCCAGAAGAATACCGAGGCGGAAATAGTGCAACCACTGGCAGCTATAATGTTGATACAAACTGGTACATTGACACAGGTGCAACAGATCATCTTACAAGTGATCTTGATCGATTGTCTATTCAGAATCGCTATCATGGCAAAGATCAGGTGCAAGTGGCAAATGGAGCAGGTTTGCATATTTCTCACATTGGACATTCTACAATTTCCGGTTTAAATCATTCACTTGCTCTTAGAAATATTTTACATGTCCCTCATATAAATAAGCACCTACTTTCTGTTCATAGACTTGTATCTGAAAATAATGTATTCATTGAATTTCATGCTGATGCTTTCTTTGTCAAGGACAAGGTCACGAAGAAAACTCTTCCACTCGGTAAAAGCAAAGGGGGTCTTTATCTCGTGTCATTCAGTCGTTCTTCATCCATCACTCCTCATCAAGCATCGGCTAGTGTCAAGGTGTCGCCATTACAATGGCATCAACGTCTCGGTCACCCTACTCCTGTGATTGTTAGATCAATCTTAAAGGATAATAATTAGTCAGTTCTTTTGATTCTCATTCTGCTGTATGTGATGCTTGCCAGCGCGCAAAGAGTCATCAGTTACCTTTAAAAAAAATCCGTTCGTATTAGCACTTTTCCACTTGAACTTATTCATACCGATGTTTGGGGACCAGCTCAACCCTCAGTTGGAGGTTTTAAATATTATGTTAGTTTTTTGGATGATTATAGTCGTTTTACTTGGATTTATCTTATCAAGCATAAATCTGATGTTGAGCAGGTCTTCTACACCTTTCAAAACCATGTTGAACGATTTTTAAACTCCAAAATTCGCACAGTTCAGTCCGACTGGGGAGGTGAGTATCATCGCCTTCACAGTTATTTTCAACGTTCGGGTATCTCCCATCGTGTTTCATGTCCACATACATCGCAGCAAAATGGAGTGGCCGAACGAAAACATCGTCATATCGTTGAAACAGGTTTGGCTCTTCTTGCACACTCATCCCTTCCTCTTCAGTTTTGGGGTGAAGCTTTCCTAACAGCATGTTATCTCATAAATCGAATGCCCAGTCGTACCATACACAATGTTGCACCTATCACTCGACTTCTGAACATCACTCCTGATTACTCTACTCTCCGGACTTTTGGTTGTGCTTGCTGGCCAAGTCTACGTAAATATAACACTCATAAACTTGAGTTTCGATAAAAAATGTGTGTTTTCTTGGGGTACAGTGCCATGCATAAGGGGTATAAGTGTTTAGACAGAAGTACCGGTCGAGTCTATATATCTCGCAATGTTGTCTTTGATGAGTCATGTTTTCCTTTTGCTACTTCGACTTCCTCTCGTTCTGTCTCACCTTTGTCCTCCTCCGATATTGTGTCTTTTCCTCAGTCTGAACTGGAAATTGTCGAAGGTCCTATGCGGAATTATGATTTATCTACCTTGCTATCTAATCCTTCTGATGCAGCTGCAGTTCCTAAGCAACAAGTGCCACACCATTTGGCCGTGCCTATTGCTCATGAACATTGTTTTACCCATGTTCCGGATGCATGCATGCAGCGGTTCGCTTCGCCGTCACATGAACCTGATCAACCCTTGCATCCATTGACCTCACCTGCACAAGTTGAACCACCATCGGTGTCTTCTGGAGCAGCACCTCAGTCCAATGCGTCTTCTTCCGATGACTCACTTCCCAGCTCTAGTTTTGAGGATGGCTCAACCGCTGCACCCGTTTCCCCTCCGCCCGGCATGACGACCCGTCTGCGCACTGGAAAATCCTTTCCCAAACAATTTACGGATGGCACTATCCGGTATAATCCGACCAGACAAGCCTTCTTTGCCGAGCCCATATCGTATCGTCTTGCACTTGCTGAACCTGTTTGGCGGGCTGCCATGGAAGCCGAGTTCGCTGCTCTTCAACAAAATCACACATGGACTCTTGTTCCGCGGCCAACTGGTGTAAATATTGTGAGCTGCAAATGGGTGTTCAAAGTTAAACAAAACTCTGATGGCTCCATCGACAAACACAAGGCAAGATTGGTTGCCCGTGGTTTCACTCAAAATCTAAGGACTCACAATCACTCATATTGAAACTGTTCGTATCTCTTGTTGGCTTCTGGTGAGAAGTAAATGGTACTACTGCAGCATTGAATGTACCACTATTATAGCATCAATCTGCACCTGATGAAACAGAAATATTTTTGGACACTGCACCATTTTAGCATACTGATCACCTCTTCCGCTTCCCATCATGATTAAATTTCACTGAACGAGAAAGTACTGACCAATACCGATTCTTTGCCGCCCAACAGAATGTGAAGAGTTTAATCCTTAATTAATGCCTACTTTAGAGTCTACTAAGCTCTCCCAATCCGGAAAAGTTACTTCTGACACACACTTAACTCCTGCCCCCTTTCTACAAGTTCCCAGAAACCCTTGCCCAATCCAAGCGTTTGCCTAATTGAGCCACTAAAATCTGACCTAATCTATTCCTTAACAAGAAAATCTGAATTACTCTATGCTAAATTTGCTTTTCTGCCACTTGCATGTGATCAAATAGATTTCTGATGATACCGTTAGGAGTCCTAACTTTATTAAGTGAATACTTTCAAAAGCAAACACCGAAATAAACCAAACTAGATGATATCATCTGAAAATTAGTATTTTGCTTCTATATGAGACTAAATTTGAGCTTAAAAAATTGGTTGAGAAATCCGATCGGCGGGCAACCATTGGCCAAAGTTATTGTAGTTCTCTCGAGTCTTCTAGAGAGAAAAGTATCAATTGGTTGAGAAACTAATTATTGTTATGAATTACTGAAATTAATGTAGAACTAAAATTATGTAGTACTCAAATGTAGTTCAAATAGGCCCCTATATATATGTAGTACTAAAATTAATTGACACAAACATATTTTTATTTTTGAGTGTTTATACCATTTCAATGGATCTTTGAAAAATTATCAATGCTAACGAAGGAATAAAATTTAAAAGAACTTCGTCAATTTAGCTTCCAAGCATGGAGAAATTTGTGTGAGGAACCAACGAATTTTTTTTTTTTGAACAGCAAAAAGTCAAATCATTAGGCAATAAATTTTGGATCAAAAAAAATTTTTAATTTAGTAATTTACTATACTTTAAATATATGATGTTTTCCAGCAAACATTTTGAAGTTCATCTTAGAGATTTAAATACATTTTTAGTTTATCACTAGTGTATGATGCTCTATTAAAGAAGTGAGTGTCGTTTAACTCGCCAAATAACCTGCAAATTCATATTAATACTAATTAGTGCAATGGTAAGCAGGGTCGATCCCACGAGGAGCAAAAGCAGTGATCAATAATTATTTTTCCTACTAATTTTTTAAAACATTTTTGGTGATGCCACAACGCCTCAAATTCAGTGATTTTACTAATACTAAAATTGCAAATGACAACTCTAAAAATGAGAAATAAATATATAAATGAATGATATCGGCAAATAATAACTCATGCTAGTTTTTATCGGTCATAGGCACAATAATGAATCAATTCCTACACATCTACCGGTTATAAGGAAGTAGGTACGTTTAACCCCCCAATTCTTTCTTACTTTATGACAGTCAACTAATTATGATTAATTAACTGTTTCCCTTACCAAAATGCTCCCAGAAAGTATTCGCTAAACCAGAACACATTTTGGTATCATTAAGTATTAAAAGAATCCGATATAGCAATTACCAAAGTAAAAGCAAATAGTAATGCATGCTCAATTATTCCCTATCTTGCTATTACGTCTTGGCTAGTTAGCTATTTTTCACAAGACTGTGCTACTTACTAATCTCATCCAACAATTACGTATTGGCGAAAATTAGATAGCAGTATTCTAAAAACATTTAAGTTGATCAGACCTAAACATATTAGAAATAAAATTCAACCCAGAACCATCGAGAACATGCAAGAATTAATTATAATACGATTAGCCCTCACGATTTATAAATTAACATTTGTTATTCTCTGTCGATATATGAATTAGTTATTCATAATAATTAAACCAAACAAATAAATAATATAAAAACTGAACATATTTTATCTAAATAATAATAATGAATGTACGAAAACCAAACCAGGAAAGATGCGCACCACACCAATATAATACAGAAGTCTAAGTAAATAATTACTCTCTGTTTACGCACAGTATGCTTAAGGCCTTTATTCAAAGTAAAACTCAAAAAACGTCCTCTATTCAATCTTGCATTATGCGTATATATACGCACGTACCACACTTTTAAATCTTGTCCATATTGAACTCTTTCAAATACAATAGAATTTTTTCCCATATAAATTCTGATTTGAAGAGATAAGATCTAATTAAATCTTCAAATTATTTTCAAAATATTTTCCAAGATATCTCCACAAATCTCATCAAAATCAGCCCAAATCAGCTCCAAAATATCTGCTACGGTTTTTGCTCTCCATTTGACTGCTTCATTTGCAATAATTGTCCAATACTCCTTACTCTCCTCCAAATTCCTCTTGAGACCGAAAACTGTGATCTGTTACATATAAAACACCTAAAGTGCACATCAATCCCGTAAAATCACAGTTAATCCCAATAAAATAAATAACATAATTAACACACATCAAATATCCTCACACTTGAGTCATGCTTGTCCTCAAGTATGAAATGAGAATCAAATCATGTTGTATATTACAAAGTCTCAAGTATCCCCAATAACTCTAAGAAAGACTCAAAAGAAAATAAAAGACCCAACAAACATTCAAACTCAGCATACCAATCTTTGATTTCTTGATTCATAAACAAACTTTACCTTGCTGATAACAAAGGCTCATGTATAATACACTTGACACTCTCACACCCTTCAAATGACATTGGTAAACTCATCCTCAAATTAATGCAAATCAGCCCTCAACTTAGTCAAAATCATACAAGCATCTAACATTTCTCACGTTTCACACATTCGCTCTAGATGTAAGGGACAGTCACTCAATATATGAATTTCACATTGCAATACTCAAACCATTCAATGCAAATCAGAAAGGTCTTTATTCAAGGTTGTAACGGGGCTAGGTGGAATAAAAATGAGGTAAGGTCCTAAGGGTTCTAAGCTAAAAATATAAATATACATGCATGCTCATTTCAGACCAAAATTTCTCAACCAAAGAAGTAATTTTCAGCCATCATAAAATGGAAAAATCTGCTCAAGACTGGCTGCAGTTACTAAGTGTTGGTGCTAGAAATTCTTTTTTTTCATACATTTTTTTTCATATTTTTTTCATCATTTTTTCTTCTTTTTTCTGGGCACATCAGCCCTCTTTTCTTCTGAATTTTCTAGCACCGAATCACCCATTTTATTATCATTTTACTGCACCTCTGAATCAGTACCACAATCACTTCATACATCAAAATCAGGGTACTCACTGATATTCCTTGAAGCACATCAGCAACAAATAATCTAAGTAATCTATCATAATCACAAGCATGCATATATAAGGGACACAAAAGAGGGGATAAAAATAGGCTTTGGCTTCAGTTTTTTTTGTGGCTCAAACAAAGAAAAATGTCAAGGCTTCAAAGGGTTTACTAAGGGTGATGGTAGGCAATATAAGCTGTGGGGTTAAATCCTAATGCCTTTCATCATTTTCACACCAAATAATTCAAGTAATGCCATGACTCTCAGAAAAAAGATTGATGTAGAGACTGTTCTACTCTAGCTCAAACCTCACTTTTACTGGGCTCAAATGTTCAATTACTTGTCTTTTTTCGTCATCCCAAGCATCATCTAGACCAATTTACACCAATTATATTAGACACATTTACCAAGTAATTTTTAGAGGTGTATCAAGTAACCAAACATATCACACAAGAGCTTTATCACTAGCAAGTTCAGTCCGTCAAGAAACAATAATATCAAGAATAGTATGTTGAATTTGACTCGACTCAAAAAATATCAAAAATCTTTTTGTATATTTTTTTAATTAGCACTAACACATAGACACATAATCCTTCTCACACTTAAACCTTTCTTGCCCTCAAGCATGCTTAGTAAATATGTAAGAAAGAACAAAGCCATCTAAAAATTTGACTCAAATAATACAATAAAATAAAATAAAAAGTCAGGAATGGGGGAACTTATTGGGAGGGGCCAGCCACATTCCGTAGAGCTAAAAGAATTAGCCCATTCTGCTCCATCATTCTGTCCACCTTCTGCTGGAGGCTTTTGAGGTCCTCATTGATAGAGACAACAGAAATGTGACCTGCGGGAGTAGAAGAGCTCGGGCTAGGATTGCCCGACTGAGGAAATTGGGGGCACTTGTTAGCATCCAAATAGATCAAATATGATTCTACCATAGCATTCAAATTAAGAAGCTAAGGAGCTTTCACTAATTCCACCTGAGGTAAACCATCAAAAATCACAATGTTCTCAAGAAACATGGCAAGAATGTGGCACAAAGTGACATGGCGAGTAGTGTGTGTAGCAATGTCAAGCAAGGCCACAGCCAACCAGTACCCTAAATTCAGTTTTTTATTGGTGTGCATACACCACAAAACAAAGAGGGCTGGTTGGCTCACCTTAGCCCAAGAAGTCGTACGACTAAACACATTTCGCACAAGTATAAGATGGCAAGGACACAAAGCAGGGTCAGAAATCCAATGCACAGTAGACTCATAAGTGGGGTCATAAATATCAGAGCATGTGGGAGCAAATAATTTCCAAGCAGCATTGGGATTGAATCCAGGATAAGTCACATAAGGACCACAAGATACAGACTCATACTCTTCAGAAAATAACTGCTCCCTAGAAGCTAGACCCAAAGACATATTCCACTCATCTACAGATAACTGAACCACATTCAGACCTATACGAAAAAAATAAGCTATGATCAGATGATGTCATGTCAATATATTTCTCAAAATGAAAACTCGTAATAAACTCTTCAGCAAGCTCTTCATACATAGGCAAAATACAACAATTCAGTAAAGTAGACCAACCAATTGCAGTAAAATAATGGGTAACTCAATCAGCAAAATTTGCAACTCTCAATGCTGGAATACTTACCTCCGAGCCAGATTCGTATTTCTTACCCTTGCGCTTCTGCAAGGACTCCCTGGATTTTGGTTCCTGGAATTCCCCGAATGTTTTTGGATCATCAACTCGTACGTGAAGGGGAAAATCATTGTAGATGTGGACTCCGGACTGTGACGTGGGAGCATTATCCACCCCTGAACTAGCAGCAGATTTTGCCCTCTTGGTGGTTGATGGCGAACAGTGTGAAACTGGCTGGCTTCTCTTCTCTTGTCCTTTCTTCTGTTGGTCTGGCTTTTCCTATTTGTGATGTGCCTCCCTATTGTTAACCTCAGATGTGGCTCCATCAACAGGAGAAGTCAATTGTTTATGAACTCTCTTTTTTACCACAGATTTTTGGGCATTAACCAAAGCTCGGACTGAAAAAGTAAGCCTTTTTGCCCGACCACGAACTCCTTGGTTCTCATATTCTTGTCATGCCACATTTTTGTCTGATCCTTGTACCACATAGCATGATCAAATGCCTCTAAATGGAGTTCCTCTAGTTCCTGAAGTTGGAATCTTCTCTCCTCCTCACATTTGAGGGTTTCCATATTCACTTGCTTCACAGCCCAAAATGCCATATGCTCAAGCTTGACTGGTAGGTGGCACATCTTTCCGAACTCAAGGCGATATGGAGACATCCCTATAAGTGTCTTGAACGCAGTACGGTATGCCCAAAGCGCATCCTCCAACCGCTTGCCCCAATCCTTCCTGGAAGGATTTACTGTCTTCTCTAGGATTTGCTTAATTTCTCTGTTTGACACCTCTGCTTGGCCATTGGATTGAGGGTGGTAGGTAGTGGCGAATCGATGGTGAACTCCATACTTCTTCATAAGAGCTTCGATGGTCCGATTCTTGAAGTGAGTTCCCTAGTCACTAATGATTGCTCGTGGTACTCCAAACCTGCAGAATATTGTTGATTTCAAGAACCCTACAACAACTTGAGCATCATTAGTACGGGTGGCTTTAGCTTCCACCCATTTTGACATATAATTAACCGCTAATAAGATGTAAACATTCCCAAAAAACTCAGAAAAGGACCCATAAAATCCATGCCGCACACATCGAATATTTCAAAAACAAGCACAGGCATTTGTGGCATTTCATCACGTTGAGAAATATTTCCAGTCATTTGGCATCTATCACGATTTTTACAAAATGTGTAACCATCTTTATGCAAGGTCGGCCAAAAGAAACCACAATCAAACACTTTAAGCAGTACGTTTAGGCCCAAAATGTCCACCACATGCATATGAGTGACAATGTAAAAGAATACTACCTTGCTCGTCATCAAGAATGCATCTTTGAATAATCTGGTCAGAACCAATCCTCCAAAGATACGGTTCATCCCAAATGTAATGCTTGCAATCACTTTTTAATTTTAATTTCTTGGCATGACTCAATGTATGTGGAATATCTCCAGTGGTCATAAAATTTACGATATCCGCATACCAAGAATTCATGTCCAACTTACTAGAATTCAGTACTGGCAGCGACTTCCATTTAGCCCAACGGAACCTTGTCGCAGTGTATAAGTGTTCTTCGGGAAATGCCTCGGGAATGGGAATGTCATCCCCAGGCCTTATTAAATGGCTCAAATGATCAGCAATATGATTTTCTGCACCCTTCTTGTCGCTGATCTCAAAGTCAAATTCCTGTAACAATAGAACCCAACGGATTAATCGAGGTTTAGATTCCTTCTTAGTAAACAATTATCTTAGTGTAGAATGATCAGTATAAATAATAATTTTAGAGCCAAGTAAATAGGATCTGAATTTATCCAAAGCAAAGACAATGGCCACCAACTCCTTCTCAGTGGTGGTGTAATTCCTTTGTGCAGGATTCAAAGTCTTTGATGTGTAATGAATTACATGGCTCTCCTTCCCTGCTTTCTATCCCAAGACTGCACCAACCGCATAATCGCATGCGTCGCACATCAACTCAAATGGAAGGTCCCAATTGGGTGGTTGCATGATTGGGGCTGAGATCAACTTATTTTTCAACAAATCATAGGAATTATTGCACTCTTCATTCATCTCAAAAGGAACATAATCTTGGAGAAGTCTCGTTAAAGGTTGCGCAATCTTGGCAAAATCTTTGATGAATCTCCGATAAAATCCCGCATGACCCAAGAAACCACGAACCTCACGAATATTAGAAGGATATGGGAGCTGTTCTATGGTCTCCATCTTGGCCTTGTCTACTTGAATTCCCTTCTCAGAGATCACATGTCCCAAGACTATACCATCATTCACCATGAAGTGACACTTCTCAAAATTAAGAACAAGGTTCCTCTTCACACAACGAATTAAGACTTGCTCAAGATGACTTAAACACACATCATATGAGTCACCATAGACACTAAAATCGTCCATGAACACCTCGATGCCTGTCTCAATAAAGAAGGAGAAGATACTCATCATACAACGCTAGAACGAGCCTAGGCATTGCATAAACCAAAGGGCATTCTTCTGTAAGCATAAGTACCAAAAGGACAAGTAAATGTGGTCTTCTCCTGGTCCTTAGGGTTCACACAAATATGAAAATAACTGATGTACCCATCCAAAAAGCAGAAGAACTATTTCCCACAAGTCTCTCCAACATTTGATCGATGAAAGGAAGTGGAAAGTGATCCTTGCGAGTGGTGGCATTTAACTTCCTGTAGTCAATGCACATCCTCCAATCGGTAACCAACCTTGAAGTCACCATCTCTCCCTTGTCATTTTGCACTACTTGCAAACCTGACGTTTTAGGTACCACATGAACAGGACTCACCCACTTGCTGTCAGAAATGGAGTATATGATCCCAAGTGAGAGTAATTTCAATATTTCCTTGATGACCGCCTCTCTAATGTTGGGATTGAGCTTCATGTGAACTTCCCTAGTAGGTTTGGCATCGTCCTCTAATAGGATGTGGTGCATACAAATGTCTGGACTGATTCCCGTAATGTCCGCCTGTGTCCACCCTATGGCCTTCTTGTATCTTTTCAGTAAGGCAATTAATCTCTCCTCTTGAGATGTGGATAAATCCTTGCTAAGTATTACTGGAAGAGTATCATTGTCACCGAGATATACACACTTCAGATTCGGAGGCAAGGGCTTTAACTCCAAAATTGGGGTTTTCACGTCTGATGGTACTGGTATGCTGGACGGGTCCGGTTTGGCCAAATGGAACCCTCCTTGCACTTCATTATTTTTCCGAACTTCCATACTTGACCCTGATAAGCTGAACTTTTCGGGGTCTATATCAGTACTAAACACCCCTTCCTGAGAGTATATTGAGTACATCAACTCACTGATCTCCTTGTCACTTAATCCTTGAATATCTATTTCTTTCGAACCTGATGGGTATTGAATTCCCATTCTTTCCTGCAAAATTTCAGTCTCAAGATGTTCTTGGACATGGGGTTCAATGAGATCAATAGAAAATAAATTCTCAGCATCAATTGGCTTTTTCATGGCATCATCAATACTGAAAGTATACTTTTCACCATAATAATCCAGACAAATAGTACCATGTCCCACATTAATGATAGTATTAGCAGTTCTCAAGAAAGGACGACCCAACAATACTCATGCTGTTCCCTGACCACTAGAATGATTCATTTTTACCACATAAAAATCTGCAGGGTACACAAAATTATTGACTCTCACAAGTACATTCTCCAACAACCCCTCTAGAAATACACAAGAACGATCTGCCAACTGAATCACTACTCTAGTGTTAACCATTTCCGCTCCATTTAAAGTTTGATATACAGACAATGGCATCACATTTATAGAAGCTCCTAAATCACACATTGCAGCATTAATCTTCTTATCTCCAATATAACAAGGTAAAGAAAACATACCTGGGTCCTTGCACTTGGGTGAAAATTTCTTTTGAATTACTGCAGACATCAATTCACCCATTATTATTTTGCTCGAATCCTTTGGCTTCCCTGCAGTGAAATCTTTCAAGAATTTGCTAACTGGAGGTAACTTAATGGCCTACAAGAAAGGAAGGTTAATATCCATTTTCCAAAGATCGATATAAAATCCAAAGGATTTTCCTTTTTCTTTTATAATCTATGGGGGAAAGGAGGCAAAAATTTAAGTGAAGGATCATGTAAACTCAACTTCTTACCTACCTCAGCTGTTACCTTGGATTTACCTTTGTCCCCGGTCTCAGTATGCTCAGGATTTTCAGAGTTTGTGGTGGTTTCATTGCCTTTTTCCTCCGTTACTTGATTCTGAATTTCTGCTGAAGGGTTCGGTTTGGCCAAACCGGACCTCTGTTAGTGAACTGGTTCACTTCTTTGTTCGCGGATTTCAATGGCAGCGCACCAACTATCTTTTCGCTTCTGAGCGTGACCTGATTTCCACTCTCATGAGGGTTCACTTGGACCTGCGAGAGCAATCCTCCGGGTTGCTTCATCTTGAGTTCATTCAGAGAATTTGATAGCTGGGTGATTTGCCGAGTATGCTCTTCCAACGTTGATTCGGTCTTCTTGGATTGCTTCACCATCATGTCCATCAACATATCCATCTTCTCATTCAAATATTTCTCTTGACCTCCTTGCTAAGGCTGGGGAAAACCCGGAGCTTCTCGTTGTATTGGTGGAACATAGGGTTGTTGGTAATGCTGAGGCTGCTGCGGAAGGGGACATTGTTCTCTCCACTAGAAGTTAGGGTGATCCCTATACCTTGGATTGAAATTTTGGGGATGTGGTCCACCTTTTTGCTGCCTCTCATTGAAATTTCCCATAGCATTTTCTTGGACAGGTATTTCTCCTATGGTAAGAATGCATTGCGAAGTCGTATGGTTCACTGCTCCACACGTATCGCAAGGCCCTTCTTGTACAGATGCAACCTTGTCAACGACCTTGGACACCATTTTCTCCATTCTTTCCATCCTTTCCTTGATCTCATCTTTTTCGAGAGTGGATGTCTGTGCCACCTTCTTCAAGATTCGTCTGCTGATCATACTCCTTCTTAGAGTCCACCAACCTCTTGATGATTTCTCTAGCTTCATTCACTCGAAGGTGAGAAAATCCACCACTACTAGAAGAGTTCACCAAGTCCTTATTGCTGGATGTCATCCCTTGATAGAAGCATTGAAGCAACTGGCCTTCCGTCACTCGGTGATTAGGGCAACTGTCTACCAACTTCCTGAGCCTCAGCCAATACATACTCATTATACTCTTGCTTGATGCTTGTGATCTCCTTCTTCAAGGCATTTGTTCTTGTGGCTAGAAAGTAGTACTCCAAGAACAATATCTTCAATTTAGCCCATGTCCCAATGGAGTTGGGGGGCAAGCTCGAAAACCACTGATTTGCTGCTCCTGTCAAACTGAATGGGAATTCCACCAATTTGAATTGATCTTCCACCACGGTGGATGGCCTCTTCTGAACCTTACAAATCTTGATAAATTCGCTCAAAAAATTGTAAGGGCCTTCGGTGCTTCTCCCTAGAACTTTGGAAGTACGTTCAGGAATGCTAGCTTGATTTCAATAGAATTTTTGGTTTTTGGAGCTGAATAGGATTGGGGGGATCATCTTCACTATGACCAGTGAGTTCCCACATGTATAGATTGTTTGGGTTCTGCCCAGGATTCGAATTTTGGTCAGCTCCGTCCATCTTGATGTCAGTTCCTGAATCAGAGGTAGTTCCTGAAATCGTGATGGATTCGGTTTGTCCAAACCGAAGGGTCTCGGCAGAAACTGATTTCCACGCCTTTGTTCGCTTTCTGTTCTGCTTAGCTGTCTTCTCAACTTCCTGGTCGAATATTAAATTCGGCCTGGATGATCTGCTCATCAACCAAGCACAGTAACACACAGATTAGTAGGAAAACAAATTGTAGAAATTGACTTACTGCTCCCCGGCAACGACGCCAATTTGGTGAGCTTCGTTTCACTCGCCAAATAACCTTCAAATTCAGATTAATACTAATTAGTTCAATGGTAAGCAGGGTCGATCCCCCGAGGAGCAAAAGCAATGATCAATAATTATTTTTCCTACTAATTTTTTAAAACCTTTTTGGTGATGCCACCACGCCTCAAATTCAGTGATTTTACTAATACTAAAATTGCAAATGACGACTCTATAAATGAGAAATATAAATATAAATGAATGATATCGGCTAAGAATAACTCATGCTAGTTATTATCAATCATATGCGCAATAATGAATCAATTCCTATACATCTACCGGTTATAGGGAAGTAGGTACGTTTAACCCCCCCCCAATTTTTTTTTACTTTATCGACAGTAAACTAATTATGATTAATTAACTGTTTTCCTTACCAAAATGCTCCCAGAAAGTATTCGCTAAACCAGAACAGTCTTGGCTAGTTAGCTATTTTTCACAAGACTGTGCTACTTACTAATCTCATCCAACAATTACGCAATGGCAAAAATTAGATAGCAGTATTCTAAAAACATTTAAGTTGATCAGACCTAAACATATTAGAAATAAAATTCAACCAAGAACAATCAAGAACATGCAATAATTAATTATAATTCCATTAGGCCTCACGATTTATAAACTAACATTTGTTATTCTCTACCGATATATGAAATAGCTATTCATAATAATTAAACCAAACAAATAAATAATATAAAAACTGAACATATTTTATCTAAATAATAATGACTCTATTCAGTCTTGCATTTTGTGTTCTGTGTATATATACGCAGGCACAACACTTATAAATCTTGTCCATATTGGACTCTTCCAAATACAATAGAATCCTTTCCCCATTTAAATTCTGATTTGAAGAGATAAAATCTAATTAAATCTTCAAATTATCTTCAAAATTTTCCAAAGATATCTCCACAAATCTCATCAAAATCAATCCAAATCAGCTCCAAAATATCTGCTACGGTTTCTGCTCTCCATTTGACTGCTCCATTTGCAATAATTACCCAATACTCCTTACTCTCATCCAAATTCCTCTTAAGCCCGAAAACTGTGATCTGTTACAAATAAAACACCTAAAATACACATCAATCCCGTAAAATCACAGTTAATCCCAATAAAATAAACAACATAATTAACACACATCATAAAGGCACTGTTAGAAGACGGTTCTTTTGGAACCGCCTTTAATTGAGGTCCAAAAGCATTTTTGAGTTCAGAAATGGCATTAAAGGCAGTTCTAAATTAATTAAAGGCGGTTCCGCCTTAAATTAAAGGCGGTTCCACCTAGAATCACTTTTAATTGAGGTCCGAAAGCATTTTCAAGTTTGAAAGTGGCACATTTCCGAGTTTGGAAATAGTTTCTTAGGTCACTTTTTCATTTTAAAGACAGTTCTAATTAGAACCGCCTTTAATGGGCTTAAACTCATACTTAACCATTTCTTGGCCCAAATCTTTCCCCCTCTTATTTCCTTCTTCAGCCCAGACTTGGCCATTTTTCATTCTTCAGCCCTCTTATTCCATTGTTCTCACTTCTCACCGTTATCCTCCCTCCGCCTAAACCTTATTTCACGTCACCTTTTTCCTTCGCCTAAACACCGGCGCCTCCACCACCTCAATCTCTGCCCACTCCACCACCTTACCTTTCGTCGCCTCACTCTCCATCAGCCATTGAGCGGCCATATCACGCAACTGAACCGGGTCGAGCTCCAGTGCCTCTTCTTTCCACACCGCACCTCCACCAGCAGTGCCTCCTAATTCCACACCACACCCCACCACCGCCGCCTCACCCTCCCTCTGTCGCTGAGCCTCCGCCTTACGCCACCGCACCTGCTCGAGTCCAACGCCTCCACCAAAGAGCCCCGCCACTCGATCAATCTGCTAGGGTTTATCACCGAAGAAAGAGAAGCTCGCCTGATCGGTTCGCTGGGGTTTCTCACCGGAGAAAGAGAATCGTCGCCGCGTAAGCTACTGCAATGCTCGCTGTCGTCGCTACCACCACTAGGGTTTCAGTATATTGTGTTTTGCTCTGTTTTTTATGTGTTAATCTATTATTGGTTTTGTTGTGTAACAGATCTGTTGTTCTTAATTTGTTTTTGCTCTGTTAGTGTTAATTTATTTTTTCAGATCTGTTAATCGTTTGGCTGCCGAAAACCGATCGGTTTCCGAGAGCTATTTTTTTCAAAGGTAAGAAATCGTTTCCGAGTTTGGAAACGGTCGTATTAAAGTCAATTTTATCATGAAATTAAAGGCAACTGTTAACCCCATTTTAATTAAAGGTGATTTTATCGTTAAATTAAAGGTGGTTTTATCGTTAAATTAAAGGCTGTTTTTAATCACCTTCGATTGAGATGTTTAAAGGTGATTCCTCGAACCGGCTTATTTTTAAAGGCACAACAATTAAAGGCATAAAAAAATGTCTTTAAATTGTCGATATAACCATCTTTAATAAGTCATTTCCGACATTAGTGCAAGACTTTTCATATTTATTTGGAGTGTTTGTTGGAGAATCTAAAAATGAAAATTTTGAAATAATACATTGATATTGTTTAATGCTAAGCTTTCTTTGTCTTTTTTATTAAAATTTTTTTTCTCATTTTAACTTTTTGAAGTTAAAAACACATAATTTTGATTGTCGTTATCTATAAATATACATTAGTGAAAGTTATAAAATTTATTTTTAATAAATATACGTTACAGAAAATGTAAAAAAAAATTGCATGAAATTTTACAATAAAAATGACACACATTTAACTTTAAAAAGTTAAAATGGAAGCTATATTTGATGCCTATAGTGTAAAATTCTATTTTCATTATATTAAAGTATTTCACTGGGCCGACTATCTTTTGCAGTGAAGAAGAAATATGATAATATTGATAAAAAAATTAAATAGTGCGTCTCTTGAAAGACGGTCTTTCCATAAGTCATGGAAAGACCAAGGTTTAAAATGTAAATTAGAAGAAATTAAGATAAAATTTTCGGGGTGCATGAACCGAGTTATAAATTTTATAACTACTACATGTTGCATACTAAATTTTTAATGTTGCAACTAAGATCTTTTACCTTTTATTATTCGAATTAAACCCCGTCTTTCCATAAGCATATGGAAAGACCGTCTTTCCCAAGACTTTGCCAAAATTAAATGTGATATTAATATATTATTTTGTATTTTCAATATTGATAAAAAACATTTATATAAAAGGGTCCAATATTAAACTCTTGCCCAGGGCCTGACCATCTAATTGGAAGGAAGGAAAAAGTGAAGGATATACTAATCAATATGGAAATGGTTTTGAAAAATCATTTGAAATTTTTTTAGGTTTGTGCTTCTAGATGTATAATCTAGGGTAAACATATATTTTGGTTTTCATAGTGTTAAGGAAATATTTTGTTATATTTTGTGTATATCTTGTACCCTAGATAGAATCATTTTACATTTGTGATTCCGTACACGGTGCATATACATAGTGGGAGGTCGTCGTCGTACCTATCAAAGTTAAATTTATAAGCCCCAAATGCTTCCTATCTACAACTAAGTAAATAATGGCAAGTCGGGGTTGTCCACTAAGAAGAGGAATCTTTCTAAGGGTTTGAACATATAAGATTGATATTAGGCTAGAGGTATATATATATATATATATATATATATATATATATATATATATATATATATATATATAAAGCAAGTAAATTGGAGGGTTTTGGTCAGTTGATTTTGGTCCTAAGTTATGAAATTAAAGAAAAGCTAACTAGCAAAGCCAAATAACTATGCTAATCATCAAACAAACTAAGAAGAAGGGATAAAAACTACAAAAGATAAAGTCTTGGTGGCAATTGATATCCACTTCCAAACCTTATGCAGATCATTGAATCATACACTCATTCTATCACATTTGTTAGCTATGAGGAATGCTGTCACTTCCCAATTGAAGATTAACATTCATTTCTTCTTAAGAGTAATTCACACAGACAAACGACCATTTGCAAACCTTATTGATAATCACTTTAGGCAAACCACACCATAAAGGTATTTCATCAATGACATTATACACGAAAAACCATAGATTTGATAACAACAAACCTTCTACCGAAGACATAGTCATTTAACCAAACATAACATTCATTAGGCTAAACCTAGAACAAACCACATTAATATATTTATCTAGAAAGAATCACGACACATTATGCACAAGAAGTTCTAAATCCATGTTCTTGGATTTTCATGTCAAAGTGCTAAGAAATTTGCAACTTTCCTAACACCCTAACAATAAATTATACAAACACTTCATATACTCAAACAACCCATAGCATAAATGAAGGAAAACATCACATTAAAACACATGAATGCTAAATAACAAATGCTTCAAGATAGAGGGAAATAAAGGTTCTTACTACATAGATATGGAATATTCAATCAATTGCTCCCAAGTTCAAGCTAACCTAGATAATGAAAATGCATAATTAATCCTACAAAAACTAAGAAAAGAAAGAAGAAAAACTAGGATTTGAAACCTTGAAAATCGTAGGAGAAAAAGATATTAAGAGAAAGAGAGAGAGAGGATAATGTGAGTATTTATAGTACAAAAAAGTAATAAAGATTCTAGCCACCCATCCGTCGCGACTCGCGACCAGTCAATCGCGTGTCACGATGAGCCAAGTTTTAGCATCTTGATTTCTTTCTTGTTTTGTTTTCAAGTCATCCTCTTCACTTCACTTATCTTCAATTCTTTAAGTCTTCAAAAGCTCAAATGCAAGTCTTCAAATCTTCAAAGGTATTCTTCAAAGTTTTCAAACAAATTTCCTTATACAAAATCCTCTAGAAAAGTAATAAAAGAGTAAAAGTTGTTTTTAACTCTCCTTAGAGAATTTCAAGGTAAAGTGCCATATTGAGAGCACAAAAGTATACAAAAGTGAATCCTAAAAGTTATAATATAATCATATAAAATGGGCACATCATATAGCACCCTTGTATCATCAATAGAATCAGTCATTCATATTTTACATGGTAGAAGAGATAAAAGTTCTGAAACCCTGCACACTAAAATTTTCCACCGCCACCCACATGTCACCGTCGTCACCTCGATCTCGCTTCACGCACCGCCACTGTTGCACTAAAGCTGATCGCCGCCGTTTTTTCCTCTTCCTGCTGCCATGGATCTTTACGATCATGTTGAAGTCAAAGATCTCGACGTTACCATTGATCTTGTTGTTTCCATCGGTGATGACGCTCCGATGCTTCAAATCGGAGTCAATCCACCCGCCGCTCCAGCCTTGCTCGTCGATGCTGATGCCGCCACCCAGGGCCTTCCCGCGGAGGTCTCCTGGTGCTGCTCCAGGTTCTTGGCATGCCGAATTTTCCCAGTTTGCCCGATGTCGATGTCGTCGTACATGCCGCGGCGGTTGACGCTGCTCAAGCTATCCGCTAGTCCGCCAGAGACTCTTCTCATGAATTGCCCGCCACTCATCCCTGCTATGTTCATCCGTCAGATCATCCAGGTTTGACAATATGTCTTGAGATCTTGAAGGGTGATAATTTTAATGAATGGATTACCTCTCTTTTTAATGTGTTTTCTGCTAAACGTAAGGAGGGTTTTCTTGATGGTTCTATTGTTAAGCTTTACCTGGTGAACCTTTTCACAAGGACTGGAACAGTGTGAAGTTTATGCTTGTTGGTTGAATTGTTCAGACTCTTGATCCTTCCATTCATTCTGGTATTACTTATTGTGCGTCTACTAAGGAACTTTGAGATAGCCTTAAGCAGCATTTTTCTATGGGAATAGTCCGCGCGTGCGTGAGATTCCTGTGGCCATTTATACTTGTTGTCATAATGTTCAGTCTGGCTTACTATGGAAGGTGCAAGAAGTCGTGGGATGAACTGTTTACTTACCTGCCTACTCAGACATATATATGTTATACTGCTGCTATTGCCATTAAGGAATGTGAGAATGAGATGGTTCATCAATTTCTCATTGGTCTTGATGATATGCATCATACGCTGAGATCACACATTTTGGTGCAAGACCTCTTTCCCTCTATTGGTTGTGTTCACTCGCTTGCGATTCAGGTGGAGCATCACAAGACTGTAATCAATGCCCTTGAATCCACTCCGGACAAATAGAACAGGGCCATGCTAAACAGAGCCTAAGGCCGACCATAATCTGTTTTAATTGAGTGTAAAAATTAGAAATTTTGGGGACTTTTATGTCTTTTCTCAGCTGGTCAATGGACCATTTTTGGTAAAATTTAAATTTGGGTAATTTGTCATGAGACAACCCAGTATGATAATTAGGTAAAGAGTAAGTCTCAGGAAATGCGGTTTTTCCAAAAGTTTATAGACAGTCCACATGGGCTGTTACCTTAAATGTTGTGATTTTTTTATAAAATTTAAATATTGTATTTTATAAGCTAAAACAAGTAATAATATGTATTTGAAAGTGAAAAAATAAAAATATATAAAATAAAAAATATTTAATTTTTTTTAAACTTTATATGTAATCTAACAAATTTAGTATACAAGGTAAGAAATAAGTGGTACGAACCAGTCTTGGGTAAATTGAGTTGGGACGGATGAAACATACAAATGCGATGCGGAGCTGTGCTTTCAACGGTCTATCTTTGACCTCATTTTCACAGTTCACACACTCTTTGTACTCGTACACTCTGTTCACTTGACCATCCATCCACATGTTTTCTCTTCACTCTCCGACCACTCAACGTTCACATCTCCGGTTCCGTTGAGGTACATTACAGCCCCTCAACTTCTCTTTATTCAACTACCCTTATGTATTTTACACACAAACACACACACTCACAAACACAGAGTCGAAGGGCAAAAAGATCAATCATTATTCAACTACCCTTTGCTATTTTAAATTTTGTTCTGCTTTCTGGGTTGGTAAATGTTGCAGATTTTATTGTATAAATGTAGCTGCATCATTGTTATTTGCTGTGAAGATAATTTCTTGAATTATTTAATGATGAATATTCGATGTATTTAGCAGAAGTCATGTTGCTGTCCAACTTTGGATGCCTGTAAAACACAGCAGATGTGTATACATGTTTTTTCAAGCTCGCTGATTTGACTAGATTGGGTCCCGTTTGAGCCACAAATTCAACTCCAGATGCACAAATAGTTTAACAATTTGCAGGTATGAGCGCCGCTTTCTTTGATTAAGATTCATAGTCATGGGGTGAGGGGTCCAATCTTGCATTTGGTCATAATACTAATCTTTTCGTTCAATCATCTCCTTATATCTCACATGTGTATTTTTTTGCAGGACCTTCCTGATTGTGAGTCCAGTGTCCTAGCCATTAATCACAAAGTAGATTTCTTGAAGTTTCAGCCTTTCAGGTGTGATAATTCTGAGTGCTTCAGCCTCTTCTTTATTCTGATTACATCTTTGTCTATCATGCTATTTAAAGTTCCTGGCTGTTGAAACATTCGATGTTGATAGCTATAGAGTTTAGATTTGTATAGTGCCTGGATGTTTTCCATTCTGTGGCGGCTTGAGCATATGTTGTCGATATGCTTGGACAAGGCAAAAGAGTTTCCTATGCAGCCTTCATTCTGTGTATCTATCTTGGGTTCGTGCTTAAGTCTAGTGATGGTGTGAAAGTCACGATAGGCTCCAAGATTTCAGTGGGTGATGATAGAAACTCCTGGCTGTCCTCCAATGGGGTTTTTGCGATTGGGTTTTTCAGTTATTTAGACCAATATAGTGTTGGCATTCACTTTGCTTCAGATTCTATTCCAGTGAGTAAGCAAACAGTGGTTTGGATTGCTGGAGCAGATTTTACAGTGGGTAACAGATCGTATTTTGAGCTTGATGGAAGTGGGAATTTGATCCTCTATGACTCGGCTTCTGGAGTAGTTGCTTGGACTAGCAAAACTAGCAATGCATCTGTTGTATCAGCTGATCTTCGTGATGATGGAAATCTTGTCCTTCTGAACAAAAAAGATGTTATTGTTTGGCAGAGCTTTGATTATCCTTTGGACATACTTCTCCCTGGCCAGAACTTCTCTGTTTCCCACATTCTTCGGCCACCTAGCCACAAGCCTCTTTCCAGTTTTTACAGTCTTTATATGGATATGTTTGGTCACTTGCTACTTAGGTGGGAAACTAGCGTCATTTACTGGACTAGTGTACATCACTCACTGTCAGCTAACCGAGCAATGCTCAGTGCCAATGGTGTGCTGCAAATTCTAGACAGACAATCAAAGGCTGTTTGGTCCATTTTTGGAGAGGATCACAATGATTCAAATGTAAAGTTCCGATTCCTTAGATTGGATGCAGATGGAAATCTTCGGATGTACTCCTGGCAAGATGATTCAAGTACTTGGAAATCTGTCTGGCAAGCCGTCAATAATCAGTGTGATGTCTTTGCTACATGTGGACTTCGTGGCATATGTGCTTTCAACAAGACTGGTTCTAGTTTTTGTACTTGCCCGTTCAGGTCAGCTGGTGAGACTATCTCCAAATGTTTGGCTCCTACGGGTAAAAATTGTGAGTCTGGTTCTTCTCTGGTTCAGTATGAGCATACTAATCTCTATGGCATTTATCCACCTACTGAAACAATTGTACACACCAGTTTACAAGCATGTACAATGATTTGCCATGACGATCCAGATTGTTCTGCCATAACCTTCATAAATGATGGCTCTGCGCAATGCCGATTGATCAAAACTAGTTATATCAGTGGCAAGTTTGATCCATCTCTGAGTTCGATGTCTTTTGCGAAGACTTGTTCGGATCCTATTGCTGTTTTACCCGTTTCCCCTAAATCAACAACGAAGGATGATGACAAATCTGTGCAAAATTCGTCTCAGAAGATTTGCATTCCTTGTATTGTTGGAGTTGTTTCTGGAACAGTTGCTTTACTTACTGTGGTCCAACTGGCTTTAGCACTCTACTGTCTAAAAGGAAAATACACACGGAAGAAATCTACTCATATTTATGCAGATCCTAATGCCGGAGGCTGTGTAATGTTCTCATATTCTGAGATCATTGAGCTGACAGAGAATTTCAAGCACCAGATTGGTCCCAAGATGTTTAGAGGTGTTCTTAGAGGCCATCAACAGGTTGCGGTTAAAGAGCTGACTGTTAGTATAGAAGACAGAAAGTTCAGAAGAGCGGTTTTGAAAATCTCAAGTATTCACCACAAGAATCTGGTGAGGTTGGATGCTTACTGCTGTGATTCGGGCCATAGACTTTTGGTGTATGAATTCGCAAAGTATGGTTCCCTTGTGAATTGCTTAGCAGATCCCAAAATTTGCAAGAAGTTGACATGGAGGAGAAGAATCAACATTTGCTTGGCCGTGGCCAAGGCCATTTCTTACCTGCATTCAGGATGCAGGGAGTTTGTAAGTCATGGAAACTTGAAATGTGAAAATGTGCTCTTGGATGAGAACTTGGAAGCGAAGGTGAGTGAATACGGCTTGCATATTTCTCTCAGTGAAACATCAGAAGCAGAGAGCACTGCCGAGACAGATGTCTATAATTTTGGGAAAATACTTGTGAAAATGATCACTGGATGCGAAAATGCTGACAATTATACTTGTGAATCGGTATATGGGAAATGGACCGCGGCTCAAACTGAGAGCATAGCTGATAAACGAATGCAAGGCCATACCCCTTCAGATGAGTTGGAACGATTGTTGAGAATTGCATTCTGGTGCTTACAGGTTGATGGACGATTGAGACCGTCCATGGGGGAGGTTGTGAAAGTACTAGAAGGTACGCTAGCTCTTGATCCTCCACCGCCTCTTTACCATAACAACCCTGTCATGCCATCATCACCATCAGAAGAAGAATCAGAATCTAATGAACAACCTGAAATGAAGTCAGTTTCTTTCCCACCTGTTTGCTTAATTTCCCTTCCATTTGTATAGTGGAATGCTAAGGCAGACAAGAATAGGTAGTGCTCAATTGTTCATTACATTTAGCCTAACATTTCAGATGAGCAGCTGCAACTTTTCTCCCCAACATTAAGGGGTTACTTCCATTTTAACTAATGTGTTTTTCTTGTGGCAATTGTTGGTCTTAATCCATATTTATTTTTTCCCTTGAAGAAATTACCATGTAAAAATTGGCCCAAGTCTGAGTTGGAGCAGTATTTGGACGAAAATGCGTCGTTGAAACTCATCTTATTTTAGCCAATCACATAAATCAGAAGTCTGAAAAGACTTTAAAAAAAAAGTGGTATCCAATATCTTCATTGGTGGTAGCAGTTGGTTTGCTCTTGTAGTCTCCTGGTTGTATCCAGTGCCCACCAACACCATTTTGACCAAGAGCTCTCTTCCCAGAATACCCTTTGCTTGGGGTGTAACCTTTCTGCAATAAAATTTACATTTGAAACTGATAGGTGAATGGTTTTTAAACTAAGAATTTCTATGGTGAACCTATAGAGTGCTGGTATTTGCCTTGTAATATCGACGGTCAGTATGATGATCAACATAAACGGTTAGGTTCCCTCAAATTTTTGGTGTAGAGTCCAGATTTGGTTAATTCACAATTTGAGATAATTATGCAAATATGGTATTATATTGTTGTAACATAAAAGAAGGAATTTCGGTAGATTAAAGTAAACTTGAAAAAAGAATCCGAGAAGCAATAGTCTCGTCGTCCAAGAGTGGTTTGATTTGAAAAATATATCAATTCCTTTAGTGATTTGATTTGAAGAATATATCAATTCATATATTTGTGGGATTTGATTAAGATTTGAAGAGTTAGAATTGAGATGGATTTTGGTTATAAATAGATTAGGACGAGATATTCTAATTACTTCTTTAGGTGATTGGATTTGATAATTCCTATCTACAAGGGATTTTGTTGTAATTAGAATATTATATAAATAAGGAAACATTTACGCATAAGACTCCATGTGTAAAAAGACTTTCCATGTTGAAACAATTGGAAAGTTGAAGCATAAAAGGATTTGATCAATTGAAAATATTGTATGAATATTGAGTTATGGAATATTGGAGATTTCGCAATATATTATTTTAGGCGTGTGATTGAAGCATATGAGATTTATGGAAAATTCCTATAATTATGGATTTGGATTTATTTAATATTATAGGATAATTGAGATAAGGAAAATCCATTTTATTTATGTGATTTGGATATGTTTCAGAAGCATATTTGGAAACAGGATCTTTTGAAGACAAATGTGGAGAATTCCAATCAGCTCATGATATATATATATATATATATATATATATATATATATATATATATTGATGAACATCACGATTGTGCCACTCACAGAATTAATTGAAGAAAATTTGCATTTAGATTTTCATATCTTTCGAGAGGTACTACAGAATCATTCATTTGTGTTCCAACATGAAGTTAAACTGTTGATCAAGTTTAGATTTGTATACCTTAATTCCTCGGGAGGAGGAGATCTAGCGTCGATAAGTTTCGAGATCAGAGGAGTCTGATCAAGGCAGATTGGTAGCAAGTGGAGCTTGCAGAATTCACATGTTATAATTAGTTAAGATAAACATATTATATGGTGTACTTTGTACTGTATCTTTCTAATTAGTGGATTCATTCTGAACTGCGCATGACACCGCAAATGAATGTGGATTTCACCAAACTGCGTAACCAAGTTCGTGTGTTCATGCTTTACTTTATTGCATACTTGGTTAGATATGCTATGTTGGATCATGGTAGTATTAATAAGGTAAAATCAAATTTCAATTGGTATCAGAGCTAAGTCACTTGTTTTACCTTGGTTTTGACAAGGAAAGTGTGATCCAATTTTACCAATGGCGATCAGAGAAGGAGCTTCTGTGTCTCGGCCACCACTGTTGGAAGGAACGAATTACAACTACTGGAAGGCTCGCATGGGGGTGTTCATAAATTCACTAGATGAATTGGCTTGGCACTATGTTGAAACAGAATGGGTTGGAAGTTCTGAAGGAGGAGAATCTAGTTCTAAAGAGCCAATAGTTAAGACTAAAGAGTCGTGGACACCAGTTGAAAAAATGGGATGCTTGGCGAACTCCAGAGCATTAAATGTCACCTTTACTGCAGTAGATGGAGATCAGATCAAACTCATCTCTACTTGCCAACAAGCAAAGAAAACATGAGATATCATACAAACTATACATGAGTGGACAAGTCGTGTATGTGAATCAAAGCTACAAATGTTGGCCACAAAATTCGAAGAGCTGAAAATTGAAGAAGATGAGACTATTGCAGTATTCAATGGAAGACTCGGGAACATCACAAATATGGCGCATCAATTGGGAAACATTTACAAAGAGTCTAAGTTGCTGAAGAAGACGCTGAGATCACTTCCCCAAAGATTTCCCATGAAAGTAACAACAATAAAAGAAGCAAGGGACGTGGCCACAATGACTTTGGATGAGTTGATGGGATCAATACAAACCTATGAAATGTCGTTGGAACATCCAACGAAGGAGGATAACAATGATGAAAATGAAGACCTTGCTTTTATCATAAATATTTCTCAAGGATACTGAAGAAAGTCATAAATAATAATTCCTAGGAAAAGTTTAATAGGAACAAATCATGGTTTCAAGACTTTAGCAACAATCATAGATCAAGGATGGAGCAAACCACTCAGCAATCCTCAAGAAATCAAAATGGTGAATTGAGACAGTCAGGAAGGATGCAGAGAATGTAAAAGGTGTGGGCATACCCAGGCTGAATGTACCAACACTTGGAAGAAGCATGAAAAATTGTATGCACTCTCATGAAGTGAATATAAAGAAGAGAAGAATCATGAAGAGGAATTGACCAGAAATTATACGGCTTTTGGAGCAAAACTTCAAGGAGACTCGGAACTTGGTACTGAATGTTCAAACATCAGACAAGAAGAAGTGGATCGATGTTCCAACATGGTTCAGGTTGCTGAAGTCCGATGTTTCAACATAGAAAAGGTATGTGATGTGTCTATTTTATGTGCATAATTTAGTACTTTTGGGATCACTTTTGTGCTCTTTTGTTATCAAGAGCTTGTATTTTACCTTGAAATTCTCTTAGAGGAGGTAAGAACGACTTTACGCTCTTTTACCTTTTCTAAGTGGATTTTACGTGAGAAAGGAAGAACATGGAGACTTGAAGGCCGGAGGCCGTTGAAGATCATCTTTTGAAGACTTTGAAGACTTGCTTCAAAGATTTGAAGACTTGGAGAATGATAGGAATTATTGTGAAGAAGAGTGCTTGCTAAAAGAAGAAGAAGAAAAAAAAGGTTATGTTCCGGCACCCGTCGCGACATCGCAAGTCGCGATGTACGGGTGGCCAGAACACAACCTTATCCCTTTGTACTATAAATAGCATTCTTTTTCCTCTCTTTAATATCTTCTTCTTCCACCCGATTTTGGTACTATTCTAACCCTAGTTTTTCCACCTTTTACATCTTTGATTTCTCTTGTTTTATGTTTGGTTTGTTAGCATTAATTGGTATGAACTCTAGTAGCTAAATCTAGTTCTTGGGAGCAATTGACCAAGGCTTCCAAGCCCATGTCTTAAGAATAATTTGTAGTCCATTTAATACTATTACTATTATGCATTTATGGAGCATTGAATGTGTTTGTTAATGTCATTAATGTTCTTGAAAGCTTGAGTATATGAAGTACTTGTATGATATGCTTGTTAGGGTTTGGAGAAATGGGTTGATTTCCCCTTTTCTTGATAGGAAATCCAAGAGTATGATTTAGAGCTTTTGATTGTGTTGATGAGTTGATAATTGCTAGATGAATATGATAATGTTAAACTTTTTGTCATGTTTGTTGCTTGTGTCAAATGAGAGAAGTCTATGAACGTTGAACGTTCTTGACTAATCTTGTGTACATGCATAGATTGGTTAAGTGCTTAGACACGTTGTAGTGTTTATAACTGTTGTCAAGCTTGTTATTTCTTTGTGTTCAACACCATAAATGGGATAGTTTTAGTCGTGTTTTGACAAAGGGAGTCATTTGTTAGGTTTGACAAGGGATGTCAAATTCACTCTTGCAAACTACTATCTAAAAAGGATAGAAGTTTAGTCTTCACAACAAGTAGTGAAAGTAATAAATAGGTTACATGTTCAATGATGGATAAGAGGCTTGGAAGTGGAAGTCAATTGCGCCGAAGGTTCCGTAAATTGTTGGTTTAATCACCTTTTAGTTGTTGTTGTATGCTTTGCATATTTCACTTGCTTGACTAGTTAACTTGTTTTTCAATTCATAATTTATGACCAAAACAAACCTGGGTCCCACACTCCACTATAATTCAAAAGCAGCCATGTGACCATCATTCCACCACACGGACTTCAAATTTCATTCACTTCAATGTAATAGATTAGATATCCGCCTCTATAAATACAGAGGCCTTAGTTCATTACAAAGCATGCTTGAATTATCGCCCTTTCACATTATCTTACAACCTTCTCCATCTGAGTTCAACGTTCATACTTGAACTTCCCATGTACTACCAACCTACCAACTTCATAAATCTCAGTCAATAAAAGAAATCATTCCAGTATTTTGTAAGTTATTTATTAAGTACTTGATTGCTCGTTTTAAGTTATACTTAATTGTTTTAAATTTTAATTTCATATACTACAATAATGTGTATACTACTGCTACTCTGCCTATACTCCTGTCTATTAGCTTGATTATGGTATCAAAGCCAAGTTTGAGTTTGATTATGGCTAGTCAAAACAAATTTGTTTACTTATTTCTTAAGTATAAACTTATCAGCAATTGTTAAAATTAATGTCTGTATTATACTTTCTACATTTACGTTCGTTGGTTCAGCATCCGGAGCCTGTAAGACGGTTGGTTAGCCCAATGAGGTGGTCCACGCAAGGTATAGATGTGGTCCCGCTAGATGTATGACTGTCTAATCCATACAATAATTTGAACAATTAACGAGAAGTTAATATGGCAGAAAGAGTTGAACAAATTTTGTTTGGCAAGTCTAGTCATTCAGATTTAGCGTCTACATCATCTGCATCATCTAGTATATTACAGAGTCATGAAATACAACAAGTTTTACCAAATCATAGTATCAATTCAGTATACCATCATGGCATATTAGATTTCAATAAATCATATTCGATTAAAATTCATGAAGAAGTACTTCCAATGAATCAAGAATTTCAATCCATAAAATTACTTTCACCAATGGCTGTTATCAAATATAGAACCCAGAATTATAGGTTTTTACATTTTGGACTAATTCAAGTAGTTTTACATCCCTTAGTAAGATTAGGAATTGATACTCCCATTTTTATGGCATTAAGAGATGATAGATTAATTGAATATAAGGATTCCATATTAGTAATGATTCAAACTAATATTTGTAATGGTACAATAAGATTTGATTGCATTCCAAACTATTCTGTTAGTCTAACATATCCACATATAATGGATTCATTAAAGTTAGATATCCAGTTAAAACAAGATAAAATAGTTAAAGAAACTGAACATTTTGTATTAATTTATAGAGTCTATTTCAAATTAATGAAATCTATGATTCCAACAGCATTAAGATTAAATCCTACAGAAAAAGATGAATCAGTTTTTGTTACTACAAATTCTGATAATACCAAAATAGAAACTCCAAAATTACTAAGATGGAATCAAGTAACTATTCCAGAAGAGATAGTTGCGATAAGACCACTAAGTATACAAACAAATTCAAAACTAACAGAACCTTCAGTAATTAAAGAACAACAGGATGGAAAAGTATTCATAAAATTCAATAGGTCGATGTCTAGCAGATATACAGAAAAATATAAACCTAATTTTGGTCAATCATCTAGCCATTCAAACCCAGATAGTTATCAATCACATAGGCATTCAACATATGACCTCCCTTCAAATTTTCAAGATTCGAGAATTAGACATTCCACTCCATTACCAGAAATAATTCCAGATTCCAATTCTTCAGTCGGTTCACCCACATATAGTCAAATGAGAAATTCAGAACTAAACATGATGACTATTATTAAAGAATTTTCAATAGATAAAGAATATTTAAATAATGATTATTACAATATCGAAAACACCCAATGTAGATTATGGTTTGAAAAGTTTGACACAGAGATTAAAGAAAAATTTAGACAAGAACTTTATACATATCTAAATGAAAAAAGGATTAGGAAAATGAAAATTTTTATATGGTTAGAATATTACTTAAAGATTGAAAACCTAATTAATGGAAATAAAATAGAAGACATTCCAGTAATTAATGTTCAGTCTAATTTATATAAAAAATGAAAACTACAAAGCAATACAGTTGTAAGTTCCATCCATCCCCCATTAAAAAAATATAGAAATCACTATAGATAATGAAACAATAATTGCTTCACCTTCAAATTAGGAAGAACTGAGATAGACACAGTAAATACAGAAGATATAAAAAATGTTTATCAACAAAATAATTATTCAAATCAATTATTACATACCATAGCTAACCAAGTAGACTTTATATCAACTAAGTTAGATAATAAAGACAGATTTCCAAATGAGACTTCAAAACCAAAATTTTAAGAATCTTCATTTCCAAAACAAATGGAAAATTCGGTATCATTAATAAAAAAAGGATAAGGCTAGTACTTCTAGAAATATCGGAGTATTATCTCAATTAAATCCACAAGATTCAAATACATCATGTTCGTCTTCTGAATCAGAGGAAGAATCAGATGGCCAGTTAGAACATCAATTAAGTATGATAGAACAACAGCTTCAAGATTATTCAGAACAATATAATGATAAGACTCAATTACAAATAAATAGGATGAATAAATTCTTAAACAATTGGAGGAATAATAGGACAAAAAATTATTATCCTAGACCTATTCCACCTGATATTTAATATGAAGAACAACATACTACATTAAACAGTTATGATGGTTCATCATTACATCAATGGAATATAGATGGTAAATCAGAATATCAAATATTAAATATATTACAAGAAATGGGTATAGCCAGAATGACCTACAAAGCTAAACTTAATATATCTGAACCAAACTTAGTAATGTTATTCGTAACTGGATTTACAGGACAATTAAAAGGATGGTGGGATAATCATCTTACATTAGGAGATAAGCAATCCATTGTGAAACATGAATCAGAAGAATCTCACGGTGAAGGTAATAATATTGAATATGTAATGGTCCAAGATGGTTCAGTATATTTAATTTATGTAATTTCAATGTACTTTATAGGAAACCCAGAAGAGGAATTAACCAGTTCAAAATTTTGTTTAACAAATTTAATATGTCCATCTTTAACTGATTTCAAATCGTATAAAGATATATTCCTAACTCAAGTATTAAGAAGAGCATATTCAAATTCCTCATTTTGGAAAGAAAAGTTTATTACAGGATTACCAAATTTATTTTCCCAACGAATAATTACTAATTTACAGAAATCATTAGGAACTGAAAAGATAGATTACAATACTTTAACTTTCGGACAAATATTTGCTTTTGTTAAAAAAGAAGCTTTAACATTATGCCAAAATTTAAAAATCCAACACAAATATGGTTCAGAAAGAAAAGAAATGGGATCATTCTGTCAACAATTTGGCATTATGGGTATTAAACCACCATCATCTCAACATAAAGAAATATATAAAAAATATAAAAAGTATAAGACTAAAAAACATCACAGTAAAGATAAATATAAAAATTCTAAAAATTATAATCAAGAACATAATAAGAACTTTTATAAAAGAACTAATAAATTTAAAAATATTCAATGATATAAATGCAAAAGATTTGGTCATACCGCATCCCACTGTAAGACTGAAAAAAAGATTAATTCTTTATTTGCAGAAGAAACAGATTTAAAGAATAAATTATTATCATTATTAATCGATGAATCAGATAGTGACAAATCAGATTATGAATCTAGTTCAAATAGTTCAAATAATTCAGAATTCTGTCAATGTAAGATCCCAACGATTAATATGTTAAACAATTCAACAAATAATAGAAAAGCATTATTAGAAATGATTGATAGATTAGAGGATTCACCACATAAGAAATAGTATTGAAACAGGATCAAAGAATCAATAAAAGAAGAAGACAAACCACAAATAATAGAAGCCTTTAGTTTAAATAAAATTGTTGAAAAATATTCAGAGATAGATAAGAAGAAACCAGCAAGGTCTGATGACCTACGAGCTGAGATAAATAATTTAAAAATTGAAATTAACTCAATCAAACATGAATTGAATTCTTTAATAGAAAAAGATTTAGAATTAGAATTAAAGTTTAGCTCAAGGAACCAGAAAAGCATGGATACACCTTCTAGTTCATGAATTAAGATATCTAAGGACGCTCAAACAGATGATCAATTCTTCAATATTATTAATAAAATCAATATGGAAAAATGGTACTCTTTAGTAACCATAGGAGTTGAAGATTTTAATATTACCATCATTGCATTAATATATAGTGGAGCAGATTCATCATGTATTAGATCAGGCATAATTCCAAGTAAGTACTTAGTCAAGACTAATGAAAAACTAGCAGCAGCAAATGGCACTCCAATGTCAATCAATATAAAGTTACCCAATGGTTTTATATGTAATAATAATTACCGTATTAAACATTCATTTCTCATACTAGAAAATATAGCATATGATGCAGTATTAGGAAATCCATTTTTATATCAAATGACCCCTTTCAAAAAGACTCAAGAAGGAATAACCACTAAAATATTCTGTAAAAAATTATTATTCCCATTCCTTGACCCACCTAGTCAAATAGAATTAAATCTATTACAAACAAATTCTAGATATAGAAAGATATGATTACTAAATACAAAGCAAAAGGATATTACTTTCTTAAAAGAAGAGTTAAGTTATTCAAAACTAGAAGAACAGTTAAATAGTAAAGTCATACAAGAGAAAATTGCAAGAATAGAGAAAGAATTTAAAACCCAAATCTGTTCAACACATCCCAATGATTTTTGGGATCGAAAGAAACATGTGGTATCATTACCCTATGAAAAGGAATTTAATGAACAAAACATTCCCACTAAAGCTAGGCCAATTCAAATGAATGCAGACTTAGTTGAATTATGCAAACAGGAAATCCAAAGTCGTTTAGAAAGAAAATTAATTAGGAAAAGCAAATCCCCATAGAGTTGCTCAGCATTTTATGTTAATAAACAAGCAGAAAAGGAAAGAGTAATTCCTCGATTAATAATAAATTATAAACCATTAAACAATGTATTACAATGGGTTAGATACCCTATTCCAAACAAACGAGACTTAATTAATAGATTAGTAAATGCCAAATTATTTTCTAAATTTGATTTAAAATCAGGATATTGGCAAATTCAAATTAATGAAAAGGACAAATATAAAACAACATTTGTAGTTCCATTCAGTCAATATGAATGGAATGTTATGCCATTTGGATTAAAAAATACACCATCAGAATTCCAAAAAAATCACGAATGATATATTCACTCCTTACTCCAAATATGTTATAGTATATATTGATGACATATTAGTCATTTCTAATTCAATAGACAGTCATTTCAAATATTTAAATATATTATTACATATTATTAGGAAAAATGGATTAGTTATATCGGAACCAAAAATGAAATTATTTTAAACAAAAATAAGATTTTTAGGATATGATATTTATTTAGGAAAAATCAAACCAATTCAACGAGCTATTGAGTTTGCTAATAAATTTCTAGATAAAATAACAGATAAGAATCAATTACAACGATTTTTAGGATGTTTAAATTATATATCGGATTTTTTCCCCAAATTAAGAATAATTTGCAAACCATTATATGAAAGGTTAAAAATTAATCCACCTCCGTGGACAGATGAACATACTCAAATTATTAAAACAATAAAATTAAAAGTCAAATCATTACCATGTTTAGGCATTCCACATCCATTAGCATTTATGATTATCCAAACAGATGCATCGAATTTAGATTATGGAGGAATATTAAAGCAGTTGCATTTCGAAAAAGAGTTAATAGTTAGATACCACTCAGGGTTATGGACAAGAGCCCAAATCAATTATTCAACTGTTAAAAAAAGAAGTTTTATCTATTATTTTATGTATTTCAAAATTTCAAGATAATTTATATAATAAGAAATTTTTATTAAAAATAGACTGTAAATTGGCTAAGGATATTTTACAAAAAAATGTCAAAAATTTAGTTTCAAAACATATTTTTGCTAGATGGCAAGCCATTCTTTCCGTTTTTTATTTTGACATAGAATTTATAAAAGGAAAGGATAATTCTCTTCCGGATTTTCTAACTCGTGAATTCCTTGCAGGAAGACATGAGTAATCATTCAAGTTCATCTAGTTCCTCAAATTCAAAATCAGCCAAAGATTATGCAATTCCAAAGTCTTTGACACCAAAAACACCAACACCAGATTATCCTCCCCTCACTTATTCCACAGTAGCCCAAAGTCCATATTCCAGGTTGATTCATACTCCATTATTAACTCCAATATACCATTCTCACTCCACAAAAGCCAACTACTCAAATCCCCAGCAAAAAGTCTATTCCATCAACCTCTAACCCCAACCAATCTTCTTATTTTGACAAACCAAACCCAGAATATATTCTAATGACTCGATCCGAGACAGAACCAGATATCCCTCAACTGAAGTCATTTGTATCTAGTATATTCAAGCCAACATGTTTATGGTTGGCAGATGACATCAACAAAACTCAAAACTACTATGAGCTGATTTTAGTAGATACCCAGTCCATTGAAATACAACATGTACAAAATAAACAAGATCCCAGTAGAATTGACCATTCCAAAATATATATCAACCAAGTGCTTCGTCCCAGCCATTTCCAAAATATTCATTCTGATAGACATTTTTCGGTAAATTACTTCCCACCGGATTCAACTATGCTGACTATATGCAAGCATGATATAGAGCTTTCTATAATAGGTCCTTTGACCATTCATGATTCATTAATTTCCATCAACAATTTAGCGGAGATATTCCAATGTGGTTCTGTGATTGGTGGTCAACATTAGGACCATCAAGAGAAATACTTCCCATTCCAGTTGCAGAAGGATTAGAAACATTCCACAAGCTTACCAAGTGCAAACCTTTTGAAAAAGAACTCGTATTCCATTCCATATTCAGGGTTCCATGGATTCTTGCCTGGAGCTTTCAGATCAAATCCATATATCCAAACAAGCCCTTTTCCCTCATTAGACAATTCAGAATTAAATGGTGGAACAATTACAAATCTAAATTCTGTTTAGTCATAGCAGTAACCCATTACTTACAAACTGGTGAAAAACTGAGAATTACATTCCCGACAGAAGACCGCATTAGCATAATTCAAGCCAAAAGCCCAGTTCAACTTGCTTTAAGCATTCAACCAACCATTCAGAGTCCAATTCCAAGGCCATTAAGTGTTCAACCTACACCAGCAACAAAGGATGAAGATGATGAAGAATTCCATAATCTATTAGCTATTTACAAACAGCTCAAAAGCCGGAAGGCTACCATAGAAGTAAAACTAGAAGGCATTCTAGATGATGATCCCATTGGAGGCCAAGACCCATTTGACTTCTAAATTCAGCACTCAATAGAAGCACTCAACAGACAGTCAGTCATGGAGGGTCCCAAACTCCACTCTAACATCTACTCAAAGTACGCAAGCAATGACGAATTCAAGCACTCAACAATAAAGCAAGACTTAGTGGCGGGTCCCACACTCCACTACCACCACTCACACCAAGCAGCAGCCGATAAAAGATAGTGGAGGGTCCCACACTCCACTATAATTCAAAAGCAGCCATGTGACTCATCATTCCACCACACGAACTTCAAATTTCATTCACTTCAATGTAATAGATTAGATATCCGCCTCTATAAATACAGAGGCCTTAGTTCATTATTAAGCATGCTTGAATTATCGCCCTTTCACATTATCTTACAACCTCCTCCATATGAGTTCAACGTTCATACTTAAACTTCCCATGTACTACCAACCTACCCACTTCATAAATCTCAGTCAATAAAAGAAATCATTCCAGTATTTTGTAAGTTATTTCTTAAGTACTTGATTGCTCTTTTAGGTTATACTTAATTGTTTTTAATTTTAATACAACCTCCTCCATCTGAGTTCAACGTTCATACTTGAACATCCCATGTACTACCAACCTACCCACTTCATAAATCTCAGTCAATAAAAGAAATCATTCCAGTATTTTGTAAGTTATTTCTTAAGTACTTGATTGTTCTTTTAAGTTATACTTAATTGTTTTTAATTTTAATACACCCTCCACTATCTGCTACAATGGCTACTGCTACTCTACCTACTGCTACTCCTGTCCATTAGCTATAGGAAAAGTAGTAGTAGTATATACATTATTGTAGTATATAAAATTAAAATTAAAAACAATTAAGTATAACTTAAAAGAGCAATCAAGTACTTAAGAAATAACTTACAAAATACTAGAATGATTTCTTTTGTTGACTGAGATTTTTTGAAGTGGGTAGGTTGGTAGTACATGGGAAGTTCAAGTATGAACGTTGAACTTAGATGGATGAGGTTGTAAGATAATATGAAAGGGCGATAATTCAAGCATGCTTAGTAATGAACTAAGGCCTCTGTATTTATAGAGGCGGATATCTAATCTATTACATTGAAGTGAATGAAATTTGAAGTTCGTGTGGTGGTGCTTTTGAATTATAGTGGAGTGTGGGACCCTCCACTAAGTCTTGCTTTATTGTTGAGTGCTTGAATTCGTCATTGCTTGCGTACTTTGAGTAGATGTTAGAGTGGAGTTTGGGACCCTCCATGACTGACTGTCTGTTGAGTGCTTCTATTGAGTGCTGAATTTAGAAGTCAAATGGGTCTTGGCCTCCAATGGGATCATCACCTGGAATGTCTTCTGGTTTTACTTCTATGGTAGCCTTCCGGCTTTTGAGCTATTTGTAAATAGCTAATAGATTATGGAATTCTTCATCATCTTCATCCTTTGTTGCTAGTGTAGGTTGAACACTTAATGGCCTTGGAATTGGACTCCGAATGGTTGGTTGAATGCTTAAAGCAAGTTGAACTGGGCTTTTGGCTTGAATTGTGCTAATTCAGTCTTCTGTTGGGAATGTAATTCTCAGTTTTTCACCGGTTTGTAAGTAATGGGTCACTTCTATGACTGAACAGAATTCAGATTTTTAATTGTTCCACCATTTAATTCTGAATTGTCTAATGAGGGAAAAGGGCTTGTTTGGATATATGGATTTGATCTAAAAGCTCCAAGCAAGAATCCATGGAACCCTGAATATGGAATGGAATAAGAGTTCTTTTTCAAAAGGTTTGCACTTGCTAAGCTTGTGGAATGTTTCTAATCCTTCTGCAACTGGAATGGGAAGTATTTCTCTTGATGTTCCTAATGTTGACCACCAATCATAGAACCACATTGGAATACCTCAGCTAAATTGTTGGTAGAAATTAATGAACCATGAATGGTCAAAGGACCCAATATAGAAAGCTCTATACCAGGCTTGCATATAGTCAGCATAGTTGAATCCGGTGGGGAAGTAATTTACCGAAACATATCTATCAGAATGAATATTTTGGAAATGGCTGGGACGAAGCACTTGCTTAATATATATTTTGGAATAGTCAATTCTACTGGGATCTTGTTTATTTTGTACATGCTGTATTTCAATGGACTGGGTATCTACTAAAATCAGCTCATAGTAGTTTTGAGTTTTGTTGATGTCATCTGCCAACCATAAACATGTTGGCTTGAATATACTGGATACAAATGACTTTAGTTGAGGGATGTCTGGTTTTGTCTTGGATTGAGTCATTAGAATATATTCTGGGTTTGGTTTGTCAAAATAAGAAGATTGGCTGGGGCTTGAGGTTGATGGAATAGACTTTTTGCTGGGGATTTGAATAGTTGGCTTTTGTGGAGTGAGAATGGTATAATTTGGAGTTAATAATGGAGTATGAATCAATCTGGAATATGGGCTTTGGGCTACTGTGGAATAAGTGAGGGGAGGATAATCTGGTGTTGATGTTTTTGGTGTCAAGGGCTTTGGAATTGCATAATCTTTGGCTGATTTTGAATTTGAGGAACTAGAAGAACTTGAATGTTTACTCATGTCTTCCTGTAAGGAATTCCCGAGTTAGAAAATCCGGAAGAGAATTATCCTTTCCTTTTATAAATTCTATGTCAAAATCAAAAACAGAAAGAATGGATTGCCATCTAGCAAAAATCTGTTTGAAACTAAATTTTTGACATCTTTTTGTAAAATATCCTTAGCCGGTTCACAGTCTATTTTTAATAAAAATTTCTTATCATATAAATCATCTTGAAATTTTGAAATACATAAAAGAATAGATAAAAATTCTTTTTTATCAGTTGAATAATTGATTTGGGCTCCTGTCCATAACCCTGAGTGGTATCTAACTATTGACTCTTTTTCGAAATGTAACTGTTTTAATATTCCCCCATAACCTAAATCCGATGCATCTGTTTAGATAATCATAAATGCTAATGGATGTGGAATGCCTAAACATGGTAAGACTTGTAATTTTATTGTTTTAATAATTTGAGTATGTTCCTCTGTTCACAGAGGTGGATTAATTTTTAACCTTTCATATAATGGTTTGCATATTATTCTTAATTTGGGAAAAAAATCCGATATATAATTTAAACATCCTAAAAATCGTTGTAATTGATTCTTATCTGTTATTTTATTTGGAAATTTATTAGCAAACTCAATAGCTCGTTGAATTGGTTTGATTTTTCCTAAATGAATATCATATCCTAAAAATCTTATTTTTATTTGAAATAATTTTATTTTTGGTTCCGATATAACTAATCCATTTTTCCTAATAATATGTAATAATATGTTTAAATGTTTGAAATGACTGTCTATTGAATTAGAAAGGATTAATATGTCATCAATATATACTATAACATATTTGGAGTAAGGAGTGAATATGTCATTTATGATTTTTTGGAATTCTGATGGTGTATTTTTTTAATCCAAATGGCATGACATTCCATTCATATAGACAGAATGGAACTACAAATGCTGTTTAATATTTGTCCTTTTCATTAATTTTAATTTTTCAATATCCTGATTTTAAATCAAATTTAGAAAATACTTTGGCATTTACTAATCTATTAAATAAGTCTCGTTTGTTTGGAATAGGGTATCTAACTCATTGTAATACATTGTTTAATGGTTTATAACTTATTACTAATAGATGAATTCCTCTTTCCTTTTCTACTTGTTTATTAACATAAAATGCTGAGCAACTCCACAGGGATTTGCTTTTCCTAATTAATTTTCTTTCTAAATGACTTTGGATTTTCTGTTTGCATAATTCAACTAAGTCTGCATTCATTTGAATTGGCCTAGCTTTAGTGGGAATGTTTTGTTGGGTATAGCCAGAATGGCCTACAAAGCTAAACTTAATATATATGAACCAAACTTAGTAATGTTATTCGTAACAGGATTTACAGGACAATTAAAAGGATGGTGTGATAATCATCTTACATTAGGAGATAAGCAATCCATAGTGAATCATGAATCAGAAGAAGCTCACGGTGAAGGTGATAATATTGAATATGTAATGGTCCAAGATGGTTCAGTATATTTAATTTATGTAATTTCAATGTACTTTATAGGAAACCCATAAAAGGAATTAACCAGTTTTTGACACAAAGATTAAAGAAAAATGTAAACAAGAATTTTATACATATCTAAATGAAAAAAAAGGATTAGGAAAATGAAATTTTTTATATGGTTAGAATATCACTTAAAGATTGAAAACATAATTAATGGAAATAAAATAGAAGAAATTCCAGTAATTAATGTTCAGTCTAATTTATATAAAAAATGGAAACTACAAAACAACACAGTTGTAAGTTCCATCCATCCCCATTAAAAAATATAGAAATCACTATAGATAATGAAGCAATAATTGCTTCACCTTTCAAATTAGGAAGAACTGAGATAGACACAGTAAATACAGAAGATATTTTTTTTGTAATATATTTAATGCAGAAGATATGCTTATAACTAGTATGCCTTCTCCTCCTATATATGTTTAAACACTTGGAAAGATCCCTCTTCTCATGGACGACCCCGACTTGCCATTATCTACTTAATTGTAGATAGGAAGCATTAGGATTTGAAAATATAACTTTGAGAGGTACAACGATGACATTCTAAATTTTTGCATCAGTGCTGGGGAAGAGATGTTTTGTGCATATTATGTGTGATTGTGTGCTAGTTGTAAATATTTGTTAGTTTGCTTTTGTTTTTATTTCTTAGTTGACTTGTCATTTTCACTTGGCTTGGAGACGTATTGTTCAAGTTCTTGGTGTATGATTCGTATACGATTCTCTTCAAAAGAATCCCTACACTACGACCCCGAGTTAGAGTTGAATTTAAGACGGGCTAGGAGGCTGTCTTTGGAAAGTGTGGATAACATCCCTCCTAGTGACCATTTTGTGGATAGTTCTACTTCTATGGAGCATCAACACGAGCACGAAGATGACTATCCGGGAGGAGGGCCTCAACATCCTCCTCTCCAAGGAAAAGAGAATCCTTTGGGGCAAGCCTTGTTGAGAGACACTATGGCCCCCAACCTTGATCAACAACCGATGTGCATTGAGTATCCTTTGGTTGGACCGAATGGGCACTTAGAGTTCAAGACCGGGTTTATAAACGTGCTACCTATCTTCCTTGGTAGGCAAGAGGAGAATGCCAACAAGCATCTCACCGAGTTCCACTTTTTGTGTGGTGGTACAGCCACGGAGTAGATGAAGACTTTTACAAGTTAAAGGAATTCCCATTCACATTGAGAGATGGTACAAGAGATTGACTGTACTACCTACCACCCAAGAGCATAAAAAATTGGCTTAACATGAAGATGAAATTTCTAGCCAAGTACTTCCCGGCCTCGAAGTCCACCGCTTTGAAGAAGGACATAAGCAACATCCTGGAATGAAGAATCTCTCTCAGACTATTGGGAAAGGTTCAAGAAGCTTCTCGTGAGTTGTCCTTACCACGACTATTAGGAGAGAGATTCGGTCTACTATTTCTGCAATGGTCTTCTTGATGGGGATCAAAGATTGGTGAGGAGTTCTTGTGGTGATACCCTTGGGAACAAGACTTTATCGGAGGCTATGCAATTATATGAGGAGCTAGCGGAAGAGTCAAGGAACTTTAACTCAAGGGCCGATTTGAGAAGGAGAAATTCAATGCCCACAAGTGACCCTTCCAATAGTGGAAAGCTTGAGGACTAAGTCTTGGCCCTTGCTTCTATGGTGAAATCTTTGATGACCAAGCTCGGAAATGTGCCACATATTAAATCGTGTGAAATTTGTTACTCGACGCATCCTACGGACACTTGCTCTACTTTGCAAGATGATTATGTCGAGGAGGTGAGTGCCATGGGGTATCAAGGTGGGAAAGGCTATCAAAGTAACCAAAACTATCAAGGCTACCAAGGTGTGCAAGGATATCAAAGAACTCAAGGGGTACCAAGGTGGCCAAAGCTACCAAAACCGGCATTACAATGTGGGAAATCTCCAGTATGGATACCCTCAAGGAGGCTAAAATGCTCAAAAATATCGGCCACCTCAACAACAATTCTAAATGCTTCAAGAAAATCCCCGAGACCAAGGGGAGAGCTCGGATTTGACAAAAGATGAGCTGATGTAAGCCATTCACCAGTTGAGCATGTGCGCGAAGAAAGACAAAAAAATTCCCAGATGAAGCCAAGGTGAGCATCAAGAACTTGGAAACTCAAGTGAGCCAAGTAGCTCAAGTGATGAATCGGATGAAGGCCTAGGATAAGGGCAAAATTCCCTCCCAACAGGAGATCAACCCTCAACAAAATGTGAGTGCAATCTCATTGAGAAGTGGAAGGGAAGTGAAGGATCCCCAAGTAAGGGTTGTTGTTGAGCAGATGGTTGAAAAAGAAGAAGATCGTGAAAAGAAGGTCGAGGAGTTGTCCAAAGAGAGCAAAGAAGAAGAAATTGAGGTGGAGACATTTGAGCCAAGACCGGGATCAAATCCCAAAACCTCATCCCCACCACACAAGAAGTCAAGAGGGGCGTAGATCCCTATCTATGGGCCGGAGCCACCATTTCTGAGGGCATTAAAGGATAGGAGGACCAAGGAGGACACCAAAGACATCTACGAAGTCTTTCATAGATGTGAGGAAAATATTCCACTCATAAATGCTCTAAATCAATTTCCTAGGTATGCTAAATTTCTTGAGGAATTGTGCACCGTCAATAGGAAAAAAATTGAAAAGTAAGAAAAAAAGTGTGAAGAGTGAATATGTCTCCACCGTGTTTGATGATGAAATGCCCCCTAAATGTGATAATCCAAGAATATTTACAATCCCTTGTGAGATAGGAGCAAATGTGTTAACAAGACCATGTTGGACTCAGGTGCTTCAATCAATGTGATCCCATATTCCTTGTATGAATGTCTAAATCTAGGCACTTTGCACAAAACCAGGGTTGTTATCCAACTAGCCGATCACTCTAGCACATACCCAAAAGGTATTGTGAAGGATGTGTTGGTGAAAGTGAATTCTTTGACATTACAGCGGACTTTTATGTTCTTGAAATGGAAAGTGACAATAGTGCTAAACCTATTCTTTAGGGATGGCCATTTCTAAAGACTTCAAGGACCATAATTGACGTGCATAAAGGAACATTGACCATGGAATTTAATGGTGGAAGGTAGAATTTGACACTAATAATTCTATTGATCATCCTAGTAGATATCATTCTTTCCAAGCTATTCATGTTATTGATGATAAAGAGCAAGATAAAGTTGATCCCAAAGTTGGTTGTTCCTTATTGATGTTTTGAGTGATGCTTTGATTTCAAATGTTGTTAGTACTAACTTGAGGAAAACAACAATGGCGAATACACTCGTGGGAAAGTAAGATCCAACACTTTTTGTGTGTCCACGGGTAATCCTATAAGGGTGGTTTTCCCTCATTCTCTTGAGAAGACTTCAGTGGAAGAGTGCAAACCACCACCAAAAGCTCTTAAATGTTCATCCCTTGGAGAAGGAGAAAACCCCCAAATTCTCACGTGCTTGAGATCACTATGGAACAAAAAGGTAATTTGTTGGAAATATTGAGGGAATATGAAGAAACTGTAAGCTATTTGAAGAAGGTTTTGTTGGGGAATGATGAGAATCCCAATTGTTTTAACCCGGATCGGGGAGAAGGAACCGCTCATCTCAGTTCATTTTGTGAGTAAGCTCCAAGAAAGGGGAGTGAGTCATACCGATGACGTTAAATATACTTGGTTTTGATATCCAAACTGTCATCGTGACTTTTCGTTAATGTTGTTTGGTTTTGGGTTTTTGTCGTTAGTTTAATTGTTTTTCTTTGTGTTTTTCATGGTTTGTTTTTCCATGCTTTTGTAGCAATTTGAACCCTAGACATTGGATGGATGAAAGGAGAAATACTTGGAGTCAGGAAGGAAAATCTTGGGCAAGGGATGAGATTGAAAATTTTTCTAAGTACCAGGTGGGTTGCCCGTCGTGAGTCGCGACAACCTTGTTGCGAGTCGCGATGTGATCAGTAAATTTTGACAATTTTGGAGCTCTCAGGCTCCACTTTTTGCAAGCCACGATGGTCACGTCGCGATTTGTGATGAACCATCGCGAGTCGCGACGATTTGGTCGCAATCGCGACCAAATTAGAAAGAATTTTGCTAAAGAATTAACTCCCAGATCCACTTTTTGCGACTCACGATAGTCTCATTGTGAGTCGCGATGGACCATCGCAAGTCGCGAAGGATTGATTGCAAGTCGCAATGTGAGCTTTGACCAAAAGTGCATGTTGACCTAACACATCGCGAGTCGCAATGGGAGTACTGACCTGTTTTAAAATTGGGCAAAACCTCATCAAACCGCAAAATTCCACCTTTTACCCTTCATCTCCTCTGCCACTCCACTGATTTCCACCATTTTCTGGCCACCAATCACTGGTGCTCCACCCTAAATCATCCCATCACCACTCCCCAATGCATCATACCCAATCTCTACCCACAAATCGGCCTAGTTTGTTGAAGAACAGAAAACCTTAGAATTTTGGAGTTTTGTGATTATTAGCAATCCAGATTTAAATATTTTGTGGGCTTAGTTTCTTCTTCATCCTAAGCATCTAAGTGGTACATTCCCTCACTTTCTTCAGCTTGAATTGTGATTATGTTGTATAATCTATTTTATTGAATATTGTGTGGATTATGTATGATACCTTTAGGATTTAAATTGTTGGAATATTGCCTAATGAACTTGAAATTATGGGCATGTTGAATGTGACATGGATTGTATATGCAATTGTGGTTAGAATTTGTACTAGTTGGCTTGGATTGGATTTGGTTTGTAATGATTGGCTAAACTAGTTTGAGATTGGGTGTGATTTTGTGACATTACATGTATGTATATTCTTGTGTGTTTGACTTGTTTGCTATGGTTGTTGGATATGGCCCCTACCAAGAGACCTAGGGCTCCTCCACGAGGTAGGCGCACCACCGCTCCACCTCCACCTCTGCCGATGGCTCTGGAGTCAAGCCATGTACCCCCTCCTCCTGATAGGTACATGGGTTTGACCCAGATCATCGGACCTATGCGAAGAGGTGGGATGCCTTGGTCAACCGACAGCTTAAGGAGATAAGTTTTATTGATGTGCCCACATTGGACGCTCTTGGGCTAACCCAGCCAGTCTGATGCTTCCTCGCCAAAGGACGGTTGGAAGGTTTCATGGGTAAGAGTGCCCCCTCCTACCGGTGATCTACACTGAAGTTCCTGTCCACTATCAAAATATAGAGCATAAGGGATGATCAACCATGCAAGAGCTACATCACTTTCCACTTAGATGATATACCCTAAGAGATGACTGTCTCGTAGGTTGAGGAAGCCTTTGGATGGGACACGACCGAGATCCAAGCAAGGCTAGACCCACAGACCCAGGACCGATCGATTGAGGATGACATGCAATTCTGGAGTATCATCAACATGGGGGCGAAGAACTCCCACGACAAGAGCAGTGTTATCATTCATCCAGCACTCCATTATGTGCTCAGACTTTTGGCCGGCACAGTGCTTTGCTCGGTGGAGCCGACAAATGTGCCGGACAATGACATTCACTTCTTATTGTACTTTTTGAGTAAGGGGTTGGGATACGGGTTATGGGTCGAGTTATGGATGAAGAGGGTCGTAAAGGTGGCTGGGAAGCCAAAGGGGAAGATTATGGTCAGAGGCATGATCGACCTCTTAACGGAGTACCTAGGAGTGGTCCCACAGATTGATTTCTGCGCTTAGAGAGGCACACTTCCTACCTCATCACTGTAGAGAGGTTGGTGCAATTTGAGATGCTTGGCACCACACGGACCACATGGGTATTTCATTGGTTATATGGCGCCAGGAAGGTTACTTTCATGGCACTTCCTCAGCCCAACAAGACAAAGTTGGAGTTTGATATACCCTTGGCAGACTTGGTGATTCCACCCGATTCCTCGTGCTAAGAGTAATTCCAGCGTGAGCTCAATAACCTTGGTTCAGCCCTATTCAGTGTGATAATAGCAGCTTACCTTTCACTGAGCGATATGAGCAACACTCTCCACAACCTCTACCAGAGACCAAGCCTATGTAGGAGGATTATGTGTCACTTTACTACTCCCAGCCTCCGCCTGATTTCTATGAGCGTATGATGCAGAATATGCAGGATGGATTCTGCTGCCAGGAAAATATGATATTCGAGAACAATGTTTTTTGTCTCCCAGAGCTTGATCGACATAGATGAGGAGATTAACCATCTGTCAGTTCGCATCTAAGAGATGCAATCCTAGGCAGGTGGTGCCTCAGGCCCTAATCCTGGAGCAGAGAGGCATAGAGCTAGGAGGCAGAGGAACACAGATTGGCTGGTTCATTTTCAGCAGCGTTGTTTCGGTGGTGGTTCTTCTTCCTCACAGTAGTGATTGTGAGCATTATATTCTTTTCCTTTCTGTACTTTGCTTTGTACGCTTTTGCCCTATTTTGTCTACATTGAGGGCAATGCAGCGCTTTAAGTGTGGGGAGGGGTATTTACTGATTTCACTGCTTGGTTTGGAGATGTTTTTTTTTCTAGACTCGCTACTTTTGGGATTCTTTTTGCTTTGTTTTGGATATTTTCCTCTTTTGTTTTTGGGATGCTTTCCTTTTGATATACTTCGATGATGTTAGCTTTGATATTTTCTTAGCCTTAACATTTGGAAAGCACTTTGCTACTTTTTTATTGGAAAAATATGGAAAAAATTGACAAATTTGAAGAAAAAATAGAAAATAAAAAAAATTAAATAAAAAGAATCCCGCTCAGTTGAAAACCCGAGACGACATCTTAGGAAATATTGGGGGCCCGAATAGGTCGAAAACCCAAAAGGTTGACCTAGGTAAAAATAAGAAGCTAAATGTGTGGAAAAAGGTGAGATGTGAGCTGAAGAAATATGATGTGTGGCTAGGATGAAAACCTAAAAGGGCTCCTAGGCAAAATGAGGGAAAGAGAGAAAAAAAGGAAAAAAAATGTTATGTGCTCACTCATTTGCCGGCGTTGGATTCATAAGGTTGCGGTAGCCATATGGATGGATCAGGTATCTTGACATCTTGAGACCTCTTTGGATTGGGATATTTAGCGGCGAAAACGACGTAAGTTATGAAATTCTTGATTTAATATACTTTGTTTTTAGGATGATATACTGGTATAAAGTGGAGTATGTGTTTGAACTTATGCATGTTTTTAGCTTAACTTTGTACCATTGGGTTTTGGATTGTCAATTCGAGATTTGGAGATATCAAAGAAATTGATAGGTTGATATGGTTTGGGTAGACTTAGGGATGGGGGTTGTGGGAAACTTCTCATCTGATCTTAATGTTGGGATGTGTGATATTGAGAGTTTTGTGAGGAATTGACATGGTGGGGGGTAGTAGTTAGGATGTGGATACGTCAATTCCTTCGTGTGCTTAGATCCTTTCTTACTCGAGGGTGAGTAAGGTTTCAGTGCGGGGAGGTTTGATGTGTCCATTTTACGTGCATAATTTAGTACTTTTTGGGATCACTTTTGTGCTATTTTGTTATCAAAGGCTCGTGTTTTACCTTGAAATTCTCTTAGGAGGGATAAGAGTGACTTTACGCTCTTTCACCTTTTCTAAGTGGATTTTGCGTGACAAAGGAAGAACATGGAGACTTGAAGATCGGAGGCCGTTGAAGATCATCTTTTGAAGACTTTGAAGACTTGCTTCAAATATTTGAAGACTTGAAGAATGATAGGAATTATTGTGAAGAAGAATGCTTGCTACAAGAAGAAGAAAAGAAGATAAAGTTATGTTCTGGCACCCGTCGCGAGTCGCGATGTACGGGTGGCCAGAACACAACCTTATCTCTTTGTACTATAAATAGCATTCCTTTTCCTCTCTTTCATATCTTCTTCTTCCACACGATTTTGGTACTATTCTAACCCTAGGTTTTCCACCACTTTCATCTTTGATTTCTCTTGTTTTATGTTTGGTTTGTTAGCATTAATTAGTATGAACTCTAGTAGCTAAATCAAGTTCTTGGGAGCAATTGACCAAGGCTTCCAAGCCCATGTCTTAAGAACAATTTATAGCCTATTTAATACTCTAACTATTATGCATTTATGGATAATTGAATGTGTTTGTTACTGTCATTAATCTTCTTGAAATCTTGAGTATATGAAGTACTTGTATTATATGCTTGTTGGGGTTTGGGGAAATGGGTTGATTTCCCCTTTTCTTGATAGGAAATCCAAGAGTATGATCAAGAGATTTTGATTGTGTTGATTGGTTGATAAGTGCTAGATGAATATGATAATGTTGAACTCTTTCTCATGTTTGTTGCTTGTAGCAAATGAGAGAAGTCTATGAACGTTGAACGTTCTTGACTAATCTTGTGTAAATGCATATAGTGGTTAAATTCTTAGACATGGTGTAGTGTTTATAAGTGTTGTCAAGCTTGTTGATTCTTTGTGTTCAACGCCATCAATGGGATACTTTTAATCGTGTTTCGACAAAGGGAGTCATTGGTGAGGTTTGGCAAGAGATGTCGAATTCACTCTTGCAAAGTACTATCTAAGAAAATTATACATTTAGTCTTCACAACAAGTAGTGAAATTTCATGTTCAATGATGGATAAGAGGCTATGAAGTGGAAGTCAATTGCTCCCAATGTTACGTAAATTGTTGGTTTAATCACCTTTTAGGTTTTGTTGCATGCTTTGCATATTTAACTTGCTTGACTAGTTAACTTGTTTTTCAATTTATAATTTAGGACCAAAACAAACCAACCGCTCCCCCCCCCCTCATTTGTATGCTTATATATATGTGCTTATATCTAGTATGTCTTCTCCTATATATGTTTAAGCACTTGGAAAGATCCCTCTTCTCATGGACGACCCCGACTTGCCATTATCTACTTAAATGTAGATAGGAAGCATTAGGGCTTAAAAATATAACTTTGAAAGGTACGGCGGTGACCTCCCAGTATGTGAAGAATACTCCCCGAGTGATGACAAAGACAATATTGTGAGTGATGAGGATGCCCATGCTTCTTATGAAAAGATGTATGAAATGTGGTTGAAAGTTGCTGATGCTAACACACTCTTTAAAAAGAGAGAAAAACCTGAAGGAAGAGAGATGACATCCCTAGTGGAAGGACTCCAAAAGGAAATTAAGGTGTTGGAATTAAATTTGAGTTCGATGACAAAGAGGGTTGAAGTTGCAGAGACAACTATTAAAAGATTGAATTCTGGAAAAGAAAAATTGGATGACATTCTCACCATGGATAAGAGTTCTGGAAATTGACAAGGGATAAGCTATGAAAAACCATCTACTTGCACTGAAGTATTCAGACTAGAGGTTTAATTTATGAAGAGAAAAATTGTCAAAACACACCCACAAAAAGCCTTAATGTGTGGTTACTGTACCTATCAAGGTCATACAGAGGATCATTGCTTTAAGCTTCTCAGAGATATTACGACTGGATGTCAGCCTGCAGCATGTTCCAACATGGATCAAGTGCAACATCCAAGGATGGTTAGAAAGGTATGGATCCCTAAAACCCCTAAATTGTGCTTTGTTGCTCACACTTCATTCATTTCACACCCTAGGGATTCATGGTACCTTGATAGTAGATGTTCTCAACATATTACTAGATTTCAAGAGTATCTAAAGAACATCAAACCCTATGATGGTGGATTTTAGTTATATTCGACATTGGAAAGAAAAAACAAGGTAGTAGGAAAGGTGAGCTATCGATAAAGGGATTTGCAACCTTTACTAGTGTTCTGTTGGTGGAAGATCTAAAGGCTAATTTCCTAAGTATCAGCCAGCTGTGTGATTATAATATGACCGTGGAATTCCATAAGGAGAAGTGCATAGTGAAACATGGCAACAACAAAGTGCTTGTTGGTATCGGGTCATCAGACAAATGTTACTTGTTGGAACAAGAAGTGAATTGCTTGAGTGTTGAATATGATGAGGTAGATTTTACGGGTGACAATGCTCCAACATCGGATGATCTCAGATCAGGGACTTAATGGTGTCGGAACATTAGATGAAGTAGATCTTACAGGTGAAGCTGATGACTTTTATAACTTCAGTGATGTTGGAACACCGTCTTCCCCAGAACTCTCCCATGCTCCAATATCAGTGCAGGATGAATCTAGCAGAAGAAGGACTCGATCGATCCCTCGGGTTAACTACAAGGAACTTTCTGGTCTAAAATTTTTTCTCTCCCTCATTGAACTCAAGAATTACAAAGAGGCTCTACTTGATAAGTATTAGATTGCAGCAATGTAAGAAAAACTTGGACAATTCAAACGCAATGATAATAAAGCAATGTTAGTTTCTCAGGACTACACTCAGGTTGAAGGAGTTGATTTTGATGAGACATTCGCATTAGTTACTAGCAAAATTGCTATTGACATCTCAAAGAATCCATTAAATCATTCTAAAAAAAAGCCCTGTGACATGAAGCATCTGTTTATTCGAGATCGGGTTGAGAGGAAAGAAGTGGTGGTTAATGATGTTCCAATCAGGACTATTTGCGGATATTTTCACAAAGCCTTTAGACTCTGCAAATTTTGAGCTCCTCGAACAACACTTAGGTGTTTGTCAAATTTGAGGTATTTATTGTTTTCTCAAGCTTTGTGCAATTTTTTTGTACATAAATTAGAAAAATACAAAAAATGGAGGCGTAGTTGGACATGTTGGAAGTTGCTGTTGAAGACATTACGGTGACTAATGAGATGCATAGATAAGAGAGATGACTCATCTGGTATTCTGGTTTAGTATGATGAGGAGTTGGAAGGCAGTGATGTTTGCCCTGTTTCAACACAGAGTATGGAGACGGGTAGAGAAGATATAGACATGGAAATAGATGAACCTGGTGTGATTATAGATTATGGTGTTCAAACATTAGTGAATGTGGCTCGAGAAGATCATAATATGAATGGTGAACATGCCTATGTTTCAACACTGGACATGGAGATAAGGGAGAAACTACTGATGGAGTGAAGGAAGCCGAGAATGGTGATGTTCCAACATTGATACAGACCGGAATTGTTGATTCTGAAGCAATGAAAGGATCTTATGTTCCAACATTAGTGAAAGTGGGTGAAGCTGAGAACTGCTATGTTCCAACATCAGGAACTGATGTTCCAACACAAGTTGAGCAGATTCTTGAAGGTACTACTGATGAGACTTTCATGAGAGATATGATGTTGTATGTCAGAGGAGGATTCTAGTTGAGTGGACAACTGATTTGTGTGTATATGGTGAATGTGGATTTATCGCCTACATGGACTATTTGGATTTCAAGACTGTTGCCTCAATCTACAAGGAGTACAACCGAGAGATTGTAGACGAATTTTATGCAAAATTAATGGGAGGCAACATTGATCCATATTTTGAGTGATACAACAGAGTTTACATTAGATTCAAGATAATTAGATTATGTCATAAATTACTGGAGGATTTTAGTCTCAGTGGCCACTGAAGAGAATGTTACTGCATTTAGCTTGACTATCAGGTATTTTTGTCTATTCCAGATTGTTGTAAACTATTGGATTCCTTTTTGAAATACTACATCTCTTACTCGAGAAAAGTCCAAACAAGAGGATATTTGATTTAAGACATGTGCATGATTTTCCATGGAATCCTGAGGCTACAACTTCTGATGTTGATGAGAAGAAGTTCAAGTTTGTGGCCATTAATGCAAAGTTGAGAGCTCTAGCCACTGAGATGGAAATTTTGGAGGCAGAAAATGCCAGATTAGACGAGGCACATATAGCTGCTCCTGAAGAAGTTTGAAGGTTCTTCTATGGCTATGTTCCAACATACGCCAGATATTTGCTTCAGGGGGAGTTGCAGTTATTTGATATATTTTTGTTTTCTTTGTCTAATGTGTTTGGCATGTTTATGGTCCCAATGGGGAGAAGGTTTTGGATTTTTGGATTTTCTGGACATTCTTAAATTTTAGTACTTATGTGTTTATGTTGATCATGTGTTCCAACATGGTTTTCTTGGTATCTCGGTACTGATTGTGAAGTTTATGTGAATTTGATGTTCTAACATGGATGTTAAAGTCTTGATGATTTGGAGCTGTAATATTCATGGGGAGTTAAAAGTTTTTCCAGCTCATGTTCCAACATCCATATGTGGTTTACTTGATGTTTATATATTTGCATAGTTGTTGCTTTGAAAGTCCAAAATATTGGTGGGTCCACAAAATGCCAAATGGGGGGGGGGGATTGTGAAGTCCAGATTTGGTTAATTGGCAATTTTTGGTAATTATGGTATTATTATGTTGCAACATCAAAGAAGGAATTTTGGTAGAATAAGGAAAGCTTGAAGAAAGAATCTGAGAATTAGTAGTCTCGTCCAAGGGTGATTTGATTTGAAGAATATATCAATTCCTAAATTTGTGGATTTGATTAAGATTTGAAGAGTTAGAATTGAGATGGGTTTTGGTTATGGAATATATTAGGACGAGATATTCTAATTCCTTCTTTAGGGATTAGATTTGATAATTTCTATCTCCAAATGATTTGGTTTTAATCATAATAATATATGGAGAAGGAAACATTTATGCATAAGATTGCATGCATAAGAAGATTTTCCATGTTGAAACAAATGGAAATGTGAAGCCTAAAAATATTTAATCAGTTGAAGATATTGCATGAATATTGAGTTGTGGAAGCATATTGGATTTATAGAAAATCCATATAATGATGGATTTGGATTTATGTAATATTATGGGATAATTAAAATAAGGAAAATCCTTTTATTTATGAGATTTGGATATGCTTCAGAAGCATATTTGGAAATGAAATCTTTTGAAGATAAATGTGGAGAATGTCAATCAGCTCATGATATATATATTGATGGACATCATAGCTGTGCCACTCACGAAATTAATTGAAGAAAATCTCCATTCAGATTTTCATATCTTTCGAGAGGTACTATAGAGCCATCTGTCCAACATGAACTTAAACCATTTATCAATTTCAGAATTGTATACCTTAATTCCTTGAGAGTAGGAGATCTAGCGACGACGAGTTTCGAGGTTAGGGGAAGTCCGATCAAGGCGGATCGGTAGCAAGGGGGGCTTGCAGAATTCACATGTTATAATTTGTTAAGATAAGTATGTTGTATGACGTACTTTGTACTGTATCTTTCTGATTAGTGGATTCATTCTAAATTGGGCATGGCCCCGCAGATTAATGTGAATTTCACCAAACTGTGTAACCAAGTCTCGTTTGTTCATGCTTTACTTTATTGCATAATTGGTTAGATAGACTATGTTGGAACATGGTAGTAATTATTGAACTAATTTGGTAAAACCAAATTTCATTTAGCATAGAAACAGTAACAAAAAAAGAAGGGAAAAGTGCACAAATAATCCTATTTTATTTTGATCAAAGGTTCAGTAGTTTTCATTCTACTTCTCTGAGGAGATTTTTCTCCTCCTACAATCTCGGACCGTCTTCTTTCTCTACTAGATATCCGCCGTAAATCCATTGGTGCTGTCGCAATGGCAGAGCTGGATAATACGCCTCCATTCTCCTATGCCCAAATGCTTGGTCGTACCCTCAATGATGCTCTTAAACCTACAGGAGCTCCATTCACTACAACAAACAACACCTATTACCTCGGTAGTTCAATACTTTTTACCTCGATTTTCAGCCCCTGAAAAACTAAGGTAAATGTGGTTGTAGTAAAAAGCATACTTTTTACATCGGTTCAAAACCGAGGTAATAGTCTCCTTTTAACTCGGTTTGGAACCAACCTCGGCATGAACGGAGACCGACATTGCACAATGGCAGAAAGACGACGTTATCATACCCCGACTGTGACGTCGTTGTAAACGATGTTGACCTCATGAAGCATGCGACGTCGATGAAAGAAATTTAGCAGCCGATGGTAGAGGAAGTTTGTCAACGTCACACCAGATGATGTCGTTCATAATAAGAGCGATGTCGGAGTTGATGACAAGCGACATCTCACATTGTGAGGGACCCACATCATGTCCATAGTGACTTGGGTTCATGACACCGGTCTATGCAACGTCGCTAATATGTCATGTCGGAGATAGTTAATGTGATGTCGTGGTTTAGTCGGTCAGCTCTCATATTTTGTAAAATATTATAATAAAAAATAATCAATAATACAAAAAATTGGTCTTCGGCAGCCGTTACATGTTATAAATAATATGATAAGTCGAGTTGTGGTTGAACATCATACAATACTCAATTGTTGTTCGATTATTGTGGGAATCATTAACTGAATTGTTCATTTAAACCACCAAGATTATGACATACTAGTATATTGTAAATAAATGTAACATTATATTAAAATACAAAAGGTTATTATATGCTTGAAACAATAACTGCATTTAACCTCCATTTTCTACGTTGAACGGTGTTTATATTTTTTGAGCGACCGGTGAGAAGCCAACTAAGTCCATCTGATATGCTAGAATCTGCTAATAACTCTATTTGATCCTTTTACAACTAATGCATAGTAATAAAAAATTGTGTTACAATACGGTTGTACCCAAGTGGTGAAGTTGCATTAGGTATGTGATTCCGGAGTAAACTAGAATTGGTTGAAACTATTTCCAGGTGGATTTCCATCACGAACAGGGAACACCAGGTCGTGGAGAGCAGGTCATGTACATGGTATGTGAAATGTAAGGACGTTGTTGAAGGAATTGGTAGTTGTTATTGGATTGTTAGAGCCAGCTAAAAGGCTTCCCATGCGAAATGGGAGATCACCAAATGGGCAAGTAGTCATGGTTGTGTAGGTGCTGGTCGATCGAGTGGTAACATTAAGCTGACATCATTGATGATTGCCCATTCCATTTTCCACCAGATTGACGCGAACCCTTTTTACACGGTGAAGGATGTCCAAGCGCATGTGAGGACGGAGTTAAATGTGACCATTTCCTACAAGAAGGCGTGGTATACTCGCTAGAAGGCTATTGATTTAGCATTCGAAACTTGGGAGGAATCCTTTGAAATGTTGCCAACATATATGGATGAGCTAATCAGGACCAATCTGAGCACCATTATTGATTGGGCAGACGTACCTGATAGAATACATGGTCGTGGGTGTAGGAAATTTAAGTTCATGTTCTGGGCATTTGGTCATGCTATCGATGCATTTTGCCACTGTATGCCGGTGATTAGTTTGGATGAGACTCATTTGAGAGGCGCATACAAGGCCATAATGCTAGTTGCGGTGGCGCATGACGCGAATGATTACATATTCCCCATTGCTTATGCAATAGTTGATGCTGAGACTAATGAGAGCTAGAACTGGTTCATGAAAAAACTGCGACTCCACATGGTAGGTGATGATAGTAGGTCAATCTGTATTATATCCGATCGTCATAATGGGTTTTGAATGCAATGAGACATATGGATGAATGGATGGAACTATAGGATACCATCGTTTTTGCTTGAGGCATTTTCAGTCCAACTTCCTTAGTGTTGAGCGTGGGAAGTTCAAGAATGCACATCTGAAGACTTTGGTTTGGCTTCTTGGTTGTGCCAGGCAAGAGATTAGGTGGAGTGAGAACAAGGAGGAGTTGGAGAGTATCAAACTATCTGCTTGGGATTGGTTGAGACAACATAATAGCAGTAAGTGATGCCTTACCTTGATGAGGGTGATCGTCATTGGGGGATTCTTACAACTAATTTGTCCGAGAGTTACAAAAATTATTTAAGGCATGCACGACATCTCCCGATAACAGCGTGTGTTAAAGCTTCTTTTGAATGAACAGTTGAAATATTTGCAAGAAGGCTAATGGACACCACACATTGGAGGTACTTTCATGATTCATTACAGTTCATTATGTGTTCGTGGACTAGTTTATGTATTCTAAATTAATGTAGAATTGTGTAGGTCCAAGTTCCCTAGCAGGATATGGAAAAGGTTTCAGAAGCAAGACACTTGGGGACAGGGGAATACTGTCACAGTGTATGGCCAGGCATCGCAAACTTATAAGGTTGTGACAAGGACCATTGATGGCAGTATTGGTGAGAGCCAGTACACTGTGAAATACCGGAGGAAGGAGTGTAATTGTCGCAAATGGCAAATTTTTCATTTCCATTTTTCCCATGCATTGGCTGTCTTTAGGTATAGGCATGACAATCCATCTACTCTACGTGACAGGGTATATCACACAACTACCTATGTGCAACAATATAGTGAGGGTTTTGTGCCTGTACAAGATCCATCACTATGGCAACATGCCAGTTGGAGGTTGATTCCCGATATTTAAAAGTTTCGTAATAGGAGGTGTGGTCAGTTTGCGGAGAGAATGATAAGGAATAAAATAGATGAGAGAGTGTCAAGTGATTGTAGAGGCATTTGTAGGCCAGGCCGTGCTTAGGGTCTTGTTTGTAATATGGATTTCTTGAGTTAGAGTAATATGTATAACATCATATTATGCTAAATTCTTGTTGTTTTTTTTATGTAATTCATTGTGTGGATTTGTATTATGTGTATTTGTTCAAATTGAAGCTAATGTACGATTTGGTTTGAATATTTATCACATGTAATAGTATTCTTTTTTGTGGAAATATGGACTGATTCATTTCGCCATGTGATTCTAATTGTCACTAGGGATAGGTTATGTATCATCCTAGGGCCCATTGATGAGGATTGTCTTTACCTTCATCGGGAGCATCTTGCACATGCTCTGTACAATGGTAATTTAGAGGATGAGGAACTGCAGGTGAGGCGGTGCGATGAGGCTTATTGGATTGGCGGGATCCCTGATCCAGTGATGCGTTATGTGCGTGAAGCTTGATTCTAGGGACTATTGGATTCCACACAAATTCACATCGACTATTCCCTCATCACTTCCTTGGTCGAGCATTGGAGACCAGAGACTGACACATTTCACCTACCGATGGGGGAGGCTACCGTCCCTTTTGCAGGATGTGGGCATCCTATGGGGTCTACCAATCAATGGCATGCCAATCACTAGTGTAGACACTAGCAAGCGCACAGATAACTAGCAGAGATTGTGCACTGACTACCTGGGGGCTACACCAGACACGAGTGCAATTAGAGGGAGTTGCATAAGGGCCAGCTGGTTGGGAAACTTATTGTGCAGTTCGTTGCCTGTTGATGCTACTAAGGTGGATTGTCAACAGCAGGCTAGGGTTTTCATTGTACTGTTGGTCGGTGGAATGCTCATGTCAGAAACATCCAGGCACCTAATCCATCTGCTCTATTTGTCGGTACTGATGGACTTAGATGCAGCACATCAGTACAGTTGGGGGAGTGCCATTTTGGCACACTTGTACAGGTGCTTATGTGATGCTGCAATCCCACAAGTCAAATCCATATCTGGGTCACCGGTCTTACTACAGGTAATATTGTTGGTTATACTTGTTAGTTGTACATACTGTCCATAATGACCTCTTATATTATATTATATTTTAATTTATTTATTATCAGCTATAGGTATGGGAGCGAATACCAACCATCCATCCTGCCGGACGACTTCTAGTGACCGTCACAATGAGTGCTCTTGGGCCCAGGTTCGTATTCAATTAGTAAGGACACAACTTTAAACCTTTGAAATAACTAGGAATAGCTAATATTATTCGTTTTGTTCTTCACAGGTGGAGAGCTCGGTACGATTTATCACAATCACCCATGCATGTACTGAAAGTGTACCGCGATCAACTGACATCTCTCCATGACAGTCAGGCATCTTGTAATTTGGATTTCCTTTTTTTGAACTAATGGAAAAAGGGTGTTTCTCTCCTAGCCACAACACTTGTCTGTTATGTCAGTTTATTTAGCAGCCATACACTGAGGATGTCATGCAACAACTCCCACAGTACTGTACAACTAGAAGCAACAACTGGCTACTGTGTGTTGACCTCATTTGTTGGCACGTCGTGGAGTATCATCATGTTCATCGTGTTATCAGGCAGTTTGACCTTATCCAGCCAATATCTACACAGTTGGTCATTAGGGATGAACAAAAACTGCTTCATACTAGAGATCGTCGAGGGAGGTCAGGCACGGATTGGCTTGTTAAGTTGAGAAGATATCTCAATGCTTGAGAACAGCGAGCAGAGTAACAAGTTAATGCACTTGGGTCAGCGGATCCATACACACCCAGTCCAGAATACATGGAGTGGTGTTTTCACAGGACAGTAACCCTAATTGATCAGCCAGGAAGGCCCTAAACAATTGCGAAGGGTTTTCATGGAGATAGGGCTACTATGGAGTATATAATATTTCCTAAATTTCTAATAGTATTAACAAATAATACTTTAGTTTCCCTCAATTTTCATTATCTAACATATTTATCTCATTTATGTAGTTGAAGGTAATGTTCAGATGCGCCTTATGTCAGATATTAATTTGGATGAATGTCCCTTAAGTTTCATGAACATTATCAGGGGGTTACATGGTATTACCACACGTACTCTACAATGTGGGCATGAGCCCTCCAATCTGCAGTTTCATCAGCCATATGTGCACTGTGAGGAACCTCCCCCTGGTGTGAGATATAATGACATCAAAAGCCACCGTCCAGCTCCACCAAGTCAACAAGACGGTCGGCGACCGCGTGCTCGGGGCCCTACAGACCACATTGGTTCATCTGAAGCCGGACCCTTACATGCGAGTCCAAACAACGCCTGACCATTACACGGTGGACCCTCACACTATGACATTACTACAACTGATTTCACTGCATATACTCCCACTGCTAGTCATGCGTACATGTTGCCTACTACTCCATTAGATACAGGTAGTGTTCCACATGTCCAATATGATTTGAATGAGGACGTAGGAGACGATATGGTGAAGAATTCTACAGAGGGAACTCTGCATGACGACGTACATGTTTCTACTCAGATGGCTGTTCCACAGCACACATCCCGCACCATACGACATCCCCTATGTGGAACGGGTGGAAAGCTTTGCAGAGGGCATCATTAGTACATTACATGCCGTTGAACATTCATTTCATTACGTTTGTACTTACCTGTTTTCCAAATTATGTTAATATCTAACAATAAAAATATTTTTTCAAACTACAATTCAAATAACGTGGTAACTTCAGAATTTTTATATAATTCATTCATACTCTATATTCAAGATTATTTAAAAAATTGCAATACCCACGGTCAAAATTTTCCACTACCTTCAATCATGTAAGTGAGATGTTCATGTTTTATTATCATTAATTTCAAAGCGGACTTCCAAATTCTTCTGATGCATTTATCATTATCAAAATTTTTAAAAAGTATAAAACAATCACATGTCTACTGATATGCTATTTTCACCCTAAACGAAAATATAAAAAATAATAATTGAAAAATCAAATAGAAGACTAATTAAAAAAATTATTTTAAATTGAGGACGCATTCAGAAACAAAATTATATGTTATATTGAGGATGCATTCGTGCCGTGTAAATGCAGGTTAACATTTTTTTTAAAAAAATGAGAGGACGCATTAATCACAGACGGGAAAAAAATTTAAGATATATTGAGGACGCATTCTGAAAAGGCGATAAAAAAAGAATTAAGATATAGGGTAATATGCAAATATAACCCTATATGTTGGAGAAAGTGCAAATATAACCCTAAATTGTTTTTTAGTGCAAATATAACCCTAACTATTATACATATGTGCAAATATAACCCTAACTATTATACATATGTGCAAATAGAACCCTAAAGCCATTATTCCGGCATTGACTTACCAGGGTTATATTTGCACTTTCAATTATTACAGGGTTATATTTGCACTTTCATTATCGCAGGGTTATAGCTGCACTTTCATCAATTATATAGGGTTATATATGCACTTTTCTCTAAGATATATTGAGGTTGCATTCAGCAAATGCATCCTCTAAAAGGCGGTCCAAAAAAAAACTTATAGTGAATGCATCCTCTAAATGGATGGTAAAAAAAATTTTAAATATAGAGGACACATTTAGAGAATGCATCCTCCACAGAGATGGTCATTTTTCAGAACTGTCACAGTTGCATCCATATTTGGTGGAGATCATGTACTATCAAAAAAAGCTCTCCTAGTAATGCCCGTATACTCTCTCTAGCTTGAGAGCTCTAACCTCTGCTTCAAAGCTTATGTCACTGGAAGTATCCATCTTCAGCAACAAATTCGCTGCATGTATGGCACCAACATCCCAACGGAAGAGCCACATGTATCATACTGATGCATGCACGAAACCCAACCAACACCAATAATCTAGCTTTGCCCGACCAAAACCCCTACAAAGCAAAGATGAACAGCAGCCAAAGCATCAGAATCCCAACTCAACACAAGCCTAATATGCCCCAAAATAAACCAGGCCTACATTTTTCAGCCAACAAAACCATTCCTTTCAAAACAGTCAAAATCAGTTACTACCGTTAGAGAGTACATAAGCCATTTCATCAACAATATCTACAGTAACCATAATACCCAACAAAATCATTGAAAACAATGGAGAACAAAGTCCAGGAGGAGCAGTAATCGGACGTGTCAAATGAAGGTTCCGAGTATTCAGAAGAGCAACGAGATGTCTTTGGAGACGAGGTAAAGAGAACACACACCTGCCGGGAAGGAGAGGACCAATCTTGCGCGGTAGTGACGAGGAGTTTGAGAGGAGTGCTTTATTTTTGTGTGCTTGAACCTTCAAATTTGGATGCAATTGTGCATACTCTGAAAGTTGGAAACGATGGTGGAGAATGCGTCCTCAAAGTGTTGACTTTTTTTTTGGAAACTTTTAGCATGCATCCTCATTGTTCATATATATATTTTTTTAAAATCTGTTTAGAGGACGCATTCATGCTATAATAAAAAAATTTTGACTGACTTTCCAGAGGACGCCTTTTGGCATCCATGATAATTTTGAATCGGATACTATGATTTCAATGTCATCTCCTAGCTGCCTCAAAATGGAAAGAAACATTAGCATAGAGAATTGCTACTAACCGTGAAACTCCATATATATCGACCACCAAAATCCCGCATTTCACAACTTCAAAAATACGAATTTACTTCAACTTCAAGAATACAATTTTTTTCTTTTCCTCTATATTTGTAGTTTTTAAGCTGATTGGAAGGCTCTTGAGACAATCTCATTTGATACATAAAATCATTCATAAGAAACTCCATGTATCAGATTTATTTTCTATAAAGATAGGAGACACTATGATCAACAATACATCATGATCGGGAAACAGTTCCAAGTAACTAAATCTACAAATAGAATTATATTATTATATGATAAACACTAATCCTAACTACTGAATGATGTTACTATATCATTATTTCATTGAAGATAAATCTAAATAACTATGGTAAAACATATTTAAAAGTCGAGATCCCAATTAAAATTATAAAAAAAATTATTCATAAAAAACACATTTCACTTTTTATTAAAAATATTTTTATTTTTTAGTTTGAAATGTTATAAATCTTTGAAGTTACTCTATGATTTTATTATAAAAAATCAGACTAATGCTACTACTATCAATGGCAAAGTCTTGGGAAATACGGGGTTTAATTAGAATAATAAAAGGTAAAAGGTCTTAGTTGGAACATTAAAAATTTAGTATGCAACATGTAGTAGTTATAAAATTTATAACCCGATTCATGCAACCTGAAAATTTTATCTTAATTTCTTCTAATTTACACTTTAAACCTTGGTCTTTCCATGACTTATGGAAAGACCGTCTTTCAAGAGACGCACTCATTATCAATATTATTAATTATAGAATATATTATTTTCAATTATAAAAATAAAAAATAGTAAATAAAATATAATTTTTTAGATAATGTGAATATTTAACAGTAACAACATTTAAATAGTATATAATAATATAATATATATTTTTTTTAAAAAAATCAAAATTATATAGATTTTTTACCTAATTACAAAAAATATTTATTTAGTAAAAATTACTATTATTTTAATCCTACTTCTAACAAAAGATACTTTTACTATTTTCTTCAAAAAAAAAAGTACTGTACTAAATATTTTATTCTTTTATCAATATATTATTTATAATTAAAATCGTGCACCTATATCATACGAGTGTTAAGGAGTATACAGTTTTTGATTAATTTTATTTATATATTTCTTATTTGTATCAATATATTCTTTATAATTAATAGTACAAAAAAATTATTTTTGTTACTTGTAAAATACATATGTATTTTATGTAAATATATAATATTATTTTACTTATACAATGCATTACCTAAATTATACACTAAACTTTTAAAGTTAGTAAACATATTTTTAGAATTAGACTTAGTTTTTTTTATATGTTATATGTTTTAATATACCTCTAATTATAATTAAGAATAGTTTTGTTATTTTCTTTTAAAAGAACCATAATTTTATAACTTTAATTAATATTGATTCATTTCAATAAATATTTCATATTCTTATCGCTATATATTTTACAATGTAAAGTATTTCTATATAACCGTTAATATTTTTCTATATAAAATGCATATATATTATTTTTCATTTAAATATAACATAATTAATTACTATATATCACCAAGGATCGAGTTAATTTTTTGTTTTAAAATTAAACATATTATATTATTAATAAATACTGTATATTAGTTTATTTTAAATATTACATCATGTATAATTCTCATAAGATATAATAAAAATATATTAGATACTACTTATTACTTATTAGAATTATAAATTATATTACATTTCCCTTCCTAATTCGTGCATGGTACAGGTGTTTCTAAGAAACTCCACGTATTCAATTCCCATACATATAAAATTTATATAACTTTCTGATGTGTTTACATCCATCGAACGATATTTGACTTGCAAACCATGAAATCAATCAAAGTCGAATATGATAGATAGTGAACATCAATTTCTTAGAATTAGGATTAGCCTTTTGATACTCTACCGCTCCTTAAACCAAGCATGTGAAGATGCAATGGAACTGCAAAATACAAAAACTCATAACCGGAGTTACTATATGTATATATAAATGTAGCATGCACCCTAAGTGACAGTCTTATTCAACACTAATCAATGATAGCTTTTAGTGACGATTAGGGAGTCGGAAATGTGGCGGCGATAGTTGCCGGGATGCGGATTCAGATTCATCAGTATCACAATATTCCAAAAGAACGTCACTTTCTTGAGCATTGATACCAACCGAACTAATCAGGGGCCAGCAATGGCCCTGAATGGTCCTCACGCCTCTACAACAATTTGGATAGATAAAGGGGTGGTGCATAGAATGCGTTCTCGTTGACATGGCAGCATGGAAATCAGTGCAGATTGGAGGACGCATTTAACGAATGCGTCCTTGTTGACGTGGCGGCATGGAAATTAGCACTGGATAGGAGGACGCATTCCGTGAATGCGTTCTCATTAACACATTTTTTTTAAAAAGGAAAACCGAGGACGCATTTGGGGAGTGCATCCTATTCAATCCCAGACCAAAAAAAGAAAATTAACGAGGACGCATTTGGCAAATGCGTCCTCAGAAAATCACAATAAATTTTTTTTTAAAATAATGAATATGATTTGTCAAATACGTCCTCCACAACAATCTCCAATGTGTACTATTGTAGCCACAGTAATAGAAATTTCTCGTTTGAGAGAGGGCAATTGGTCTTTGAGAATTCTCTAGTTGGTTACTTTGTTGACTACAGACATTTCTCGGTTTAAGAATCCAAATGCATGATAACTACTAGGGCCCAGGAGGAGAAGTAGTGGCTAGACACGGAAAATTCTACTCCCTCTGTTTCTCTATTTATGTCCCATTTTTCTGATATTTTTTCAAGGTATATTTGACTATTAATAACTTTGGTTACGTACGATAATACATTATAAAAATTTACTTTTCAAAACCTACATGTTACGGAGAATCCAAAGACATCTCACATGATGTCTATTGATGTATACAACAAAAGTTATTGATGATCAAACATGTTATGAAAAAATGACTAGTCAAAGGGGACCGTAAATAGAAGACCGAAGGGAGTATGTTTTTCGTTTTGCCCAGCGATCGAAAATGCTTGCAGTATTACACAATGGCCTAGTCAACATTTTCGACGGGTTGCTAACTCTACATAAGTGGATGCCGAAAATGGAGTTGTCACACATGACTGTCACAAAAGTTCTTATTTGGATCCAGATGTACGGTTTGCCACTTGACTACTTTGGTAGAAGTTCATTGGCAAACTTTGCAAGGGGGGTTGGAACGGCGCATGAGGTAAAATTTGGGGGTACCCAGCTGGAAAATGCGAATGTCGTAAATGTTAGAGTGTGGACGGCATTCAACAGCCTCTTGTTTCATGTTTCTAGCTAGAACTAAGGAGGGGAGGATTGGTGTGGGTTGGTATTGGCTATGAACGAGTTCATAAGATGTGCCGAAGGTGTGGTGCACTTGGACATACCTTCCCACAGTGCAATTTCCAAGATAATGAGGCACTGGAGGTTTACATCTCAGAAAAATTCAATGAACTTGCCCAGGAGCTGGGGTTGGAATATACAGAGATTCAACAGAACCGTTGTACCCACCATCAGGGACATGCCCCTTAGGAGATTCACAAGGTTCACAAATGGGTATTTCATCAACAACGGGCATCAATTTCTAAATGAGATTGAAAGTAGTATTGTTGATGGTTTTCAATATGAAGAGGAGATCTATTACCATTCTTCGGAGGAGATAACAAGAGACGGGAGTGAGTACAATCCGGAGAGTCCGTATTGGGTGGAGCAAGTTTTGGGAGCTGAACAAACAGTAAACATGCAGTAGGAGTCTAGGGAAGAGGAGGCTAGAAAGGAAGATAGTGTCCACCAGGAAACACTACAGGAGGAGCAAAACAGGGAGCGGGTGGTACAATCGAGCATCAGGGAGATCCATGCCCAACTCTCTAACTTACCGAAAGTGCCAAATTTTTGGGAGAACTCTCAGAGGATGGCCTCAACTCACCGGAAGAGGATAGCGCCAACACTGCAAGGATGGAAACAAGTTCAATACTGCCATCACCACACTCAACAGAGGAGGAGGAGCCCGTAGAGGAAGGAGAAATCAAGACCAGACATTGAAATTTGGTTTTACTGAATTCTCTTAATTACCACTACTGTGTTCCAACATAACCTATCTAACCAAGTATGCAATAAAGTCAAGCATAATGACACGAGACTTGGTTACGCAGTTCGGTGAAATTCACCTACATCTGCGGGGCCTAACCCAGTTCAGAATGAATTCACTAACTAGAAAGATACAGTACAAAGTACACCATACAAAATACTTATCTTTACTAATCAAACGTGTGAATTCTAATACCTCCCCTAGCTACCGATCTGCCTTGATCAGACTCCCTCTGACCTCAAAACTCGTCGACGCTGGATCTCCTCCTCCTGCCGAGGAATTAAGGAATATGATTCTGAACTTTGAACGGCAGATCACGTATATTGGAACATAGAATTCTGACCTTTTGCAATTCTCTCAAAAGAATGAAAATCTGTGTGTAGATTTTCTCTGTTTAATTCATGTATTGAATGCAGCTGTGGTGTCCCCTTTTAAAGCCATGAGCAGATCGGAACTCTCCATTATTATCTCCATAATATTCATATTTCTTATCTGTTTTTTGAAGCATATCCAAATCCCATAAATAAAGGAATTTTCCTTATCACAATATCTCCCATCTATTCGATAATCTCAACACCATATTTGTAGGGATTTTCCATAAACCAACTATGCTTCTACACACGCCTAATATATAGCAGAATATTCAGATTTCCATAACTCACAAATACTATAATATTCTGTCATTTTTCCAAAAATTTGCTAGGCGTACTTACAACTTGTCTGCATGTTCCAACATGGAAATATTTTCATTTCCAAATATGTTCACAAAATTTCCAATTAAAATATTCAATGAATACCACTTGACTTTACAATCTCCCCCTTTGATAATTTTTTGACCAAACCATTTTGGACATTAATATCACGACGTAAAACTTGTAATCAAACATATAGGTCTTCCAAAACTCCACTTCAGTTGAAACATATGCAAAATACTGAATCTGATGTAATAGAATACTAATCGAATGCCAGAATTCCAAAATACCATTAAAATAATAATCAGATTACAGTCATTCAAATCACCAAAATATTGTCCCCCTGGGGCCATGAATATGCCAAAGGCAAATAAACCAAAAAAATTCAAGAAACAGAAAATACGCTCCTCCTAAATATGACACTAGATCTATGTTGGAACATAGATACATCAGAAAATCATCTCCGTTCAGGAGCATCAATCTGGGCCTCTAGTTGAGCTTTCTCCGCCTCAAGTTTAGCCTTCTCTGCTTCTAGTGCCGTCATTTGGATTGTTATCGTCCCCCAGCCTTGCATTCAGTACAATAATTTGGCAGTCATTTCAGCAGCTGCAGAAGTAGAACTTTCAGGGTTCCAAGGAAGATCATGAACGTGCCTCATGCCAAAGGTTGATGATCACATCTTTTGCCTTCCCCTTCACCTTGGCACTTTAAGCCAATGCAGAAATTAAGCGGGGATACACAATAGCATGTTTTGCCTTTGGGGCAGTAGCTTGCCTCACTAGCCTCTACTATATGAACAACCCCAGGTTTACTGATTTCTGTGTTCCAACACAGTACAATAGTTTAGCCATTTCTCTAGTCAAGGCAGTAGTGTTGGAGGATGGCATCCAGCAATTAACTGCTACCTGATACAGACCAAAGAATTTCAATGATAGACAGGAAGCTTGTGAATATCCAGTTTCAGGCCATTTGTTCTTGTATCCTCCTTAGATTGCCTCCAGAATATGATCATCCAACACTCCTAAATCATCTGGAAACACTCCCTCAAATTCTGGAGTATGCAGTCCCAAAATCATGTTTATCCTGGCAGCTGAGAAGTCAATAACCTTTCCCCTTACATAAACCCTCTCAAACCAAGGGGAATCAACCTCTAAATTTCCAGCCATCAAATTAAAATACACTTCAATTACCACCTGTCTATTGTACTGAAGTTGTACAGTGGCAGCCCTTTTCATTCCAATTAATTCCAAAAAGTCAGAAAACCTACTAGCCCTATATGCATCTAGGTCTACGGGTCTCTCATAGATCACCTTCCTCTCTTCAAACATTTTTCCCCTTTCTTCACAGTTTATATCAAAATAAGAAAATGGCAGTGCTTCACTTACAGGCAGAGGTGGCACCACTTTCTTCTTGGGAGCTGTCTGAATTTTCTTGGCTTTTTTGGTTGGTGGAGAATCCTCAGTAGCAGCCACCTTTCTCTAACCCCTAGATTTTTTTAAGAACTTATCTAATACCTCATCACTGGAGTAGTTCAACTCAGGTTGCTCCTGTATTGGAACATACACTATCTCCAGGCCCTTCTTCTTCAGCAGTCTGTGTTCTAACATACTGGTCTTTATCTGGTTCACCTAGTCTCGAAATAGGTCCTCCAGTCTGGTCTCCATCCACATCAACACCAGCATCACCAGTTACCTCAAACTGGTCTTCACCTCCCATGTCTTCATCATCAATCTCCATCTCCTCAATATTTTTTGAATCTGTATTCTGTGTTGGAACATAGCCAACCCTGTCTTCTTCTTCAATGTCAGAAACTTCTATTATTACTGGTTTTCTCAGTTCCTCTATTCTTTAAGTAGCCTAAGAATCGTATAATCCTACCGACATCCTGTCCGTAGACTTAACCACTTCCATCCCTACTGCCTGATCACTTATCTCCTTAATTCTAATACAACTCGGGCAAGGAATAGATGGATAAACATGAAACCTGTCCTTCTCTTTGTAAACTTCATATCTCCCCCTCAGAAATATAACTTTATAATTTTCAATATCCCATAGGTTACCAATATCACCGGATACTAATTCCTTGACATTCACATTCAAGAACTCTACATCTATACTCTCAAGTTTACGCAAATCCACTGTACTTCTATTGGCTTCAAGCCATTCAAAAATCTCATCTACAGTATTAAATTCCATTCCAAGAATTTTGAGAGCAGGAGGATCAGGACCCGTTACCTTCTGATAGGGACCCTTCCCTTTTCCTTTGGAATGTTCATTCTGCCCGTCACCACCAGCCTCTACATTCTTTTCCTTTTTCTCAACATTATCATCCTCCGGAGATTGAGGAGTTTCTTGAGTTTCTTCTCCGACCGTGGGAGAATTGGGGTTTGAAGACATCTTTCGGTAGAGATTTGTTACGTAGGAGAACTTGGAGGAGTTTGGCAACAAGATTCCGAAAAAACCAAGAGGAGTGGGAGAATGGCCGAAAAGAGAGGGATTTGAAGAGATTTATACAACTTTGAAACCAACACAAACTCTTCACTTCACTTCCTCGTTTGCTGCGAAAACTGTTTCCTTTTCCAAGATGAGCAATGATGCTTCTTTTCTCTCTTCTCAACTCAAAACATCAATTCAAGACATACCAACTTCTAACATACCATAACTATGTAACTTCTATTTTTGTAAAAAAATTTCTTCTTTCTATTTTTTTTTGTTTTTCTAATTTTCGGAACAAAAAAAAATTACAACTAAATAAAGGCAAGTATTACCTCAAATTTGACAAACACGTAAGTTTTGTCTGAGACTTTCAAAAGTGACAGTGTCTAATGACTTTGTAAAAATATCAGCAAATTGCTCAGATGTTAGAACATAGACTACCACAACTTCCTTCCTTTCAATAAGATCTCTAATAAAATGATGCCTTATGTCAATATGCTTAGTTCGAGAGCATTGGACTGGATTTTTTGAAATATCAATAGCACTTGTGTTGTCACATAAAATCTTCAAAGGGTCTTGATGAATTCCATAGTCGTTCATCTCCACAACAATTGTACACAACAGCTTCCAGCAACAAGATATTTAGCTTCCGTTGTAGACAAGGAGATCGAATTTTGTTTCTTACTATACCAAGAAACTAAGTTTGTACCAATAAAGAAACATCCACCTGTAGTGCTCTTTCGATCATCAGTATTACCAGCCCAATCAGAATCACTATATCCAATTAAATCAAAATCTTGATTCTTAGAATACCATACACCATACTCAGAAGTATCATTTACATGTCGAATAACTCTTTTGAATGCAGGGAGATGAGACTCCTTTGGATCAGCCTGAAATCTTTCACATATCCCTACACTAAGACATATATCTGGTCTACTTTCTGTTAAATACAATAGAATCCCAATCATTCCCCTGTATAACATATGATCAACTGCGACTCCTTTCTCATCCTTGACTAGTTTGTCAGAAACCCCCATAGGTGTTCAAATTGCTCAGGCATTGCTTAAACCAAATCTCTTTACTAAATTAAGTGCATACTTACTCCGATTTATGAACATGCTATGTTTCCCTTGCTTAACTTGTAGCCCAAGAAAGTATGTGAGCTCTCCAACCATGCTCATTTCAAATTCATCTTGCATAATCGTGACAAAATCATGTACCATAGATGGTGAAGTCGAGCCGGATACTATATCATCAATATAAATTTGAGCAATCAGAATTTCTGATGACTTATCAAGCACAAATAAAGTACGATCTACTCCCCCTCGATGATAACCTTTCTTAAGAAGAAAGTTAGTAAGTCATTCATACCATGCCCTGGGTGCTTGCTTTAAGCCATATAAAGCCTTCTTGAGGCGATACACATGATAAGGGTAATGAAGATCCCCAAATCCTTTAGGTTGTTCCAAATAGACTTCTTCATTTACTACACCATTTAGAAACGCACTCTTAACATCCATTTGATACAGAGTAAAGTTTATAGAGCAGACAATAACATGTAAATTTTGAATAGACTCTAACCTGGCAACTGGTGCGAATGTCTCATCAAAGTCAACTCCCTTAATCTGTGTATATCCTTGAGCTACCAGTTTGGCTTTGTTTCGAGTAATGTGTTCGTCAGCATCAGATTTATTCTTGAAGATCCACTTTGTGCCGATGACATTTACACCTTTAGGACGAGGAGTGAGATACCATAAATTATTTCTTGCAAACTAACCTAGTTCTTCTTACATTGCAACAATCCAATATTCGTCCAGTAATGCCTCCTTGTAATTCTTTGGTTCAATGAGAGAGATGAAGCATTGTAATCCAGCTAACTTCCTGTAATCCACCCGAGGAACTGATCGAGTACTCCATGACATTGATTAAGGTTGATCCTGTGTTGGAACATAGGATACGGAAGTGGGGGATGATGTTCCAACATGCTCAATTTCAATTGGTTCAACACCAATCTGTTCAGATGTTCCAACATGCGATGAATCTGCCTTGTCAGGTTGACGAGACTGTGTTGGAACATGAGTATCACTAGGTTCATCTTCTACAACATCTGAATTTTGTCCTTCTTTAGAATCATCCACGATAACATTTATAGATTCCATGAGTGTGTTTGTCCGATGGTTATAAACACGATAAGCCCGGCTGTTTACAGAATAATCAAGAAAGATTCCAGTATCACTATGATAATCAAATTTTGCCAATTGCTCTCTGTCTCTGAGGACGTAGCACTTTCTTCCAAACATATAAAAGTATGAGACATTTGGTTTCCTACCCTTCCAAATCTCGTAGGATGTTTTGCTGGTGAATGGACGCAAATATACTCGATTAATTGTATAGCACACTGTGTTAATAACCTCTGCCCACCATTTTTTGTGAATTTCTTTCTCGGCAAACATAACTCGAGCTATCTCATGCAGGGCTCTATTTTTCCGTTCTACAACACCATTCTACTAAGGAGTGATTAGTGCACAAAACTCGTGTTAAATCCTGAGCTCATCACAGAAGTCACTGAATTGAGAATTTTCAAACTCTTTACCATGATCACTACGAATTAGAAAAATCTTCCCAACATGACTTCCTTTTTCAGTCTGTAACTTTATCACCAGACTTCTAAATACTTCCATCGTATCTAATTTTTCTTTTAGAAAAGCTACCCATGTAAATCTGGAAAAATCATCAACACATACAAAGACATACTTCTTTCCACCTATACTAGGTGTATTGATCGGACCCATCAAATCCATATGCAATAATTCCAGATTTCTTGAGGTGGTTATACATTGAACTAAAGAGTGGGGAGATCAAATTTGTTTACCTTGTTGACATGGTCTGCAAACAATTCCGCCCTTGCTTGTTAAGGTAGGCATACCTCGTACAATCTTTGCATTTGAAATTTTCACCAAGGTTTTGTAATTGATGTGATCGAGCTTCTTGTGCCACAGAAATCCTTCATCCTGTTTTGAGATCATACATCGTACTTCCTGTTCCAGCAAATAGCAATTATCTGATGATCGTATGCCTGAAAGAACCTTAGCTTCTCCGTGTTTCACTATGCATTTGTCTTTCTAAAATTCCACAGTCATATTGTCATCACACAATTGACTTATGCTCAGCAGATTGGCCTTCAGGTCTTCAACAAACATGACACTAGTCAATACTGAAAATCCTTCAATCTGTAGTTCACCTTTTCCAACCACTCTACTATTCTTTCAATCACCAAACGTAACATAACCGCCATTGTATTGTGTGATATTTGTGGGGAATTCTTAAGTGTCAATCATGTGGCAAGAGAAACCACTATCAAAGTACCACGAGTCTCTAGAATGTGCAATAAGAGACATATGAGCAATCTTTTTACCTCTTGAATCTTTGACTTGAGACTGACCTTGCTACCCGATGAATTGTCAAACCCGATTCCGTGTTGATCTCCAAAGTTTTTTCCCATGGTCAGAATGTCATCAAGTTTTGCCTTTCCAGTGTTTAAGTGTGTAATGACTACCTCAGCTATCTCAACTCTCTCAGTTGTTGAGATTAGTTTCAAATTTAACTCATCAATCTCGTTTCTGAGTTTAACAACTAAAACTAGCAACTCCTTCTCTTTCTCACCCAGATGATTTTTCTCTTCCTTCAACACTTTATTTGTATCAACAACTTGAAGCCACGTGGCATACATCTTCTCATATGTACTGTAAATCTCTTCATCACTCACAACTAGTCCACCATCATCACTGGACGTGTCATCAATACCTGTGTTGGAACATACAACTTCGTCCTTCTCTGACATGTTAGAACATATCTCATCTGATCCACTGTGAAATTTTGCTCCAAATGCCACATAATTGCTTGTAAGTTCCTCTTCGTCTTCATCATCATCTTCACTCCATGAGGTGATGTATGATTTTCCTTGCTTCTTTAGGGTATTAGCACATTCAGCCTGGATGTGGACGCATCCTCCACATTCTCTACATTGAATTCTTCCATACTCATTTGCTTCACCACCTTGACTTCTAATGAACTACTACTTTCCTTGTTCCAATCGTGTTCCACGAATATTACCAAGGTATTGTGCTTGAGGTTTGCTTCTACCAAATATTTCTTGTGATTCCTTGTTTACCGCCTTCTTCAGCATTCTTGAGAAATTTTTAGTGATAGGAGCAAGTTATTAAATTCCATCATCACTATCAGATTCATGAATGATCCTTGATGAAGAGGTTTTGAAGGCCAACTCCTTCTGGGCTTTCTTTATAGGCTGTTGCATTGTCATCTCATAGGTCTGTAGTGATCCCATTAGGTAATCTAAGGCCATGGTGGCTACATCTCTTGCTTCTTCTATTGCTGCTACTTTAATAGAAAATCTTTCAGGAAGAGATCTCAAAGTATTTTTCACCAATTTTGCTTCCTTGTAAACTTTCCCAAGTTGATACGCCATATTGAAGATGTCTCTAAGTTTCCCATTGAATGTAGCAATAGTGTCATCCTCCTTCATCTTTAGTTCCTTAAACTTTGTAGCCAACACCTGTAGTTTGGATTCACGTACATTACTTGTTCCTTCATGAACACTTTACAGGATATCCCAAGCTTTCTTTGCTTGATGAAAAGTTGAGATGAGTTTGAATTGTTCTTCATCCACCGCCGTGAAAATAGCATTTAATGCCTTTGAATTTGCCAATGACACATTCAGCTCATCTAGAGACCAAGTAGACTTGTCTTTGAGTTTCTGCTTCTTCGAACTCGATTCTCATTCTTTCTCCTTTGAGCTAGTTTCGGCATCTTCAATCGGAGCATTCCATTCAGTTTCAACAAATTGCCAAGCTAGTTCATCCAGTGAATTTATGAACACTCGCATGCGAGCCTTCCAGTAGTTGTAATTCGTTCCTTCCAGCAGTGGTGGCCAAGACACAGAAGCTCCTTCTTTGGTCGCCATTGGTAAAACTGGATCACACTTTCCTTGACACAACCAAGGCACAAATAAGTGTCCTCGCTCTGATACCAATTGAAATTTTATTTTGCCAAATTCTCTTAATTATTACTACTGTGTTCCAACATAACCTATCTAACCAAGTATGCAATAAAGTAAAGCATAAAGACACAAGACTTGGTTACGCAGTTCGTTGAAATCTACCTATATCTGCATGGCTTGAACCACTTCATAATGAATCCACTAATCAGAAAGATAAAGTACAAAGTACATCATACAAATACTCATCTTTACTAATCAAATGTGTGAATTCTGCTAGCTCCCTAGCTACTGATCTGCCTTGATTAGACTCCCTTTGACCTCAAAACTCGTTGACGCTGGATCTCCTCCTCTCGATGAATTAAGGAATATGATTCTAAACTTTGAACGGCAGGTCACGTATGTTGGAACATAGAATTCTGGCTCTTTGCAATTCTCTCAAAAGAATGAATATCTGTGTGCAGATTTTCTCTATTTAAATCATGTATTAAATGCAGCCGTGGTGTCCCCTTTTAAGCCATGAGCAGATCAGAACTCTCCATGATTATCTCCATAATATTCCTATTCCTTATCTGCTTCTTGAGGCATATCCAAATCTTATAAATAAAGGGATTTTCCTTATCACAATATCTCCCATATATTCGATAATCTCAACACCATATTTGTAGAAAATTTCCATAAACCAACTATGCTTCTACACACACCTAATATATAGCAGAATATTCAGATTTCCAAAACTCACAAATACCATAATATTATGTCCTTTTTCCATAAATCTGCTTGGCGTATTTACAACTTGTCCGCATGTTCCAACATGGAAAGATTTTTGTTTCCAAATATGTTCACAAAATTGCCAATTAAAATATTCAATACCACTTAACTTTTCAGACATTTTGATCACAGAAGAATATGTGGTGTCGGGTGGCCAAAAATACATCCTACTGGAAGAAATAGGCAGAGATTGTAGCTGGTTTTACGTACACCCATTTTCAAATGGGACATTCAGTTTAAACCTGAATTTCACTTTTGAAAATGATGGCGTGGAGCTGGAGGAGATGGACTAAATTTTGGGTTGACCCTAAGCATAGGGCTAGGGGAGATGAGTGATGAAGAGGAGGTTACTATCAGTATCAAAAGCAACACGGTAAGAGAAGCGCCAAAAGCACATGATGCTTTGAATAGCAGAAAATAAAAGGATAAAGAAGACATCAAAAAAATAGGGGAAAGAGGTGGTGTGGGTGATGAGCAAGCAACAACAGGTAGAATTGATGTCCTGATCTAATCCGCGCTGTCATAGTTGTGGGGTTCACATCAAGACCCTATCCCGGGGATAGATCAGCGTAGCTCACGTTTAGATTCAGATGAGGAGATAATAGGCAATGATCACCAAAATTTCTTAGTGGAAGCCAGCAGTCACAACATCAGATATAAGGAAGAAGAGACAAGACTGATAGAGATGAGGAAAGGGAAAAGGCCAGCGGAAGAGAGCTCAAATGAAGGGAAGAGGAGAAGGGCTATGCATTTAGTCGAGGCGATGACAAGACAGAATAATATGAAAGATAGAGTGGCTGCCTTAGTAAGGAAGATGAATGTAACTCTAGGCCAACATCAAAGGACAATGTCACGTGAGGTGGGGTCCCATAGAGGTTTGTGTTATTACTATTTGATTTCATCTATTCCTTGTGTAAATAATTCAGCTTGGAAATCAGCTAGTCCCACCCCAATACAAATATGCCTAAACCCAAACCAAATAACCCAACCACAACAACAAAGCCCAATAGCCCAATGTAACAATAACAAAGACCGAGCTAACAACAAAGCCCATCTCAACACTAACCCAGAAATATACCCCACAGCCCAACTAATCCCTGACCAAACCCAACTCAGCATGCTATACAACACAATTACCCATTCATTAAGTGAACAACCAAAGTCAGGAAGCCTACCTATTATGATAAAGCTAGACAAGAAACTACTTCCACTGCCACGAAAAAGTGACCAAAGCCATTCTCACACACAACACTCCAGCTACAATCCAACCCTAAGCTATCAACCCCAACAACTGTTACTAGGGTAGATAGGGTGTAGTAGCACAACAGAATCTGTACAAAGAGAGGAAGCAAAGGTGATTGGGAGTGACACAGTAGGTAGGGAGATCGAGATTATAGGGTGTGCAAAGATTACTGGGGAAACTGATGGGCAGATGGAACAAGCTGTGAAACTACAACTTACCAAGAAGACCAACTTGCCAGTGCCAAACGAAGCCACTGTCGACGAGAAGCTGGCCACGCCAGGGGGCGACACAGCAAGGCAGAACAAGAGCAATGAGGAAACCAGTAGGACTCTGTAAGTCTGTTCAGTGCTATAGGGGCAGCAAGCGATGATGGAATCCTAACTGTAAAGCTCAGCTTTGGCTAATTGGCAATTTATGGTAATTATGCAAATATGGTATTATTGAGTTACAACATCAAAGAAGGAATTTTGGTGAAATAAGGAAAGACTGAAAACTGAATCCCAGAAGTGTGCACCTCGTCCAAGTTGTATTTGAGTTGGAGAATATATCAGTTCCTATATACGTGGAATTAGATTAATGTTATGGAATTGGAATATTCATTTATGGTTAGGATATGGATGAGATATTCTAGTTATTCTAATTCCTTACTTAAAGGGATTAAATTTGGTAATTCTTATCTCCAAGAGATTTGATTGTAATCAGAATATTATGTAGAGAAGGAATTACATTTGCACAAAACTGCATGCGTAAGAAGACTTTCCATGTTGAAACAAATGGAAAGGTAAAGCCTAAAGTATTTAATTAGTTGAAAATATTGCGTGAATATTGAGTCATGGAATATTGTAGATTTCACAATATATTATTTTAGGCATGTGATTTAAGCATATTAGATTTATAAAAAAATTCCTATAATTATGGAATTGGATTTATGTAATATTATGGGATAAATGAGATAAGGAAAATCCCTTTATTTATGGGATTTGGATATGCTTCAGAAGCAGATTTGGAAACAGAATCTTTTGAAGAAAAATGTGGAGAATTCCAATAATTGAAGACAAATGCTCATGATATATATTGATGGACATTACGGCTGTGCGACTCATGGATTAATTGAAGAAAAATCTGCATCCAGATTTTTATCTTTTGAGAGGTACTACAGATTCATTCGTCTTTGTTCCAACATGAACTTAAACTGTTGATCAAGTTCAGAATCGTATACCTTAATTTCTTGGGAGGAGGAGATCCAGCATCGACGAGTTTCGAGTTCAGAAGGAGTCTGATCAAGGTGGATCGATAGCAAGGAGAGCTTGCAGAATTCACATGTTATAATTAGTTAAGATAAGTATATTGTATGGTGTACTTTGTACTGTATCTTTCTAATTAGTGGATTCATTCTAAACTGGGCATGGCCCTGCCGATGTTGGTGGATTTCACCGAACTGCATAAACAAGTCTCGTGTGATCATGTTTTACTTTATTGCATACTTGGTTAGTTAGGCTATGTTGGAACACAGTATTATTTATTGAATTAATTAGGTAAAACCAAATTTCAATTGGTATCAGAACTAAGTCACTTGTTTTACCTTGGTTTTTACAAGGAAAGTGTGATCCGATTTTACCAATGGCGACCAAAGAAGGGGCTTATGTGTCTCGGCCACCACTACTGGAAGGAACGAATTATAACTATTGGAAGGCTCGCATGCGGGTGTTCATAAATTCACTTGATGAATTGGCTTGGTACTATGTTGAAACAAAATGGAAACCCCCTGTTGTTGGAAGTTCTGAAGGAGGAGAATCTAGTTCTAAAGATTCAGTAGTTAAGCCTAAAGAGTCGTGGACACCAGTTGAAAAAATGGGCGGCTTGGTGAACTCCAGAGCATTAAATGCCATATTTACTGCAGTAGATGAAGATCAGTTTAAACTCATCTCTACGTGCCAACAAGCAAAGAAAGTGTGGGATATCCTACAAACTGTAATGAGGGAACAAGTCGTGTACGTGAATCAAAGCTACAAATGTTGGCCACAAAATTCGAAGAGCTGAAAATGGAAGAAGAGGAGACTATTGCAGTATTTAATGGAAGACTCAGAGACATCACAAATATAGCGCATCAATTGGGAAAAACTTACAAAGAGTCAAAGTTGGTGAAGAAGACGCTGAGATCACTTCCCCAAAGATTTTCCATGAAAGTAACAGCAATAGAAGAAGCAAGGGACGTGGCCACAATGACTTTAGATGAGTTGATTGGATTACTACAAACCTATGAAATTATGTTGGAACATCCAACGAAGGAGGATAACGATGATGAAAATGAAGACTTTGCCTTCATCACAAAGAATTTCTCAAGGATGCTGAAGAAAGTGGTAAATAACAATTCCCGGGAAAGGTTTAATGGGAATAGATTACAGTTTCAAGACTTTGGACACAATCATGGATCAAGGATGGAGAAAACCACTCAACAATCCTCAAGAAATCAAAATGGTGAATTGAGGCAGTAAGAAAGGATACAATTTAGAGAATGTGAAGGGTATGTGCATATCCAGGATGAATGTGCCAACACTCGGAAGAAGCATGGAAAATCATATGCACCTTTATGGAGTGAATATGAAGAAGAGAATAACCATGAAGAGGAATTGACCAGCAATTATATGCTTTTTGAGCAAAACTTCAAGGATACTCAAAACTTGGTACTAAATATTCCAACATCGGACAAGAAAAGTGGATCAATGTTCCAACATGGTTCAGATTGCTGAAGTCCAATGTTCCAACATAGAGAAGGTATGTGAAGAATACTCCTCGAGTGATAACGAAGACAATATTGTGAGTGATGAGGATGTCTATGCTTCTTACGAAAAGATGTATGAAATGTGGCTGAAAGTTGCTGATGCTAACATACTCTTAAAAAGGGAGAAAAACCTTTTAGCTGAAGAAGGAAGAGAGATGTCATCCCTAGTGGAAGAACTCCGAAAAGAAATTAAGGTGTTGGAATTAAATATGAGTTTGATGACAAAGAGGGCTGAAGTTGCTGTGACAGCTATTAAAATATTGAATTCTGGAAAAGCAAACTTGGATGACATTCTCACCATGGGTCAGAGTTCTGGAAATCGACAAGGGATAGGCTATGAAAACCCATTTACCAGCACTGAAGTATTCAAGTCAGAGGTTGATGTTATGAAAAGAAAAGTTGTCAAAACACGCCCACGAAAAGCCATAATGTGTGGTTACTGTACCTATCAAGGTCATGCAGAGGATCCGTGTTTTAAGCTTCTCAGAGATATTATGAATGGACGTCGGTCCTCAATATGTTCCAACATGGATCAAGTGCAATAGTCAAGGATAGCTAGAAATGTATGGATCCCTAAAACCCCTAAATTGTGCTTTGTTGCTCACACTTCCCTTATTGCACACCCTAAGGATTCTTGGTACCTTGATAGTGGATGTTCTCAACATATAACTGGATCACAAGAGTACCTAAAGAATATCAAACCATATGATGGTGGATTCGTTACATTTGGCGATGGAAAGAAAAGCAGAGTAGTTGGAATAGGTGAGTTGTCAATAAAGGGATTTCCAACCTTTACTAGAGTTATGTTGGTGGAAGGTCTAAAGGCTAATCTTCTAAGTTTCAGCCAGCTGTGTGATGCTAATATGATCGTGGAATTCCATAAAGAGAAGTGCATAGTAAAACATGGCAGCAGCAAAATGCTAACTAGTATTCGGTCATCAGACAAATACTTGTTGGAACAAGAAATGAACTGCTTGAGTGTTGAATATGATGAGTTATATTGCACGGGTGACCATGTTCCAACATCGGATGATTTCTCAGATTAGGGACGTAATGATGTTGGAACATCAGATGAGGTAGATCTTACATATGAAGTTGATGACTCACATAACTTTAGAGATGTTGGAACAACGTCCTCCCCACAACTCTCCCATGTTCCAACATCAGTGCAAGTTGAATCAAGTAGAAGAATAACTCGATCGATCCCTCGGGTTAATTATAAGGAACTTTCTACTTGTTATACAATATTTTCTCTCCCTCGTTGAACCCAAGAATTACAAATAGGTTCTACTTGATAAGTATTGGATTGCGGAAATGCAAGAAGAACTTGGAAAATCCAAACGCAACGGCAATAAAGCAAGGCCAGTTGCTCAAGACTACACTTCGGTTGAAGGAGTTTATTTTGATGAGACATTCGCACCAGTTTCCAGGTTAGATTCTATTTGCATTCTCCTTGCTATGGCTTGCCTTATGAATGTTAATATGTACCAAAAAGTTGTCAAGAATGAGGAAGTATATCATTGACTCAAGATGACTTTGTATGGATCAAAACAAGAATCAAGGGCGTGGTATGAGCGACTCACTACCTTTCCTATTCAGAAAGGTTATTGTCGAGGGGGAGTAGATCGCACCTTGCTTGTTTTTAGAGAATCATCAAATATATTTATTGCTCAAATCTATGTTGATGATATAATCTTTGGGTCTACTTCACCATCCTTGGTACAAGATTTTGTGACTTTGATGCAAGTTGAATTGAAGATGAGTATGGTGGGAGTATTTGTAAGATTTTAGGATGATCTTAAGGAATCTCACTTGAATGAAGTCAAAAGGATAATTTGGGTTGAGAGGAAAGAAATGGTGGTTAACGATGTTCCAACATTGAGACTATTTACGGATATTTTCACAAAGCCTTTGGACTCTGCAACTTTTGAGCTCCTCAAAAAACACTTAGGTGTTTGTCGAATTTGAGGTATTTATTATTTTCTCAAGTTTTGTGTGAATTTTTTTTTGTACATACATTAGAAAAATACAAAAAAAAATGGAGGTGTGGTTGGACATGTTGAAAGTTGGTGTTGAAGACATTATGGTGACTAATGAGATGCATAGATCAGAGAGATGACTCCTTCTGGTATTCTGGTTTATTATGATGAGGAGTTGGAAGACAGTGATGTTGGCTATGTTTTAACACTAGACATGGAGATAGGGAGAGAAAGTACTGATAGAGTGAAGGAAGCTGAGCATTGTGATGTTCCAACATCGATACAGATTGGAGTTGTTGATTTAGAAGCAATGAAAGGATCATATGTTCCAACATCAGAGAAAGAGGGTGAAACTGAGAGATGCTATGTTCCAACACCAGTAACTGATGTTCCAACACAAGTTGAGCAGATTCTTGAAAGCACTACTGATCAGACTGCTATGAGAGAGATGATATTAGCTAAGAAGACAACTAATCTGGGTGTATATGAGGAGTGTAGATTTACAGCGTACCTGGGCTATTTGGGTCTCAAGACTGCTGCCTCAATCTACAAGGAGTATAACCGAGAGATTGTATAAGAATTCTAAGGGAGACAACATTGATCCAGATTTGAGTGGTACAACAGAGTTTACAAGAGAAACAAGAAATTACTGGAGGATTTCAGTCTCAGTGGACACTCAAGGTAACGCTACTGCATCTAGCTTGACTATCATTCTACAACTTCTGATGTTGATGAGAAGAAGGTCAAGTTTGTGGCCATTAATGTGAAGTTGAGAGCTCTAGCCACTTAGATGGAAGTTTTGGAGGCAGAAAATGCCAGATTAGATGAGGCACATATAGCTACTCCTGAAGAGGTTTGAAGGTTCTGCTATGGCTATATTCCAACATACGTAAGATATTTGCTTCAGGGGGAGTTGCAGCTATTGGATATATTTTTGGTTTTCTGTGTCTAATGCGTTTGGCATGTTTATAGTCCCAAGGGGGAGAAGGTTTTGGATTTCTGGATATTCTTGAATTTTACTTATGTGTTTATGTTGGTCCTGTGTTCCAACATGATTTTCTGGGTAGCTAAGTATTGATTGTGAAGTTTATGAGAATATATTGTTCCAACATGGATGTTGAAGTTTTGATGATTTTGAGCTGTGACATTCAAGGGGAGTTAAAAGTTTTTCCAGCTCTTGTTCCAACATCCATCTGTGGTTTACTTGATGTCTATATATTTGCATAGTTGTTGATTTGAAAGTTCAAAAGATTGGCGGGTCCACAAAATGCTGAATGGGAAGATTGTAAAGTCCAGATTTGACTTATTAGTAATTTTTGGTAATTATGAAAATATGGTATTATTGAGTTGCAACATCAAAGAAGGAATTTTTGTGAAATAAGAGAATGATATAAATTGAATCCCAGAAGTATACATCTCGTTTAAGCTGTATTTTAGTTAGAGAATATATCAGTTCCTATACATGTGGAATTTGATTAATATTATGGAATTGAAATATTCAGTTATGGTTAGGATATGGATGCGATATTCTAGTTATTCTAATTCCTTACTTAAAGGGATTAGATTTTGTAATTCTTATCTCCATGAGATTTGATTGTAATCAGAATATTATGTGGAGAGGGAAATACATTTGCACAAGACTGCATGCCTAAGAAGACTTTCCATGTTGAAACAAATGGAAATGTGAAGTCTAAAATGATTTAATCAGTTGAAGATATTGCGTGAATATTGAGTTATGGAATATTGGAGATTTCGTAATATATTATTTTAGGCATGTGATTGAAGCATATTGGATTTATGAAAAATCCCTATAATTATCGAATTGGATTTATGTAATATTATGAGATAGTGGAGATAAAGAAAATCCCTTTTATTTATGAGATTTGGATATGCTTCAGAAGCAGATTTAGAACAAAATATTTTGAAGACAAATGTGGAGAATTCCAATAAGCTTATGATATATATATTGATGGACATCACGACTGTTTGACCTACAAATTAATTGAAGAAAAATATGCATTCAGATTTTTATCTTTCGAGAGGTACTACAGATCTATTCGTCTGTGTTCCAACATGAACTTAAACTGTTGATCAAGTTCAGAATCGTATACCTTAATTTATTGGGAGGAGGAGATCCAGCTTCGACGAGTTTCGAGGTCAGAGGGAGTCTGATCAAGACGAATCGGTAGCAAGGGAAGCTTACAGAATTCACATGTTATAATTAGTTAAGATAAGTATATTGTATAATGTACTTTGTACGATATCTATCTTATTAGTGGATTCATTTTAAACTGGGCATGATCCCACAAATGTAAGTAAATTTCACTGAACTGCGTGATTAAATCTTGTGTGTTTATACTTTAATTTATTATATATTTAATTAGATAGATTATAGTGAAATACAATGATAATTATTGAATTAATTAGATAAAATCAAATTTCAAACATTCGAAGATAGGGGCGTCGGCCAATACGTCCATGGTGCTGCACGGGATCCCAACTGTCGCGGCACAACCAGCCAGCAAGGCCCAGCAACGACCCACACACCGAAGCACATGCGAAGGGCAAACCTGTGAACACCTCTGTGGTACCGGCGACGCCCACCACCGCGGTGGAACAAGGGACGCCAACAGTCGCCGTGGAACAGGCAGCGCCCATCACCGCCGCACAACAGGCGGCTCCCACCGCTGCCAAGGATCTGGCGGCGCCCTTACCCACTGTGGATATGGCGGAACCCATCACCGTCGTGGAATTGGCGACGACCACCGCCGGCGTGAAACTGGCGGCCCCCATTGCCGACGTGGAACTGGCGGCGCCCATCGCCGGCGTGTAACTAACGGCGCCAATCGCCGCCGTGGAATTAGCCGCGCCAATTGCCCCCGTGGAACCGAGGACGAGTACTTCTGCTGTGGATCTGGCGCCAGTCATCAACGCTGGGGACCAGGTATTAACAACACCACTTAGGATGTGGCCCCCATAACCCCTGGTGGAATCGCCGATGCTGCGGAATAGGCGAGCGGCACTACAACCTTGGTATCGATAGCAGGGATCAGATTCGGCAGAAATCAACCCAAATTGGAGGCTAATCAGAGCAGAAATCAAAGTCAATATGGCGTTAAAGGTATCTCAATCGAGAAAAGGGAATGCATGGTAGAGCAAGTCGTCGGCGACCAACCTCAGCTCGCACCGATGACACCGACCAGCAAAGTGGAGCGTGCCAATATGAGAGGGATGTAGTATGATGGGGCTGAAGCAATTGGGCCTAATACAGGAGAGAGTCCTAGCATAAATACCCAGGCCCAACTGAAGTGTTAATTGAACATGATGAATGGATTAATGAGCATGTAGGAGCACAAGAGGGCGTTTCTGGTAGCCCAATTACCAACTCAAGCCAAGGTTGTGGGAGCCACTCAAAGAGCAGCGGGGATATGAACACACGAAACAGGAATCTGGGTGATTCGGGTTTCCCGTGGTTCAGAAGAAGAGGGACTATTAGGCATGCCCCAACTAAATCGGCAATTGCCACTAGAATCCTGATTGAGAGGAACATGGAAAGAGTTAGACAACTTCAACTAAGAGGCAAACAGCAGTGGAGAGGCCCACAACAGGAGTATGGGCTCAGATCAGAGGGATGTAACAAATGGCAGAGAACTAACACACACACACAGAAGGAGGCTATGAAGTGGGCCATGACAGATCTCATGCCCGTGGCAAACAGCCTGTGCAACAAGAGAAAGAGAATCCTACAGGATGAGTTGAGAGACATTGCCTTCTATAAAAGAAGAAGATGTGTGGCTGTTCTGGAGGAGGATCTGGTCCGGGAAGTACGGTCCTGCTTTTCGGAAATTGATGAATCAATAGAAGTGGAGCAAGGAGAAGAATTTATAGTAGGAGCCCGCACCTACGATACAGTCTTGACAACAGTAGAGAAAGGCCGGAGGCCACCAAAAGGTACATGAATTTACTTAGCTGGAACCGTCAGAAAAAATGTATCCTTTGACAGTAAATATTCTTAACTGGAATTTCGGTTCACCTGAATTCTAAATCTTTATACCAAGTTGTTTAACAGTTTGGTGTTGGAACACCAAGATTAGTTTGGTGTTTAAAGCAAAACAAAGTACGCAGTGCACACACAACTTGGTTACGCAGTTCGGTGCAAATACACCTACGTCTGCGGGGCCTTGCCCAGATCAGAAACCATTCACTAGAAAGCAGTCTTTAGTACAAGAAGCTTAACTTAAATACTAATCCATTGCTAACCTACAGAGTGAATGTTGTGAGCTCCCCTCACTGTCGATCCTACGTCGTTGAACCCTCACGATCAACACGTCTCCCTGGATCTCCTCCTCCCGAGGAATTAAGACTTCCTTGTTTCTGATCTTTACGAACTTGGTCGGATGATTTACGAACCTCCAAACAAACACGGCAGATCGCTCCAAAGTTCTCAACGTAGAGAATATTTCTGGACACATCAACTTGATTGCGTTGTAATCTTCTTCACTTTATCCCATCGCAATCCTACCTTGAATAGACTTCTTTCCTTGTCGAACTTCTACCCCAAATAGACTTCTAGTCTAAGGAAAGATCTAATACTAATCTGGTATTTAAATGAACAATCCTGTTATCAATAGGACTTGTTCCATAATTAACTACTTAACCAATTCCTAACTATTACAGGAATATTCGTTTACCAGAATTAGATGACCACGAAATTAATCAATTATCTTCACAATATTCTGATCAGATCGCACAATTATATCCCATAATATACTCCATAAATCGTGGACATCAACCATACAGCTGCTGGAAAACTGCTGGACAGCAGTGGTGTTAAAACACCATATCACCAGAAATCACTCAGTGGTGTTAAAACACCAGATTACCAGTATTCACAATATGCCATATATAAGTCCAACTCCGGAGGACTTTACAATCTCCCCCTTGGCATATTGGTGAATTCATAACACATTAGCACAAGCACCATAGAACACCAGAAAACCAAGCAGCATAAAAAATGTTATACACCAGAATATCAGCTACCACAAATATCGAAAATCCAGATCGAATCATACAGAACCAGAACCATTCAAAAATAAAACATCCAAAATATTCTCCCCCTGAATTCATTAATATGACAAGAACACCAAGAAAAAATTCAATCAGGCCAAACTATCAGTGCTCCCGGATTCATCACTGTCCGAATCTTCATCATCTGATCCATTTTCATTCGGAATTTCTGCCAGCAGTGCTTCTCTCTCAGCCTCCAAATCTGCAAGCTCCCCCTGAATCTTGACTATCGCTGCCTGATGACGCCCAAGGATTTCTTGACAAACTGTAGCTCTCGCCTCAATGGCTTTCAGCCGAGCTTCACCTTCATTCGAGCAACCCATTGCCGGAGGTGTCCAGGGAAGATCCTTCACTATACGGCCACTCAAAGTCCTGAGGGTTGGCCTTAAAGCTTGGGTAGGTATAACTTCGTCGTTCTCCCTTGCAACTGCTCCCCCTTTCAGCAATACCATCGATATGATACAAGGATGGACTAAAGCTTCCTTCCTGGTCTTACGGGCACAGTCCATAATGTCATTAAATACCAGCCTACCCAGATTGACTCGATGCCTCGCACCCAGACTGTACAGCAGAGTTGCCATTTCCTTGGTAACAATCGTGTTGTTTACCGAAGGGATCCAATTATGCACAGCTACCGTATACAGACAGTAATACCTGGAAGTCAGATTTGATGCTGGAATTTGTTGTCTACCAGCCAGTGGCCAAGTACTTTCCACTCCTCCTGTTAACTCAGCTGCCACATCATCAAAATTTTCTGGCATTTGGTGTTGGAACACCGACTGAGTATTCTTGAGATTGCCATGCTGCAAACATCTGTTCACTACCTCAGGGGAGAATACAACTACTTTCCCTCTCACATAGACTCTGTGAAACCACTGAGAGTCTTCATCTTCACAGTCTTCCTTCAGGTTTGAATAAAACTCCAACACCATTTGTTTATTGTACTCAGCAAAGCATGTGGCAGCCTTAAGCACCTTGAGGTATTTGAGAAAGTCAGTAAATCCACACTCTTCATACTTCTCAGCATCAGCCGGTCTCTCTGCTAGGACCCTTCTCCCGCTGATGAAGTCCCACTTTTCTTGGCTCTCATTATCGTACAATTCATTGCTGATGGCCTTACTGACCTCAGGTGCAGGCAATACTTTGGGCTTCATTTTCTCCGCAGAGTTCTTCATCCGTTCTGCCCGCAATCTCTTCAACTTCTGTCCAATAGGTTCGTCACTATCATCACTTTCAGCTGTACCCCTGTCTCTGCATCGTTTTGATCTCCGAATTTTCTTACAGGCCGAGGCCAAACTCTCTTCAACAATCTCAGACGTCTGAGGCACACATCTGTCTCCAGATGCAGGCGGTGTTTCAACACCAACTTGCTGCCTTCTCCTCTTAAGTCCCTGAGCTGGACTTGTCCTCAGTGGTGTTTCAACATCACTCCCAAACATCTCAGAAATTTTCTGCTCATCTGTCAGATCCTCTCCTGGTGTTGGAATACCAGTATCCTACATTACAGTATCCTCTTCCACAGCCAGACACTCTGCATTGTCAGTTGCAGAGTTTAATTTTTCACCTTCTGGCATATCTGCATCTTCTCTTTTGTCCTCAGCCACATCTTCATCACCTTCTTTCTCAGAACCTGATCCCAGAAATGCTGCCAGAGCCTCCTCGGATCTCATAAATGTTGCCAGAGCCTCATCCAGCAAAGAAGCATCTCCTGGTTCATTCATCGGAGTTTCCTCTGTATCAACTCTCCTAGCACATCCTGCTTCTTCCTCACTGTCACTAATCTCCAAAACCGGAATAGGCAAATTTCTTAGTGACTCTTGAGTCTGATTCAGAGACTCATCAACACAAACCATCTCCATAGCAACATCAGTGGACTTAACCACTTTTAACCAGGGCTGAATCACAGCATCATCACCCAATTTTCTAAGAACAGGCCTGTGCAGGGACCCTATCCGAGTATAGATAGTAAAATATTGGCCTAATTCATCTCCAACTTTATACTGTTCTCCGAAATCTACTCCAACCAGTTTGGCATTATAGTCACTAATTTCCCTAATCTCTCCTATGCCACCAGTCAACAACTCATCAAGTTTAAATCCATTCACCTTGCCATGCAGACTTTTATATTTCCTAAGGTCTACATATTTTTTGTTCTGCACCATCCATTCTATAAATTCAAGAACAGAGCAAAAATACATTCCATCATAGACGAACGAATGATCAAACCTAGCTTTCCGTCTCTGAACTTTTCCACCCCACTTGGCTAGTGTCTGCACTCGATCTCCACACAGCTCGTCCACATTCGCATCCAAATCGAGCTCTTCAATTCGCGGATTCTCCGGCACCCGCACCTTGACAAATTCTCGGATCATCTTCTGGAACTTGGAGCTCGCCATTGTTACAGGGTTTTGAGTGGGTTACAAAAATTGAGGGTTTTGGCAACTGTTTCTGATGAACAGGGAGCTGTGAGCTATGAGGAAGATGAACAGTCAAGTGTTTGAGTTTGTGTGGGAATCAATTTGTCACTTTCTCCTTTTTCCCCCCTTTTTCCGAAACCCAAAAGTCTCTTTTTCCTTCCTTCTGAGTACAGACCTAGGCCCACTAAGTTTTCGGCCCAGCTGATTTTTCTCCCTCTGAAATCCTCGGTGTTTAAACACCACTTCACAAATTTTTGGTATTTTCGGTTTTTCATATTTTTTTTCTTTTTCACCATATTAACTAAGAAACAATGCAACAATAAATAATACAATAGAAAGTACAGATCAGAGTACCTCACATTCGACAGACACCCAAGTGCTGTCTGAGCCCTTCAAAAGTCTCACCATCTAGTGGTTTTGTGAATATATCAGCCAGTTGTTCTGCTGTTGGTACATACTGGACTGCAACTTCTCCTTTTTCAACCAAGTCTCTGATAAAATGATGTCGGATATCGATATGCTTTGTTCTAGAGTGTTGCACAGGATTCCTGGAAATATCAATGGCGCTTTTATTATCACACAGGACTGTCAAACCAACATCATTGAACCCATAATCTCTCATCATCTGCTTCATCCACAATAACTGTGCACAACAACTCCCGGCAGCTAAATACTCTGCTTCAGCTGTGGACAAGGATATAGAGTTCTGCTTTTTACTGTACCAACTGACCAGATTAGATCCAGCAAAGAAACACCCTCCAGTGGTACTTTTACGATCATCAGCATTCCCAGCCCAGTCCGAATCACTGAAACATACTAATTGTGAATCCTTGTTCCGAGAAAACCATACTCCATACTCTGCGGTTCCACTTATATACCGAATAATCCTTTTCACTGCTGACATATGTGATTCCTTTGGATCTGCTTGGTAGCGAGCACAAATACCAACACTTAAACAAATGTCTGGTCTGCTTGCAGTCAAATACAACAGGCTGCCAATCATACTCCTGTACAATTTCTGATCAACACTTTGCCCCTGTTCATCCTTTGTAAGCTTATCGGTGGTTGCCATTGGGGTGCGTACTGCCTTTGCACTTGTGAGACCAAATCTCTTGATCAAGTTTTCAGCATATTTCTGTTGATTGATAAACAGACCATTCTTCTCCTGAGTAACCTGCAATCCCAAAAAATATGACAATTTTCCTACCATGCTCATTTCGAATTCTTGAGTCATTAAGTCAACGAACTCCTTCACCAAGTTTGAATCGGTAGATCCAAACACAATGTCATCCACATAGATCTGTGCAATTAGAATCTTTGACCCCTTGTGCAGGACGAACAGCGTACGGTCTACTCCCCCTCGACGATAGCCCTTTTTAATCAGAAAGGTTGTCAGTCGCTCATACCAAGCACGAGGTGCCTGCTTGAGTCCATACAACGCCTTATTCATCCTATAAACATGATCAGGAAACTGAGGGTCTTCAAACCCCTTAGGTTGCTCCACGTAAACTTCCTCTTTGACTATGCCATTCAGGAATGCACTCTTGACATCCATTTGGTAAAGAGTAAAGTCTAGTATACAGGACACGGCCAACATTAGTCTGATGGACTCCAATCTGGCTACAGGGGCAAAAGTTTCATCGAAGTCAACCCCTTCTACTTGTGTGTACCCTTGAGCAACAAGGCGTGCTTTATTTCTGGTGACATTACCATCTGCATCAGATTTGTTTTTGAAAATCCACTTGGTACCGATCACATTTACATTAACAGGTCGTGGGGTGAGGAACCAAACATTGTTTCTCTCGAATTGCTGCAATTCTTCTTGCATTGCCGAGATCCAATATTCATCTAGCAAAGCTTCTTTGTAATTTCTCGGTTCAGGGAGTGAGATGAAACACGATAATCCTGCTAATTCTCTGTAATTTACACGGGGACGATCCCTTAACTGCATATGTCTCGTTGGATTCTGGTCAGAATCAAGATTTCCAGATTCTGATGTTTCAACACCGGTTGATGGAGCTGGTGTTCCAACACCAGTAGGAACGGCTGAATCAAGCGCATCACCTTCTCCAGCATTGTCCTCCTCTGAATCATCTATCACCACATTAATGGACTCCATGACTACCCCAGAGCGTTGATTCAGTACTCGGTATGCTCGGCTGGTAGGAGAATAGCCCAAGAATATACCAATGTCGCTCCTGGATTCAAACTTAGCCAAGGGTTCTCGATCCTTCAGAATGTAACACTTACTGCCAAAGACATGGAAATATGACACATCTGGTTTCTTTCCTTTCCAGATCTCATACGGTGTCTTCTCGGTAAACGGACGCAGATATACTCGGTTGATGGTGTAGCACGCAGTGTGTACTGCCTCAGCCCAATATCTCGAATGAATTTTTTTCTCAGCCAGCATTGCTCGTGCCATTTCCTGCAGTGTCCGATTCTTTCTTTCTACTATACCATTCTGCTGAGGGGTTATGGGGGCAGAGAACTCATGATGTATCCCGAGCGTTTCACAGATGTCCCAAAATTTAGAGTTCTCGAATTCCTTTCCATGATCACTCCTGATGCGTGCAATTCGAGCGGTTCCTTTTTCCACATGAAGCTTGTGCGCCAAGGTCTTGAATACATCAGCGGCCTCTGATTTTTCTTTGAGGAATGATACCCACGTATACCTCGAGAAGTCATCCACACAGACAAAAATATACTTCTTCCCGGCCACACTTGGTGTACTAACTGGCCCCATGAGATCCATATGTAGAAGCTCCAAAAGTCTTGATGTTGAAACATCATGTACAGCATGGTGAGGAATACAAATTTGTTTTCCTTCCTTACACGATCCACAGACAGTCTCCTTGACATCACTGATTTCGGGAATACCTCTGACTGCATTTAGTCTGGAAATTCGAGCCAAAGATTTATAATTTATGTGCCCCAATTTTCTGTGCCACAGTGTACTAACTTCCTTTTTCGAGCTCAAGCAGGTGACATCTTGATCGAGTAGATAACACTTATCCATTGATCTGGATCCAGTGAATACTCCAGACCCATGATTTACAATACACTTATCTTTGTCAAAGTACACCGTCATATCATTATCACATAAATGACTGATGCTCAATAGGTTAGCCTTCAGGCCTTCAACTAGCAACACATCTTGGAACACTGGAAGCCCTTTGATTTCTAACTCCCCTTTGCCAATTATTCTACTTCGTTTTCCATCGCCGAATTTAACATGTCCACCAAATCCAGGTTCAAATTTTCGCAGAAATTCAGGAACTCCTGTCATGTGCCTTGAGCACGCACTGTCGAAGTACCACGAGGTTCCTGTATGTGCTCCATAACATACAAAACTTGAAAGACAAATGTTTTGAGACTTTCGAACCCATACCTGTCTTACTGGTCGAGTGATGCGATGTGATCTCTGAGTTGCATGTGTGTTCAAGGATCCGTTCCTGTATCCTCCAGTGTTGACTTGGTGCACGGTGTTGTGTCCTGGAATGGTGTTGAAATACCGATATGCTGGGTTGACGGACAGTGTCTTAAGTAATTTGAAACACCTGTTTCTCACATGACCTGGAACTCCACAGTATCCGCATCTCCTGATTCTCTTGATGGGGCAATTTTCCTCAATTATTCTTGGTGCACGTGCACCTTGGTCTGCCTTATTTTTCAACACGTCAACAGATCTTTCATACCCAATTCCAAATTTGGTAGTTTGTCCCATTTTCAGACAATCTTCAAGCTTAGCTTTCCCTGTATTGAGACGTCTAATAGCCTGTTCTGCTGTCTCCGCTCGTTGAACTACTTCAGCAAATTCCTTTTTAAGTTGTTCAAGTTCTTCAAGTGCATTTTTCTTCCCAAGTTCATTCACTCTAACCTTTTCACATAACTTCTTGTTCTCAGCCTTGAGCTCTTTGTTTTCATCTGCCACTTTTAGCCACATTTTATACATCTCCATACTTTCTTTGCGAATGTCATCATCACTAATGCTTCTAGTCTCTTCATCTGAGCTATCACTTTCTTCTTCATTCAACCCACTGCGATTTATCTCAAAAGACTCTTCCAACGATACGCCGAAGGCAACATGATTTGTATACTCTTCTCCATCCTTAATATCGTCTCCTCCATCATCATCACTCCAGGTTATGGCATATGATTTCCCTTGCCTTTTAAGTGTATTGGCACACTCAGCTTGAATGTGTCCAAAGCCTTCACATTCTCTGCATTGGATTTTTCTGTTCAGATTCGGATTTACCGATTTGATCTTCGGTGTTTCAACACCAGGTGCCTGACCGAATCTGGGTGTGAAGTTGGCATTCGGATTTTTGCTCCCGCTTGACTTGTCCTGTGGCTTCCTGCCCATCTTCTTCATGAATCTAGAGAAGTTTCTGGTTATGTTAGCAATTTCATCGGAATCTTCAATATCTGTATGTTCATCTTCCTTCCCAGAGGTAGTGCTTGTAAAAGCCATCTCCTTCTTTCCGGTTTTATTTTGCAACATCTCCATCTCATAGGATTCCAGAGACCCCATGAGCTCATCAAGTGTCATCATCCCAGTCCTTCCATTTTCATTGATTGCTGTGACCTTCATATTGAACCGTTGTGGTAATGCCCTCAACACTTTCCTTACCAGTTTTTGATCCTTGTACTTCTTACCAAATTGAAAAGCCTTGTTTGCAATATCTCGGACTCGTCCATTAAACTCGGAGATAGTTTCATCTTCCCGCATCTTCAATTCCTCAAATTTCGATGTATAGTATTGCAACTTTGAATCTCTAACTGAGCTTGTTCCCTCATGATACGTTTGTAACACATCCCATGCTTCCTTTGCAGTCTCACAATTTGAAATCATCTTAAATTGATCTTCATCTACTGCTGTGAAGATGGCATTCAATGCCTTTGAGTTGGACATGTACGCTCTATGCTCCTCAGTAGAATATTCAGAATATGGTTTGATCGTTGATGAGCTCGATTCTTTAGTGTTGTCACTTGGAGGTGGAGTGTACTGATTTACTACATAGTTCCATGCTTGATCATCTAATGCTCCAATAAATACTTTCATACGTGCCTTCCAGTAGGCGTAATTGCCTTGTTCCAACAACGGTGGTCGCGTGACAGAGGCCCCCTCCTTTGGTGCCATGGTGAAACCTGATCTCACTCTCCCTGTGTAGGGGTTAGCAAGTGCCTTGCTCTGATACCAATTGGAATTCCGGTTCACCTGAATTCTAAACCTTTATACCAAGTTGTTTAACAGTTTGGTGTTGGAACACCAAGATTAGTTTGGTGTTTAAAGCAAAACAAAGTACGCAGTGCACACACAACTTGGTTACGCAGTTCGGTGCAAATACACCTACGTCTGCGGGGCCTTGCCCAGATCAGAAACCATTCACTAGAAAGCAGTCTTTAGTACAAGAAGCTTAACTTAAATACTAATCCATTGCTAACCTACAGAGTGAATGTTGTGAGCTCCCCTCACTGTCGATCCTACGTCGTTGAACCCTCACGATCAACACGTCTCCCTGGATCTCCTCCTCCCGAGGAATTAAGACTTCCTTGTTTCTGATCTTTACGAACTTGGTCGGATGATTTACGAACCTCCAAACAAACACGGCAGATCGCTCCAAAGTTCTCAACGTAGAGAATATTTCTGGACACATCAACTTGATTGCGTTGTAATCTTCTTCACTTTATCCCATCGCAATCCTGCCTTGAATAGACTTCTTTCCTTGTCGAACTTCTACCCCAAATAGACTTCTAGTCTAAGGAAAGATCTAATACTAATCTGGTATTTAAATGAACAATCCTGTTATCAATAGGACTTGTTCCATAATTAACTACTTAACCAATTCCTAACTATTACAGGAATATTCGTTTACCAGAATTAGATGACCACGAAATCAATCAATTATCTTCACAATATTCTGATCAGATCGCACAATTATATCCCATAATATACTCCATAAATTGCGGACATCAACCATACAGCTGCTGGAAAACTGCTGGACAGCAGTGGTGTTAAAACACCATATCACCAGAAATCACTCAGTGGTGTTAAAACACCAGATTACCAGTATTCACAATATGCCATACATAAGTCCAACTCCGGAGGACTTTACATTAACAACCTCATAAATTGATATAATCCCAGTATTATATTTTTAATGGAGACTAAGTGTGACGGTAGTAAGATTAGCAAGTGGCTAGGTAGGTTGTACTTTAGTAGCTGAAGAATAGTATCCTGGACATAGGACATGTTAGTTTTGATGGCAAAAAATTGCCCTCATTTTGTATGCTGTGAAATTACATCTGCCCAAAGTGAAGAATGAATGTTGATCCTTGTATATGGGCACCCGGTAAAGGCACAGAGGAAGCAAGTTTGAGAAAATCTCTAGGAATTCTTAAACAACAACACTCTCATGGTACTTATGGCAGGAGACTTCAACCAAGTTCTAGATGACAATGACAAGTCTGGACGACATTTAATACCTCCAGAATAAACGGAGGACCTGCGCTGGTTGCCGAAAGGGGAGGGATTGAAGGAACTCCAAGGGAGGGGCTAGTGGTTCACATGGTCGAACTGTAGACAAGGAAGATACCACATACTAGAAAGACTAGATCGAGCGTTTGCATCGCAAGATTGGTTTAGAAGATCCAACAGATATCAGCTCACAAACCACGCAATCATGTGGTTGAACCACAAACCAATGACGATCAATACCCACCCTAGATAAAGAACTTCTACAAGGCACCTAAGAAGGAAGTTTGAAGCCTTTTGGGTCAGGCTGAAGAGGACAAAAGTGATAGTCAAGCGCATCTGGCGACCAATGCAGATCACGGGGAGTCAAAACCATGCACGGGCAGAGGGAGGATCCCTAGTGAGGAAGATGGAAAAAACTACCCTGAGGTTGCATAATTGGTCAAGAGAGAATGTGGGGCAGCTGGAAAATAAAATCAAAACTGTGGAAAGAGAAATTGGCTCCATGCAGCATCAAAAGGATGGAGAAGGAATGAACAAGAAGAGGGAGAAGCTAGATGGACTACTGAGCTTACAAGACGATTTATGAAAGCAAAGAGCCAAAACTCTATGATTTAAGGAAGGAGACAAGAACACGGAGTTCTTCCACCAGTGAGCGCAAAAACATGGAGCAAGGAACTTCATTACGCAGCTGAGGAATGAGGAGAGGCAATGGATATCAACGGACAACGAACTGCAAGCACTTGTCTTTTAGCACGCAAGTTCAGTTTTTACCCATGATTCAGTAATTCCTCAAGATGCGCTCGAGCAATCCACTTTGTAGGATATCTTAGAACTAATAAAACCCACGGCAAACACTTCCGAAAAGAATGAGCTGGGGAAAATGGTAATGGAGTAAGAGATTAAGACGGTTATTTTTCAAATGGGGAAATGGAAAGCCCTAGGGCCGGACGGCCTGCCACAAGGGTTCTATCAGCACTACTGATGAAAGTTATGTTCCCACCTGAAGTGATCAAGGACATAGTAGGGATACACTTACCCCTCAATACCTTTGGCCAAAAGGATTACTAGATTTGGAAGAGGGAGTGGTTAGGGAAGTACACAGTAAAATCTGGGAACCAAGTGGCTTGGGACTCAAAATGCAACATAAAGCATCAACCTCGGTACCCACAGAGGACACCTAACAAGAACAAAAAATGTGGAAAAGGCTATGGTTATGCGATGCCCCAGAGAAGATCAAACTACTCGTTTGGAGGCTAGCACAGAATGCACTACCTACAGGACCTGGACTCATGAAAAGAGGTATGAACGTGTCACCAGTGTGCCAGATATGCCAGACACACACAAAAGCTCCCTCTCACATGATTCTGCAGGGCAATTTAGCCAAAAGAGTATGGAAAGCTTCAAGGTTCGGTTTTGACTTTGGACAAGGACAACCAACCAGGCTGCGAGAATGGATAAAATCATGGTACAATATTGCCCCAGAAACGGAGGAGATAAACCTATATGGGCCATATGGTGTGCTCGGAACAAAGAAACAATAGAGATACATGCTCAAACCTTGGGAGGAATACTGAAGGCTGTCAAGGTGTGCCTAGCAGAAGACTCGAAGCTCAGGATAAGGGAGAATAGAGTGGGGAACAATCCTAACACGTGAGAAAGGATCTGCACCACCTATTCAGCGAACATCAGGAAGAGACAGTCAGGACAGAGCAGATAAGGGATACACAACTAGCCTGGCATCTAGGAGATCCGCAAAACACCCAGGACCACGAAGCATGGACCCAGATAGCGACAAATGCAGTATTCAGAGAATTAGACGGTAAGGTGGTGACTGCTTGGGTCGCACTACCAGCTAGGGGTCAAATAGGATGGCAGGGAGCAAGACTGATACAATCAAATTCGACAGTTGAAGCAGAGAAAACATCAATCCATGAAGCAATGTCTCAGGTCAATCAACACTTGGCGACGCATGTCCTCATCAAAATGGGATGCGAAATGGATCTTACCCATATCAGGAACTTCCCATCCACTCCCCCAGGACTCACATGTCTAGGTAGGAGCATTATAATGCTAGCAATGGTATTTAGTAAATATCACTTAATGAAAGTTGAGAGAGTGGGAGTAGCAGACGCACATAATCCAACAATTGAGGGGTACTCTCATAATGATTATTAATGATATCCTACTATATTTCGCAAAAAAATAAAAACTGCCATGGATGGAAAAAGGGACATTATTAAGTATAATGCACATATCCTTCGCCTGGTTAAAACTAAGCACAAAAAATTTTCGTTCCTTGTGTAAAATCGTTGAGTGCACCCCCTAGCAATCCCTCACATACTCCGTAATAGTCATTGTATCTAGGCTACAATCATCTACCCAATTGGCTAGAAGACAACATCGATGATCATTTAAACCCTCCTCTACATCAGATTCTGTGAGTACGCACCGGGCAGATCTACGGCTTGGCCTTCTGATCGCCTGAAAATAAGTTATGTCATGCACCGAACTCCTCAACTCCTCCGAGAAGGACCTTCCTTCTTTCACCGTGTACCTCTCCAAAAAATGATCTTTTTCCATCCTAATATTCATGATTCCACAACCACCCTAAGCAAACCCCCACACACTAGTCCGATCGCTTACCAATCTACTGACAAGACCTTTGAAATCCTAACCATGCTGTATCTTTGAGTGTGCAACAATACCTAAATTTGGATGCAACTATGTTGGTTTTGAAAAATGGATACTTTTGCGGAGGACGCATTCTGAATGCGTCCTCTATGTATATTAATTTTTTTACCTAGTTGTACAGGACACATTCAAAGAATGCATCCTCAATTTATGTATTTCTTTTTAATCGATAGCAGAGGACGCATTCTCTGAATGCGTCCTCTATGTAGTTTAATTTTTTTTGAATGCTTCAAGATGACACATTCAGAGAATGCATCCTCAATTTAGTTTTATTTTTTAAAAAATACCCCATATCTGAATGCGTCCTCAATTTAATATATTTAAAAATCATTCTTCTAACTGATTGTCCATTTTTTGTTATTTATATATTTTAAAATTTTCCGTAGTGATAAATACATCAGAAGAATTTGAAAGTCCGCTTTGAAATTTATGATAATAAAACTTGAACATCCCACTTATCTGATTAAAGATAATGGAAAATTTTGATCGTGGGTATTGCAATTTTTAAAATAATCATGAATATAGAAAATGAATGACTTATAAAAAAAATTGGAAGTTACTACAGTATTTGAATCGTAATTCAAAAAATTCAGTATTTTGTAGTTTAAATGAATTAGACATGTAAATAAAAAAAAATTCCTTTTAAAAAAATATTTTCCACTTTTCCACTATTAACTAATATAAATAAAAGAAAGAGTAGATGCATTTAATGTTTATGAAATTAGGGATGATAATGAAAACCAAATAAGCATAAAATTGATTCAGAGATACAATATTCGAAGAACACATGTCAAACAGATAGGTAGAAACGTAATTAAATGAATGTTCAACGATATGTAATGTACTAATAACGCCCTCTGCAAACCTTTCCACCCGTTCCACATGGGGGCGGACGTATGGTGCGGGATGTGCATCATGGAACAACCATCCGAGTAGAAACGTGTACGTCGTCATGCGGAACTCCCTCTATAAAATCCTCCAAATGGTTTCCTGCATCCTCATTCAAATCATACTAGACATGGGGAACACTACATATATCTGGTGGAGTAGTAGGAAAAATATACGCATGACTAGTAGTGGGAGGAAGAAATGCAGTAGAATCAGCTAGAGTAGTGTCGCAGTGTGAGAGTCCACCATGTGATGGTCCGGTAATGGTTGGACTCGCACGTGAGGGTCTGACTTCTGATGAACCAATGTGTGTTGTAAGGCCCCGGCACGCAGTCGCCGACCACCCTGTCGACTAGGTGGAGCTGAACGTGGCTTCTATTTCATTGTATCTCACACCAGGGGGAGGTTCCTTGATGTGCACATATAGCTGATAATACTGCAGTCTGTAGGGCTCATGCACATGTGCTAGAGTACGTGTGGCAACACCATGTATCCCCCTAATAACGTCCGTAAAACGTGGGGGACATTTGTCCAAATTAATATCTGACTTAAGGCGCATCTCAGACATTGCCTGCAACTACATAAATGAGATAAATATGTTAGATATTAGAAATTTAGGAAATACCATATACTCCATATTAGAATTTTAGGAAATACCATATACTCCATAGTAGCTCCGTCTCCGCGAAAACCCTCCGTAACCGCTTGGCACCGTCCAGGCTGATCAATTAGGGTTACTGTCCTGCAAAAATACCACTCCATGTATTCTCAATTGGGTGTATATGGATTCGCTGACCCAAGTGCATCAATTTGTTGCTCTGCTCGATGTTCTCACGCATCGAGATACCTTCTCAGTTCAACACGCCAATCCATGCCTAACTTCCCCCGACGGTCTCTAGTATGAAGCAGTTTGTGTTCATCCTTAGTGACCAACTGCGTGGGTATTGTCTGGATAAGGCCAAATTTCCTAAGAACACGATGAACACGATGATACTCCACAACGTGCTAGCAAATGAGGTCAACACACAATAGCTAGTTAGTGCTACAAGCTGTACAGTATTGTGGGAGATGTTGCATGACATCCTCAGTGTATGACTGCCAAATAAACTAACATAACAGACAAGTATTGTGGTTAGGAAAGAAACACCTTTTTTCCATTAGTTCAAAAAAGGTAATCTGAATTACATTATATCTGACTGTCATGGAGAGATATCAGCTGATCGTTGTACACTTTCAGTACATGCATGGGTGATTGTGATAAATCGTATCGGCCACTCCACCTGTGAGGAGCATAATGAATAATATTAGCTATTCCTAGTCATTTAAAATTTTTAAAAATTATGTCCTTGCTAATTGAATACGAACCTGGACCCAAGAACACTCATAGTGACGGTCACTGGAAGTCATCTGGTAGGACAGATGGCTGGTATTCGCTCCCATGCCCACAACTGACAATAAATAAATAAAAATATAATATGATTTAAGAGGTCATTATGGAAAAGTGTCCAACTAACAAGTTTAACCAACAATGTTACCTTGTAGTAAGACTAGTGGCCTAGATATGGATTTGACTTGTGGAATTGCAGCGTCACATAAGCATCTCTACAAGTGTGCCAAAATCGCACTCCCCCAACTGTACTGATGAGCTGCATCTAAGTCCATGAGTATCGACAAATAGAGCAGAGGGATCAGGTGCCCGGATGTGTCTGGCATGGGCATTCCTCCGACTAGTAGTAGAATGAAAACCCTTGCCCGCTGCTGACAATCTAACTCAGTAGCATTAAGAAGCAATGGACTGCACAACAAGTTTCCCAACCAGCTGGCCCTTATGTAACCTCCTCTTATAGTACTTTTATCTGGTGTAGCTCCCAGATAGTCATGGCACAATCTCTGCCAGTCATCTGTGCGCCTACTTATGTCTACACTAATGATTGCCATGCCATCGATCGGTAGACCCCATAGGATGCCCACATCCTGTAAAGTGATGGTAGCCTCCCCTATCTGCAGGTGAAATGTGTGCATCTCTGGTCTCCAATGCTCGACTAACGCATTTATAAGCAAACGGTCGATGTGAATTGGTGTGGAATCCAACAGTCCCTGGAATCTAACGTCACGCACATGGCGCATCATTCAATCAGGGATCCCACAAATTCATCAAGCCTCATCGCACTGCCTCACCTGCAATGCATCATCCTCCAAATTACCGTTGTACAGAACACGTTCATGATGCTTTCGGTGAAGGTAAAGGAAATTCTAATCAATGGGTCCTACATGATAGATGGCGTATCCCTGGTGAAAATTAGAATCACATGGAGAAATGATCAATCCATATTTCCCCAAAAATGAATACTACTACATGTAATACATATTCAAACTAAATCGAACATTAGCTTCAATTAAACAAATACACATAATACAAATCCACACAATTAATTACACTAAAAAAAGAGTTTAGCATAACAAGTTGCGTGGCTACACAATATCATGTAATACATATTGGTCTAAACAAAACATATGGATCTCTAGAAACTCCATTCTACAAACACGACCCTAAGCACACCCTTGCCCACAGATGCCTCTCCAATCACTCGACAATCTCTAGTCCATTTGATTCCTTATCCTTCTCTCCGCAAACTGACCACGCCTCATATTACAAAACTTTTCAATATCGGGAATCAACCTTCAACTGGCATGTTTTTATATTGATGGATCTTGTAGAAGCACAAAACCCTCACTATATTGTTGCACATAGGTGGTCATGTGATATACCTTGTCACATAGAGTAGATAGATTGTTATGCCTATACCTACAGACAACCAATGCATGTGAACAAGGGAATCATAAAATATTCCATTCGCGACAACTACACTCCGTTCTCTAGTATTTCATAGTGTATTGGCTCTCACCAATGTTGTCATCAATGGTCCTTGTAACAACATTATAAGTCTGCGATGCCTGACAATACACGGTGAAAATATGCCCCTGTCCCCAAGTGTCTTGCTTCTAAACTTTTTCCAAATCCTGCTTGGAAACTTGAACCTACACAATTGTACATAAATTTAGAATACATAAACTAGTCTACAAACACATAATGAAATATAATGTATCATGAAAGCACCTCCAATTTGTGGCGTCCATTAGCCTTCGTGCAAACATTTCAACTGTTCATTCAAAAATGGCTTTGACACATGCTGTTATAGGGAGATGTCATGCGTGCCTTAAATAGTTGTTGTAACTCTTTGACAAATTAGTTGTAAGAATTCCCCCAACGACGATCTCCCTCATCAAAGGTAAGGCACCACTTACTGCTATCATGTTGTTTCAGCCAATCCCAAGCAGATGGTTCGAGACTCTCCAAATCCTCCTTGTACTCCCCCCACCTACTCTCTTGTTTGGCCCGAAAAAGCTACCAAACCAAAGTCTTCAGATGCGTATTTTTAACTTCCCACGCTCTGCACTAAGGAAGTTAGACTGGAAATACCTCAAGCAAAACCGGTGGTATCCTGCTGGCTCCATCCATTCATCCATATGTCTCATTGTATTTAAAATTCCATCATGACAATCCAATACAAAACAAATTGGCCTACTATCACCACCTACCACATGGAATCGCAGTTTTAGCATGAACCAGTTCTAACTCTCATTAGTCTCAGCATCAACTATTGCATAAGCAATGGGCAGTATGAAATTGTTCACGTCGTGTGTCACTACAACTAGCATTGTGGCCTTGTATACGCCTCTCAAATAAGTCCCATTCACACTAATCACTGGCCTGCAGTGGCAAAATGCAACGATAGCCTGACCAAATGCCCTGAACACAAACTTATATTTCGTACACCAATGACCGTGAATTCTATCAGGTTGATCTGCCTAATCAGCAACGGTACTTGGATTGGCCCTGATTAGCTCAACCATAAATGTTGGCAACATTTCAAAGGATTCCTACCAAGTTCCAAATACCAAATCAATAGCCTTCTGGCAAGCATACCACGCCTTCTTATAGGAAAGGGTCACATTTGACTCCTTCTTCACATGCGCTTGGATATCCCTCATCGTGCAAGAAGGGTTAGGGTCAATCTGATGGAAAATGGATCAAGATATCATCAACGATGTCAGGTTAGTGTTACCATTTGATCGACCAGCACCAATACAACCACGACTACTTTCCCATTTGGTGATCCCATGTAAAGCCTTCTTGCTGGCTCTAACAATCTAATGACAATTTCCACTTCCTTCAACAACGTCCTTACATTTCACATACCATGTACATGACCCACTCTCCACGACCCGGTGTTCCCTATTTTTCATCGAACTCCACCTAGAAATAGCTTCTACCAATTCTGGCTTACTCCAGAATTGCATGCCTAATGCAACTTCACCAGTTGCTTGAACATAACTAGGAAGTTTTTCGCCACTATTATTTGGGTCATAGCCATCCTCATCAGCCCCCCATAATCCCTAAAGTAGGCCTCCGTATTAGGACTCACCATAAGATGGAACGTCGTGGCTACATTGTTCGTGTACACCACTTGTTCATCATCGTCCACTGGATTCGAATTAGCTAATAAGGAACGATCATCTTCACTTTCTTCTTCAAGTTCCCTCTTCCTCACCTTCATCATCACTGCCAACATGTTCACCATGACCAACAACATGCTCGCCAATTTCACCCACATAATTATCATCGAAGACATTTAGCTCCTCATGATGCACACTATATATACCACCACTTGTGGACGGATGAGTGCAATCGACGTGAACATGCGCACTGGGTTGACTCGAATCACCAATGACAGAAGGTTCTCCAAAACCTTGGCAATGTACAAGGGGTGGTAAGGTTGGCAAAGGGGTATAGTTCTGAATATCGCTCAACAACGACATGAACGTGCCTGAACAAACATCACCCGCACGGTCAATGGTGTTTGACATTTTCTCGATATTAATGTACAGATCAGCTAATGACAAGGACATTCGATCAACTATGTTGAAAAAGGTCACGGTAGACTTGTCATCTTCAACATTATAACATCGATAATATATAGACGAACCAATCTGATCAGGAAAACGTTAATATATTTTTAACAGAAACCCCTCACTAGCAATGCCAAGTCTTCTGAAAATTAATTCAACTAACTCTGAGTGGCTTAACCTCCGTTCCAGTGTCACATTTTTCTCAGGTATGTGAGGATCATAATACACACCCACAGTCAAATCAAACTCAATCTGACCCTTTGTACAAGTACACAGTAAAAAACATCGTACAACTGCATTATACAAATATAGAACATATAATTCCATATTCAGAAAGATGGTATTATTCAGCAACTTATATTAAACTTTTCAAGCCCTAAACCATACACTGTTCCATTATCATCGGGGAACCAAATCATACACTATTATCAATTTTCTAACTAATTGACATACAACATTACAGTATCGGTAGTGTCTCTTCACAATATAAAATTTGAACACAATTACACTACACAAATTTCATCATTACTACAACTCCAATAAAAAAATTAGTGAGCAAATCACACATAATCAGTTCAAACACAATCGCACATCCTCATTCAACACATTCATATAATCAAACCAAACATAATCATTCAAACACACGTAATCATTCAACACATTCATATTATCAAGATTTTTTCAAGTATCTCACAAATTACACTATTACTACAAGTTCAATAAAAATAATTAGTGAACAAATCGCACATAATCATTCAACACATTCATATAATCATGAATTTTTCATGTACCTCTCGGAGACTCAAAAATTCTGGCGGCGCGTGACTTCCACGTGCTTAATGGTTGGCGGCGTGTGAGTCCCACACGCGAACGTTCCACCAGAGCGTGCTACATTCCTCCGGGTGCGCGACAATCAGCAACAGGAAGTTGAAAGCTTAAACTAAAAATCCACCAATAATTTAACACCGAACATAAACAAAAATAGCATATCTGAAAAAAAAAACAAAAGAAAATATGAGCTCAGGCTTGAGGAGGTACGAACCTGGCAATGAAAATGGCGAAAAAACAAAAGCGTGAACCTGACAAGGTGGACGACGATGGCCTGAGCACGGTTGGGAGGGAGGATTCCGGCGACGGAGAAAACAAGGAGAGGGTGTGGTGTGGAGAAAACAAGAACGTGATCCGGGGGTTTAAAACATGAATCCAGGTAAATGCGTCCTCATATAAATTGTATTAAAAAATGCAAACTTCTGAGGATGCATTTGGTAAATGCGTCCTCATATAAACTGCATTAAAAATGCAAAAATCCGAGGACGCATTTAGCAAATGCGTCCTCATTTTTTCATGTACAAAAATAAAAATGCTAGATAGCGCATTTAGCAAATGCGTTCTCCACCACCCTTGCATCCATTAGCGTCTACTGTAGCAACATTATAAGAATTTTCTCTAATCCTACCTCTAAAGAGAAAGACACCTCGTTTTTGTACCCCCACCTTGTTTGTTAACCCTACCTAATAACCCTTGACAATAGTTCCCCCTTGTAAACCCTTGAAGATTCAGAACAAACCATGTTTATGTTTTTGTATTGGGTAATATGCCGATACAACCCTATATGTTGAGGAAAGTGAAAATATAACCCTCAATTATTTTTTAGTGCAAATATAACCCTATCTATTATACATAAGTGCAAACATAATCTCGAAGCCATTATTCCGGCATTGACCAACAAAAAATGACCAAATTGCCCTTCTAACCTAATACAAAATTAAAAGGATAAAATTGCCCCTAGTCACCACCACTACGAGCAACAACTACCGCCGCTCCTCTGCCTCCCCTACCATCACCTCACCTTCACCCCGCCACCACCACCAATCATTCTCGACCACCACCACCAATCCCTCCTGCCAGAACCACCCGACCCCAAACCCTAACACACATCCGCCAGACTCCTCATTTCCTCGGCAACAAGCACGTCACCATCGGCGGAATCAAAGTCAGATCGACATTTAACTTCCCAGCCATTATCCCCACCCCTACAGCACCACCACGCCGCCAACGCCACTCCACATCCGGCCTCACTCCCCGTCGCCCCGACCATCCACCTATCAGCCCAGCCATCACATCACCACCTCCCGCCACTCATCAGACCTGCCACCACACCACATCAAGGCACAAACCCAGAAAAGCAAAATAGGATGAAATCAAAGGTTCGAACATACCTTAGACGAAATCTGACCTTGGACTAAGCAGAACGAACAACACCACCTCAATCACCACTGACCCCCAATCCGCCATATTCATCGTCTTCTTCTTCTGCTTCAGATTTTACTATTTTTTAAACCTAATTTGATAAATTGGGGGAAATCGAGGGTGTATTTATAGCAGTTGTGGAGGAGTTGAAGAACAAAAGGGATAGCGGCGGAGGGAGTGATTATGGTGATCAGAGAGAGAGTGGCACAGTGGAAGAAAGAAAAGGTGTGCGTAGGGAAGAAGAATGGAGCAGCGCAGAGTGAGTGTAAGAAGAGAAGAATGGCGGTGTGAGTGGAAGAAGACAAGAGTTGGTAAGAGAAAAAGGGCAATATGGTCATTACATCATTTGGATTTTTAAAATTTTTTAAACATAAACCGACTAGGGTAAAATTGTCTTTTCACCTAATTCCGGCATCAAATTGTCGAAAAAAGTTATATTCGCACATAACCTGAATAGATAAGGTTATATTTGCACTTTCAATTAGTACAAGATATATTTACACTTTCGTCAATTATATATGGTTATATATCTATTTTTTTTCTTTTGTATTTTTCTGCTAACTTCGCTACTTCTCCTTTTTTTCCTTATCAACTAAGTTACTTCTACCTATTAACAACCTCTGTGCTTTCTATTTTCACCCCGAAAGTTCTTACTACCTACTCCCCTAGCCTCCTAGGTGTCACAAAGTTGTAACCCTTATTGATCTTACCCACCACACAATTAACACTTATCCCTAGAATTACCTGGTACTCCTTCGTTCCAATCTAAATTACTTATTTATTTTTAAAAAATTAAAATTGATAAATTTTAAACATAAATATAAATTATATATAAATAATAAATGTATTATATACACTATTATTAAATTTATTTTAATATCTATTTTTACAATATTAATCTTTTATACGGCAGTATTATATATGATTAGAAATATTTACGATGAAATATATTTATTGAAAACTATAAAAAAAAGTAATTAAACAATTTAGATTGGACTAAGGAGTAGTTGATAAACATCACCCTTCCCCATTTAATGATGAACACAGTAGAATGATTTGACGTCCCCCATCCCTTCGTGTCTAAGAAATTTATACATGTTCCAGAATTCTACTTTTCCATTTTCTTAAAGGAATTGGAAAGTAAATGCTCCCTCCTTTGACTATATTGGTATCATATGTTTAGTTTTTTTTAAAGTAAAAATATGTGGAGGAAATTAAGTGAGGGCAGTAAAACATTTAATAAGTGATTAAGAATGATATATTTTTTGTCATAAAAGAAAATGTGATAAAATTAGAAAAACATACAAGTATGCCAAACTTAAAAAAATAGAGGGGGTAAAATTCTATGGAAACTAAAATTATCTGTATGCCTAACTTAATAATAATAAGGAAAATAAATACTCTCTCTTTCCCATCCTATTCTTCATAGAATCTTTTTATGGTCTTCAATAAACATGTTTGACTGTAAATATGTGTAGCTACGGACAATAATAACACACAAAAATTTGGTCTTTAGAAACAAAATGTCACGACGAATCAAACCATAGCTCATACGATAAAATTATTTTTCATATACCTATTCAAATATGTGGTCGAAGTTTGGCATCTTTGATAAAAAAAAGATTCTGTGCAAAATAGGCTGGGATGGAGGGAGTATATTTTTCTTTTATAATTACACAAATGACACATGCACTGCTGCAGAGGGGGTACGCAGGTACCAGTATTTCGCCACATAGACATCAATTTTTCGATCCCTTGAAATATCGGTGCATAAGTAGGGGGAAGTGCTAAAATGTAGTTACATAGGTACTAGTGCTATAAATGTACGTTCCAGCACCGCCCTAATTATGCACTGGTATTTCATGAGGTCGAAATACCAGTGCCTATGCTCGTTTGTACCAGTGCTAGTAAATAGGTGATCAATGCTCATTTTTTTATTAAAAACTTTGAAATTAAAATATTTATTAAAATACAAAAAATATACTAAAATATAGAAAACAAACGTTAATTGAATTTAATGAACACTTAACACTAATATTCAACTAAAATGTCTAAAACTAACTCTTACCAATATACACTAATAAAAAAAACATGTTTGTGTGTGAACTCTCAGCACCACCAACTCATTAGTAAAGTCCTCTTGAGTTACTCGAGAACTCTAGTGGCAAGACTCACTAAAGGTTTACATTCTTCTACATAACATCGTGGCTAGAAAGAAGTGCATCTTCACAGAGTCGAAATCTTGAGAGAGTAACCATTTACACCTTTTGTAAAAGAATGACAAATGAAAGTTAAACAAGAAATTTAAAACAAAACAGCTTAAACATACAAATCCAATTATCCATCAAATAAACGAGAACATGGTATTTGCTAATTTAAGATGCTTAGCCACACTACATCAAACAAAACCACAACAAACATCACAAGGGTAACAAAAAAACACACTACTACTCATGAGAAATCCTCAATTTATAAACCCTTAGCAACACTGCATCAAACTAAATGGCAACTAGTGCCGATGCACATGGAATCCGCCGATTCTAGATGGCAAGTAAGCAACACTGGATTGAATAAAACCGCTCTCACAAGATGCAACACACTAAACCACCAAGAAATCCACAAAATACAAAGTGAACTTATGATTTAGCAGCTATTAAGCCAAAATTAGGGTCTACCTAGTTTTATCGTCATTCACCCGCCTGGAAGAGTTGTAATCCGGTCCCCATCATAACTGCCACTACTCGAACTGCCGCTACTCCACCGCCCTCCGCCTCCGCCACCATTACTACTCTCGCCACCTCTTGAACTCTATACACACGTAGACCATATGCAGCAAGTACTTGATAACATACCCCACCACCTAGTACCGCAGCGGCATCGGCGACTTCTCCTCCCTTCTGAGCAACAGCCTCGCGTGTGCCCATAGATGGCTCACGCATCATCCGCCGGGAGCTCGATCAGTGGAGGTACCTCATTGCGCCAAAGAGGCTCAGCTCATGGAGCAGGTACGGGTGGTTGCAGAAGATTTAGGCGGGCGGCACAGGTATCGCAGGTATGAGCGGTTGTGGAGCAAATGCACGAGATCGATTCTGGTGCTCTCCAAGTTATTGCCACTAGCTGCCCTCGGTAGAGACAATGGGGGGGGAATATAGATTTAGGGTTTCTAATTTTACTTATATAAATTAGTTTTAATGGTTGAGATTTAATCACTAAAAGAAATTAATGGTTCATATTAAACCAAGTATGAAGCACCGGTACTGGTGCTCAAAAGACTCATACTGATGCCTATGTATTTCAGCTGCTTAGGGCTACTTCAAATGGTTTATAAAAAAACTTTTTTGAACCTGAGATCAAACCCATATTTGTTTTTCTAAGTATGGAGCACCGATAAAAATACCAGCGCTCAAAAGGATCATATCGGTGCCTATGAATATGGAAAACAGCTGCTTAGGGCTGTATTAACATGGTACATTATTTATTTTTTGGACCAAAGAGCAAATCTGGGAAAAATTTCTAAGCATCGAGCACTAACATACATACCGATGCTTATGTAACCGATACCAGTGTTAAGTCTAATATTTCAAAATTTTAAATAATCCCTCCAAAACATTGAATGAAATTTCAGAAAATTCATTTTTCTGCCACAACGTAGCACTAGTAGGAATGAAAAACATTTTGGTGCTAGTATTTTTTTGATCTCCAAGTTAACTTTTAATTTTTACTATTAGGTCCAAAGAAGAAAGTTGGAGGCGGCCAATCACAAAATTGAAGACACCACAATGTAATTAAATAAGAGAGGATTTTGTGTTCAACATTTGGGCTACAATGGATTAACTAAAGCGCATCTAACATATTTATAGAAAATTACACCATGGCCAAATAATTCAATACAACATTATCTTCTCCGAATATACACCATTTCGTTATTCTCGCATAAATATAGAAATAAAAAATAAATATTTTTTTGGTGAAATGTTGGAAAGCGCTAGTACATGTTCTAGAGTAATTTAGAGTTGATTACTTAGAACTAAAAAATGGAAATTGGAAAGGATTACATATATGTTCTTGTGCCCGATTATTGATAAATATTCTTTTACAGACTTGGAAAATACAATGGAGACGTATAGGGTAGCATCATATTTAGTGGATTTCAATTTGGAGTTATGAGTAATGTTTTTACGTTTTACACTTAGGTTCCTCCAAGAAAGTTGGAGTTTTCGAATCAAATAATTGGTGACACCTAAATGCAATTCAATAATATACGATTGCGACTTTACAATTTGGGCATGTATAGGTGAATAGAAGGGCCTAAAAAGTCAACACTGATTACTTTTACATATTCTTGAAAAATTACACTGAGGCCCAAGATTTGGTTACCCCATTATTCATTGCTCCAAAATAAGTGACTTTTGTTATTCTAGCCTAAATATATGAATATTAGAAAATTTAGTTTTTTGGTTAAATGTTGGGAAACTTATAGAGTAACTTAAAGTTGGTTACTTAGAAGTGAAAAAGGGAAATCATAATGGATTACAAAAATTTTCTTGTTCCTGATTATTGATAAATATTACATCACGGACTTGGAAAATACAATGGGAGTGCATAGGGTAGCATAATGTTCGAATGTATTTCAATTTGGAGTTACGGGTAAAGTTTTTACTTTTTGCACTTAGGTCCCTCCATGAAATATAGAGTTGTCGAACCACGAAATTGGAGACACCAAAATAAAATTTAATAATATGTGTTTGCAAATATACGATTTGGGCATGTATGGGTGAATGAAAGGGCCTCAAAAGTCAGCGTTGATTAATTCTATGACCTAAAATTGTGTTACCCTATTAACCATTGCTTCAAAATATATATTTTTTTGTTAACCTTGCCTAAATATAGAAATATTAAATAAATAATTTTTTTGGGTGAAATTTTGGAAAGCAATATTACAAGTTCTAGAGTAACTCATACCATAAACCCATTTTTCCAAATATTTTCCCCTATTCTAGCTTGTATCGAGCACCGGTACAATTATCGGTGCCATTCATCAACATACCAATGCCTACACAATTATAAGGAAACTGTGTGGAATTGCTTTAAAGTATTTTTTAAAATTATGTGCACTCCTAGCACCGGTATATTATAAATTATACTAGTGCTAGCTATTTTTTCACCACAATTTTACCTACCAAAATTACTGTTCCAGTCATATGCACCTGTATTAGCAACGGTATATGTCATTCAGCCAAAACCGATGCTGAGAAATTAAATTCAGCCATTGTTTTCAAGGGCACTGTAATCTAGCACTAGTATTCAGTGAATTGGTGCTGGATTTATTCACATGCACCGGCATTTTTGTTTATTTTCTAGAATACCGGTGCGTATGAAATTCCTAGCTCTAGTTTATCGGAACAACACTGACTACCAGTTCTTAAGTACATGTTTTTCATAAAGGTGGCAAAACCAAGAACATTATTTTCTTTATTATTTCTTCAAATCATTCACTTTCTTCTTCATTGCTTCGATAAGTACTTCTTATCTTCAAATGTTGGAATAATGAAATTTCATTATAAATCCATTTGAGGACACTAGCTCATTAAAACATTCAGTGGATAAAGAGTATAGTATTAAGCTCCCAATCGAAAGCTCCAAAATTCTTCAATTTTACTTCTTTCTTGTTTTCATCTCCAAAATTTTCAAATCACCAAATATGCATAGAAAACACACATAAAGTGCACACTATATCTCAATAAAACCACAATAATCCCACAAACACAATATAACACACATCAAAGTTGTATTCCATTAAACAAGGTAGCTAAATAATGTTGATGGGTTGTGACATTGCACTATTAAGATTGGGCCCGAGTGCCTAGCTTAGCTTACCCTAGTTCCCTTAATTACCTCCATAGTAATATCGTTTGGGTAATAACTGTTGGGCCAGCCCAAGGAAGAGCCTTTGTACATGCAACACAAGGGAAAAAAGTTGCATTATTCACAAACCTATATAAAGAAAAGAGGTAACATTGTAAAAACCTTATTTATTCCTTCCTATTCACAAGACTCTAGCTGACTTTATCATTAGAGGCTCTTCCCCCCGGACAATTCCAGGGGTTATGTTTTGCAAGTTCCAGCCAAAGGAACAGTAGAATCGATGGCGACAATTTTGGGGCACAAAAAGTTAGCACGCCCAGTGGGACCGTTTGTCAAATTTGTGAGTGTCACTGTTAATGGCCGTTTCTGTAGCAGGCATATTGCATAGAAGCGAACAAGTTAAAAGAAGGACCTTATGCGGTGACGAGGAAATACAGTCCCCCTACCGGGGAAGAATGCGGTAGAGAAACAAGAAGATGCAATCTGATCCACCAGCCCCCCAAGTACCAGGAAAAGACCGCCGATAGTATATACAGACCAAATCCCGACAAAGGTGGTACCAGAGAGATCTCTTATACCCCCAGATGAGTGGAAGCTAATGTTGAACCCTGGGTAGGAGGCGCTGTAGCCCCTATATCACAAAGCCAGACTCACCAACAAAGGGAGGATGAGCTGATGTTCACGGAAGCTATGGCAGATTCGTAGGTGGAAGTGCCACAAGGGCTGCTCTAGCAACTAGAGGCACAAACAGTGCGTTTCCCCCACAGTGGCAAAACCTGGCACAACTAACTCAAACCCTCAGATCTGCAGGGTATCATGTGAAACTCCCGATGCTCTATAAAAGAATGATCAAGCAGCAGGCGGCGCCCCTGATCTCCATGCCTTTGATGTTGCAGCTGAGATTCCAGATGCAAGCTACCCCAAGGGTGCCTTACACCATAAATATGGAGATAGGTGCCCAAAATTGGCCACAACCCACATTTCCTAGCTCGGGTCAGATGTTGGCATTTTTGGTGACTATCTCGCCTATGCAAAGCTAGGAAATTCACCCAATGTATCCATGGTCTTGAGTGGAGATCCTCTCATTCTACCCGTGTCACCAAGGACAACAACTATATCACAATTCTGCCATGGCAGGGCCATAGCCCAGATACATGGCTTCAACCTAGATGTACCAGATCCACACCCTTGATACCTCCCTTCTATTAAGCTAGTACATGGACCCGTGCATGGGAGATGAGTCGAGCGACACCCTCGTAAAGGAGCTGGATAGATTAATTGGGCCCTCGGACCAAGTCGCACCCTTATTTTTAGCCCAACGATCATGAAAAATCGATGGCCTAGCGTGTAAAGCCACCCGAAGGGATCCCCACATACAGGGGAGACACATACCTTGTTAGTTTATACAGACTTTCCTCAGTTTGATGAATTCGAGGGACTTCAACTAACAGGTGATGTGTAAGCTGGTAGGGAGTTACCTTCGAGGCAAAGCCCAAGAATGGTTGATCAAGTTAAGTAAGGGATAATTCCATTCCTACAGAGACTTTGGTACAACATTCTACCATAGATACATAGATGAAAGCCTCATTGTAATCAACAGCACAAATGACGATGTGATCCTAGTTGGGCTACATGAATGGGATGTCCAACCTTGACCTGTATAAGAAGCTGGTCTCGAAAAAATTAGAAACTTTGCAGTAGTTGTAAGAAATCGTCGAACAATACTCAAACATCGAGGAAGCTACAAAGAAGAAGCAAGAAGGGGATCAGTGGGGCGAAAGAAACTCTAAATCCTTAAAGCCAAGGCTGGAAAGGCCTGAAGCTTTGAACAGGGATTTCTAAAGCTACGTCCCCTTAACAAAGACCCCATCAAAAATACACTCTATCCAAAATGGGCTGTTTTGCTCTCCTTCTCCTGGAAAGGACATACCTTCGAAGAGGGATTTTCCCAAATACTACAATCTTCACAAGGAGCGTGATCATGACACAAATGAGTGTATCCACCTAAAAAAGGAGATCTAAAGATGCGCAAGAGAGGGCTTACTTCTGGACTGAATCGAAAGACCAAAGGGAGAGGGCCTCTCAAAGGGAAAATGGGGACATCACAGCTGGAAACCCAACAAAAGGCGATCCGATCAAGGGGGTTGGGACCAACAAAAAAGTAATGTGAAACGAGCCAAAACTCAACCAAGAGGAAATGATAAGCACAAATCAAATCCTTGGGTGGATAGAAACCAGGGGGAAAGGGCCAACCGAATGATCAACTTCATCAATAAGGTGATGGGTGACCATTCCCCAAACACCATAATTAAAGCCCAATCCCAATACATCCTCCCTGGAGAACCCTCCTGGAAATAACTTTGACCCGAGGAAGCTATAACTTTCTAAGAAGAAGATCCAATACCTAGTCAAACCCTCCATACAGACCCAATGGTGCTTTATGCGACAATTAGAGATATCTACGTCAAACGAGTGTTCGTAGATGATGGCAGCGGGGTGGAAGTGATGTTCGCCGACTTCTTCGACCAGCTGGGCTTAGGACATGAAAGTTTGAAGAGAACGAATTTGCCGCTATCTGTTTCACCGGAAAGATGGTGCTCCCTATAGGTGTCATAATCCTCCTAGTCAGAGTGGTAGATGGAAATTAATAAGTAACGGTCGACTGCATCTTTGGTGTCATCGATTCCATATCCCCCTACAATGTTATTCTGGGTAGGGAATGGATGTGCCAGACCCGGGCGATATGGTCCCTGTATTATTTAACTATGAAATTTCCCACCAAGAAGGGGTAACAGTTATCAGGGGGACAGTCTGAAACTTGAAACTTCTTAGCAATAGCCCTGAAGGAAGCAAAGAAGATGGATATGGTAGCTTTGATAAATGGGAGGTAGGACCTATGAACACCGAGCCTCTAACCATCCGATCATCGGGGACAGTGCCTATGAAAAAAATGATACCACCTGCCATGAAAGAAAGACTAAATAGCCTCCTCAATAACCATGCAGATGTATTTGCGTGGTGTGCCCTCGACCTGACAGGAGTGTCCAAACACTTGATGATACATAAGTTGAATATTAACCCATTACAAAATCCTGTCAAGCAGAAGAGAAGATCGTTCGCCCCTAAAAGAGCTGAAGCCATAAAGGAAGAAGAATGAAAGCTTCTTCGAGCAGAGGTCATCGAAGAATTATTTTATCCAGAATGGCTGGCGAGTCCCATTATAGTTCCCAAGCATGATGGCGCTCAGCGAATGTGCATAGATTTCACGGATCATAACAAAAGTTTCCCCATAGATAGTTACCCTCTACCGTCGATTGACATGCTAGTTAAGTCAATAGCACGGTACGAGGTACTCGCCTTCTTCGATGTCCAAAAATTCTACCATCAGATACTCATAGCAAAGAAGGACATGCAAAAGATGTCATTCATCAAAGACATTGGGATATTTTGATATAAAAAATGCCTTTTGTCCTGAAGAATGCAGGAACCACCTACTAGAGGTTGGTTGACAAGATCTTCAGAAATCAGATAGGCAGGAATATGGAAATATACATAGATGACATGGTAGTAAAAAGCAAGGATTATGTCCAGTTCCTGCTGGACCTAAAAAAACCTTTTAAAGACTCCAAGATGCAAACCTAGAGCTGAACCCAACCAAGTGCATGATTGGACTAGGAACGGGAAAATTCTTGGGATTCATGGTCTCAGAAAGGGAAACTGACGTCAACCCAGAGAAGGTCGAAGCTCTGATAAACATGAAGCCTCCTTGAATGGTTAAGGATGCCCAGAGACTCACTGGGTCCAAAGTAGAATTCAGTCATTTCTTCTTGAAGGACGCAGAAAAACACCTACCGTTCTTTGAGGTACTTCGAAAGGCTAAAACGTTTGAAGGGACAGCGGAATGCGAGCAAGCATTCTAGGACTTAAATGAACACTTGCAAAGCTTGCCCACCCTCATGAAGCCAGAAATGGGGGAATATTTGTACCTGTACATCTCGGTTTCCCCCTTGGAAATAAGTGCAGTTTTAGTAAAAGAAAAATAAAGGGCACAACACCCCATATACTTCCTAAGCAGGGCTCTGCACGGGCCAAAAACACGGTATACCGCTCTCTAAAAGTTAATGTTGGCCCTGGTTCATGCAGCAAGATGACTCAGATCGTACTTTCAAAGCCATAAGATCATCTTGCTTATTAGCAAGCCAATCAGACAGGTACTCCTCAGACCCGAGGCCTCGTGATGAATGATGAAATGGACGATCGAAGTAGGGGAACACAACATCCAGTTCTGCCCAAAAATAGCTATTAAGGGCCGAACCATAACATATTTCATTGTGGAAACCACAGAACCAATTAAAGTCAACTAGGAAAAAATTTTTCAAAGACACATGGAAATTATACATTGACGGGTCATCACACTCAGGGGGAGGTGTGGAGCAGAGATTCTGTTTACAAGCCCCGAGAAAGTAGACTATTCCTACACACTACACTTTGACTTCAAGGCTACAAACAACAAGGCAGAGTATGAAGCATTGACCATCGAGCTTCGAATAGTAAAAGACATGGGGGTTCGAAACCTCTAAATTTTCAGCGACTCTCAGATCGTGGTCCAGCAAGTCAAGGGGGAAATGAGGCTAGTGAAAGGAGATTTCAATGTTACTTAGAGGTGGTGAAGCCCCTCCTCGATCATTTCCATCATTACACTCTAACATAAGTCCCTCAAGAAAAGAAACACAAGGTCAACGCCTTAAGCAAGCTGGCTTTGTCAGACTTGGATCTGCAATCCCAAAGGCACTTGATGGTGGAAGAGGAAAAATCATGGACGATACCAATTATGAGCAACCTTCAGGATGGTACCCTCCTCGAGGGCAACATAAAAGCAAGAAAGATCGGATTGAAGGCTCCTAAGTATGTGATCCACGAGGATGTGTTCTATCGGAAAGACTACATGTAACCACTCCTTTGATGTGTAACTCCCCACAAAGCTGACTATCTGATCTGAAAGACCCATGAAGGAGTATGTGGAAGCCATTAGGGGACTCGATCGATAGCTAAGAAACTCCTTCTAGCGGGGTAATACAGGCCGAAGATCTTCGATGATGTCAACAGTTACATTCGAGCCTGCCATTAATGCCAGAGGCATGCACCACTCACCCATGTTCCCCAAGAGGAAATGATTAACATATATAGCTCCTGGTCATTCAAAAAATAGGGAATCGACCTGGTAGGCCCCTTCCCGGAAGCTCCAGGCCATTTTCGGTACCTGATTGTAATCGTAGACTACTTCACGAAGTGGGTCGAAACTGGAGCCTTAACTGGCAAAAAGGGAAAACGGTGATCGACTTCTGTTGGAAGAACATCATTTTCAACTTTGGGATCCCCCAAACCATCATAATCGACAATGATACCTTGTTTTCTAGTGATACATTTAAAAGCTAGTGCAAAGAGTACAACATTTGCCAGAGGGTCACCGGCGTATACCATCCCCAAGCTAATAGGAAGGTGGAAGTTATGAACCAGAACATTGTCAGCGACATCTAGTCGAGGCTCGAAAGAGCAAGAGGAAATTGGATAAACGAATTGCCGAACATGCGCTGGTCGTATTGGACGACGGAGTTCTCGGCCACAGGTGAAACCCCGTACAACCTAGTTTACGGTTCGGAGGCGGTAATCCCCGTGGAGATATGGATGCCCATCTTCCAAAGGATTACTATCAGTAACAAAAACCACAAGGTCAACGATGAGCAATGCCACCTCAACCTGGATCTTCTGGAGGAGAAGAGAGAAAGTGCACCCCTCCACGAAGCTAAGGTAAAGGAAAGGATCAAACGGTATCATAACCAGAGGGTCCGAAAAATCCAATTCTCCCTAGGAGACTTTGTAATGAATTCAAATGAAAAAAAATCAGAAGAGAACCCGAGGCCAAACTGGATGCGAACTGGGATAGACCTTACTGGGTCGTCGAAGCACACCCTGAAGGTAGCTATGTATTGGAAACCCTCCGAGGCAAGTCAAGTCCCGGTAGATGGAATGTATCAAATCTTAGGAGGAACTATTTTCCTTAGTCCCAGTAGACTTGGTCAGGCCAGGGAGTAGCTTACCCAAAAATAGCTATAGGTATGGGAACCCCTTTGACGGAGATACTTGCTATAAGTCAAAGGGACCTTCCGACTTTTGTTACCAATCTATTGAAGTATGCTACTTTAAATTATCACTATGTATCTTATTTGCACTACTTATCTTACTTATCATAAGCTCTTAAGGATCCAATCTTTGAAAAGTCCCTGCTACGTGCCCAGCGCTTGGGGTTGAAACCCCCCACACTCATAAGTGCTCAAGGATCCAATCCTTGCAAAGCCCCCGTGGCTTGCCTAGTGCTTAGGTTTGAAATCCCCCATACTCATAAGCACTTAAGGATCCAATCCTTGCAAATCCCCCATGGCTTGCCCTGCGCTTAGGGTTGAAACCCTCAATAATCAATACATATCCAAAGAGAGCCATTCTTCTTCTTAACAAACAATACCGGGGCTCACGAAGGAGAGGTACTTGGTTGAACGAATCCTCGAGCCAATAAGTCTTCGAGTTATAGCTTCAACTCCCGTAGCTCTAGTGGCGCCATACAATAAGGGGTTTGAGAAATAGGTGCGGCTCCTGGTACTAGATCAATAGTAAATTCAGTCTCCCTTTCAGGAGGTAAACTTACCAGTTCCTCTGGAAATACCTCAGGAAAGTCTTGGACCACATTTATACCTTCTCCCTTTAACTGGTTCACTGGCTTATTCAAGATATAAGCTAGTATTCCAGTTGCTCCTTTACAAATCATTCGTCGAGCTTTGACTCCCGCCACAAGCAAGGAGGAGGATCTCTTCCTTCCCACATCTACTTCAATCAGAAGTTCCCCGAGTCGACACAACTTAACTTCCTTCGTATGACAATTTAACTGGGCGTGATTTTTAGCAAGCCAATCCATGCCAAGTATCACCTCATATCCCTTTAAAGGTAAAGAAATTAAGTTCATTGGCAACTCCCGACGTCCCATATTCACCTCACAGTTTTTACATACACGTCTAGTTAGGATTTTAATATCATTTGTGGGAGTGCTAACTTCCAATTTATAGGGTAAGCCCTCTATTTTCTCTTCCATATTCTAAAAAAAAGAGTAACTAGCAAAAGAATGAGAAGCATCAGGATTAATCAAAACTTTAGCTATTTTACACAAGATAGGAAGGGTACCTTCAATGACTTCGGTCGAAACCGGGGCTTCACTATCTTCCATCGCATATACACTAGCCTGCACTTTTGGTTGACTGCCCCTGCTTGCTCCTCCCTTCTGAGCAGGTTTTGAAACCAATGCCTGAGATCCCATGGGTTGAGACAAGTGAGTCGGCTGAGCTTGCGAGCATTCAGATATTCTATGTTCAACACTTCCACACCGTAGACACTTGTTTCCCTCTTCCAACAATCCTTCTCATCACGGCCTCCCTTTCTACAGTATGTGCAACGTACATGAGTCGTTCCTCTTGAGACAAAGCTTGAGTTTCTTGACGTGGTCGAGGGTCGGGATGTGTCTCCCCTAGGGACTTTGCTTTGCTCAAAATTTACTCCCTGTGGACTAGGGATATATACTGATTGGGAACTCACATTTTTCCTTCTTGATTGGTGCATGGCTCGTAAGGCATTCTTAGTTTCCTCCACTATACAAGCAGATTTGATAGCTGCAGCATAACTATTTTGATAGGTCGAGGCTAGGGCATCCTTCAATTCCAGCCTTAACCCTTGGATAAATCTCCTCTTGCATTCCTCGTCAGTCGAGACCATCTTCTCTGCAAATTTAGAGACGGGAAAACTTTGCCTCATACTCTGTTACGCTCATCAGTCCTTGTTTTAAGTTTATGAACTCCGCTTCTTTCCTTTCGATAACTAGAGGTGGAATGTACTTCTTCTTAAACTTACTTTCAAAATTCTCCTAGGTCCTGGGAGTTTCCTCCATGTCCCACTTCCTTCGTACTATGTTCCACCAATATAGTATGGTGCCTTCTAATTGGAATATAGCAAAGTTCACCTTTCACCCATCCGTATATCCCAAGACTCGGAAGGTTCGAGCCATTGTTTTGATCCAATTTTTGGCGACTTCATCATTTGGGCCACCGTGAAACTTGGGTGGATGAAACTTCTAGAATCGTTCCAAGGCCGCATCCTCGGTCTCTAGTCTATGACTTCGATCCCTAACTGGAGATCGAGATCGATCCCCAACCGAAGATCGAGATCGATTGTCTCTCTCTATCATGCGGCTCAAAATTTCAGTAACTTGACTTGCGAATAATTTCATCCTAGCGGTTGGGGGATTCTGTCCCGCGGGTGAGTTCTAACTTTCTCCTTGATCCCTTTCCATTGTCCTACACTCAATAAGTTAGTTCCACGGATTGAACCAATCCTTATTTGATTACCTAACTAAAAGAATATAATTCACAAAATATTTTTATATCATCACCAAAATTCTTTTACAGTAATTATAGCCTCATTATTAGATAATTGCGATAATTTTATAGTCCTCTAGCGTCATCTTTCAATGTCAAAAATTGAGACTCGCTTCTTGTTCCAATACCTATCTTACAAATGGTTAGTATCTTTGTTATAAGTTTTTCCCCCAAAAGTCCGCTTCTAAATCTAATCGACCCTCAAATCCTTGGTGGAGTCATCTCCTTCTTCTTGCTCAGCTCCAGGGTATGCTCGGTGCATTAAATCCTCCCGTAATGTGGCAAGAGCTTGCTTCATCGTGCCTCGAGTCTCCCTTATATGCCTCCAACTGGTTGTCGGCAATAGGCGATTAGACCTTCTTGTAGTTCTTGGGCATTCACCAGGGATAAGTCTACTTGTCGAAAGACTTCTTGTCACTCTGCATCCCATTGTCCAAGCTCCCTGCTTCTTTGATTTCTCAGTTAGTTGTTTTCGACGACCGCCGTATTCGCCCTTGTCTCTTCTGCGTTAGCACGCATATATTGTTCCCACATTGCATCTCTCATTAATTGTTCTTGGGTCTCAAGGTTAAGAACCCTGCCCATTAATTCTGCCTGTTCCATGATTAAAGCATGCACAATCCAATTTGGGTAAGCGTGAGTTTCTACCCATTGAGGATTGTTTATTACTTCTGTCCAAGGAAGAAACGTCTCTGGGAATGCTCCGAAATGTCTTTTTACCTCAATAACTTCTTGAAAGGACTTGCTCGCAATTTCTACGTTATTGTCCATCTATTGACATAAAAAAATTATTAGTTTGACAATTTATTCACAACTAGCCCCCCTTACGTTATTGTCCATCTTAGCATTTAATTACAATTAATCAATATATATTTAGTGATAATGTCCCAGCTATAAATGACTATATTCCCAAAGGTAATATAACAGTTATAAACGGCTATATTCCCAACGGCTATATTCCCAACGGTAATATAATAGTTATAAACGGCTATATTTTATAGTATAAACATGAATTTATGCAACAATTCAAAATCACATTTTCTCTTCTATCTCATATTCTTCTCACCACATTTTCTCTTAATTTGTTGATAACACGTCGAGACTAATGTTAGCCTTTGTTTCCGTATTTATCATTGTACTACATGTTAGTATTCTCACTGGGGATATTAGGCCAGAAGAATTTTTTTATAGTTCAGTAATGGTTGGATTCATTTATATCCTTTTATTTTTCACAATCCTCATAGACTTCTATATTTCAAATTACATTTGATAAATTATTTTATTTCCCTATTAGACAGTGATATCAATAAATGGTTAGTTTTGTAGACAAGGTTCAACCATGTCTCTAATATCTATAATTGTTAAGCGAATGTCAAGTCTTTTATTAAATTAAATTTTGATTTGCCTTTACTTGATTTGAGGAAGGTTTGATACCACATCTGTAACACCCCCAAACCCTAACGCAAGTATCGGGTCGGGTTTGAGCGTGCTACCAAAAGGGCCGATATTAACGAGCAATTAAAGTTTATGCGGAAGCGTTTTAAGTAATGTAAAAACCTACTTTACTATTACATTGAGAAGTATTTATTACAAATGTCAAATAAAAGTTTCTCTTAAATGTTACAACATCAAAGTTCACATTAAAATTCAAGTAGCCAGGATCTTTCTCAAAGAAGTAAAGACATCAAGCACTTTTCTCTTATGGCTCTTCTTCACCTGAAAAAGGTTGTTTAACTAGGGTAAGCTCCTTTCTTAGTGAGGTTCCATCACCGGTATTTACCCAATTGAGTTTTAGTGATCACAGAATAACAATTAATAATTAACAACTAGCCACGTATGTCCTAGCACATAGTAAAAGGATACGGGTGGTTAATGCCGAGTTGCTGCCAAGTGCCTATATAGAAACTGTGACTAACATACACGACATAACCCAGTCAGTGATACCCAAAGGCTATCAGTTCATAATTCACTTTCCCATTCATGTCGGTGTTCAGTTATGAGCTCGTATCAGTCAGGTGGTTATGCTAGCATACCAAACTCCACGTGCAACCGATCTAATCAGACGGTCCGGTCAGTACCGTTCCTCGCCGACTTCGACCAAACTACAATCGCATTGGGGTCCCCAAAATTCATAGACAAGTAATCAGGTAGCAAGTAATTCAAGTTTGACACGGCAAGATTAAGTACAAGCCGGTCATCAGAGAAGTATATGATTCAAGTTTAACACAAGCCGGTCTTTCACAAAAAATATCAGAGCAGCTCAGGAGTTCAGTTTCATGATAATCTAATATAGTATGATAAAATACACACTTAATTCAACAATCAGTAAATACCATCATTTGAGTGTAACCTTTATACCTCTCTCTCATGGCTAGAGTATCGAGTAAAAAGGTTCGAGTATTAGGGGTTTGAGTACAGGGGTTTGAGTACTTACAATTCGAGTAGTTGGTTAGGAGGTTCGAGCAAAGAAGTCAAGTGGAGAAGGTTCTAGTGGTATGGGTATCAGGTGGTACTGGTTCGAGTGGTAAATGGTATCAGTTCGAGTGATGAGATTCAGTTGGAGAGATTCTAAAGGTACGGGTTCAGATGGTGAGGTTCGAGAGTTAAGGTTCTATTGGGACTGGTTTGAGAGGTGAAGGTTTCAGTAGTACTAGTTCAAGGGGCAAGGTTCGAGGGATATAGTGTGAGAGGTAAAGGTTTCAGTAGTACTAGTTCGAGGGTAAGGTTTGAGGGGTACAGTTCGAGAGGTAATGGTTTCAGTGATACTAGTTCGAGGGGTACAGTTCGAGAGGTAAAGATTTCGGTGATACTAGTTCAAGGGGTAAGGTTCGAGGGGTACAGTTCGAGAGGTAAAGGTTTCAGTGGTACTAGTTCGAGGGGTAAGGTTCGAGAGGTAAAGGTTTCAGTGGTACTAGTTCGAGGGGTAAGGTTCGAGAGGTAAAGGTTTCAGTGGTACTAGTTTGAGGGGTAAGATTCGAGAGGTAAAGGTTTTAGGGAACTAGTTCGAGGGGTAAGGTTTGAGAGGTAAAGGTTTTAGTAGTACTAGTTCGAGGGGTAAGGCTCGAGATGTAATGTTCGAGAGGTAAAGGTTTTAGTAGTACTAGTTTGAGGGGTAAGGTTCGAGAGGTTGGGTTTGAGGGGTAAAGGTTTCATTAGTACTAGTTCGGGGGTTAAGGTTCGAGGGGTACATGTTCGAGGGGTAAAGGTTTCAGGAAACTAGTTCGAGGGGTAATGGCTTCTGGGACACATATTCGAGGGGTAAAGGTTGCAGGGAACTAGTTTGAGGGGTAAAGGCTTCGGGGACATATATTTGAGGGGTAAAGGTTTCAGTAGGGGTTCGAGAGGTAGAGTTGTGGCAGGGGTTCGAGAGGTAGAGTTGTGGCAGGGGTTCGAGAGGTAGAGTTGTGGCAGGGGTTCGAGAGGTAGAGTTGTGGAGGGGTTCGAGAGGTAGAGTTGTGGCAGGGGTTCGAGAGGTAGTGTTTTGGCAGGGGTTCGAGAGGTAGTATTTTGGCAGGGGTTCGAGAGATAGAGTTTCAAAAAGGGTTCGAGAGGTAGATTTGTGGCAGGGGTTCGAGAGGTAGTATTTTGGCAGGGGTTCGAGATATAGATTTCCAACAGGGGTTCAAGAGGTGGAGTTGCAGCAGGGGTTCGAGAGGTGGAGTTGCAGCATGGTTTTGAGAGGTGAAGAGTTTAGCTCGAGAGAGTCAGGTTCTGATGTCATTATATATATATATATATATATGAAAACATAAACTTAGATTTTACTAAATTAGTGCTAGGGCGATGCAACACTCACCTTTGTTAAACTTGGCTTGACAACCGCCGCTTCTACTTCACTGCTTAACCAATGTTCTTCGGTAAGAATTTTTTTTCTTAAGGCTATGATTTTGAGAAAGAAGTCATTGATATTTATTCTGGATAAAACATAGGTTCTGACACCTACTCACCCTAAACTTTTATCCTGTAACCTCAAGCCTACTCCTTACGTCCGTCGTTCATTCCTTCCCAGTAATACCACTTGCCCAAAAATTACTTTGGATAATTTCTTTCACATCCGCTTCCAGCTTTTCCTTGCATGGTAATTTCTTGCTTTTATTTTGTTCATTTTCTTATATTATTACTATTTTCATACAATATATATGTATGTATAATTATGTATATTTGCTTTTTGGTAATTTCTCGTACTTATTTATTTATTTACTAATTATTATTATTAGTATCATTATTAAATATATATATATATTATATACATATATATTTTTCGGAAAAACTTAAAGGAAAGATTGGATTATCGGATAAAATTTAATTATTACATGCACTCTAATTCCATTTCAGTAGGGGTTTTCACAGCTTGGGGTCGAAACCCCCCACACTCATAAGCGCTTAAGGATCCAATCCTTCCAAACCCCTCGCGGCTTGCCCAGTGCTTGGGGTCGAAACACCCCACACTCATAAACACTTAAGGATTCAATCCTTGCCCAATGTTTGGGGTCCAAACCCCTATATGTATAAGTGCTTAAGTATTCAATCCTTGCAAAGCCCCAGCGGCTTGCCCACCGCTTAGGGAAGAACCCTCTGAATGTGTAAGCACTTAAGGATTAAATCCTTCCATATAACCAAAGGGCCCCAATGGCCCACCAAAGTGCTTCATGTTAAACCCCGCATTAGCACGTGCAAAGCTACTTAGCTAGCTCGCAAATAGAGGGATCAAAACCCCTTGTCAAAATGCATTACCTAGCTAAGCCACGAAGGCTAAGCCCCTACAAGAATTTACAGTTACTCGCTTAATATATATTTCATACATGGAGCCACAGGGGCTTACAAAGAAAGGAAAAAACGTTTTCCCACACACATACAAAGTGAAATTACAACACACAAAATCTACCTATGTATAAAACTAAGGTAAGGGAAGCCTGTCAAAGGGAATGGAAAGATCCTCAACTAATATTTTGGACTTAATTGTGGCTATGGCTGTTAAAGAATCCCCATCGGGATCCAGCTGCTCTGTCCCTAAGTCCCCAGCCTCCTCTATCGGAATAGGATTTGAAGCTCCGCTGCCAAGACCTTAAGATCTCCTTTGCAAGGGAGAAATATTAGTATCTTCACCTTCTTCGGGAAATTTGGGGGCAGAATTAAGACCGACATCACGCCTGGTGTTCGTAAGGGTCCCCCAACCTCTGCCGACAGTGGCACCACCCCCTCGACTGGAGGAAGGACCCTCATCCGAGGAACAACCGCCCCTCCCATACCCGGAGGCACTTATCTAACTTTCTCCTTAGTTTCTCTTTAGAGCGGTAACCCTAGGAAATGTGGGTTACAAACTCGCAGCTACCACTCGGTAGGATCAGCTTGCTGAGCAGGGGTAGAAGAGGAACTTTGATTGTCTTTACCGGGGTATGGGGGCAAAGCCAATTGGGTTGAAGGTTGGCCTAGACGAGAGAAGAAATATCCACTCCTCGTGCGAGAAGTAATGGAGAGGTTGCCCCCTTCAGAGCTTGATGCCCCACTCTTCTTCCAAGGAGCTCGTGAGCTTGAAGCTTCATTCTTCCTCTGGGCAGCTCAAGAGCTCAAAGCCTCGCTCTTCTTTTTCTTTCACAACTCGTCGAGCCACCTTTTGGCCTCATTGTAGGCCTCAAAGTACTTGGGGTCATATTTAATCTTCTTTTTTTGCATGACATCAAGGGTTTCTTGGAGATATACCCCAAAGTCTTCAACAAAGTTGGTCTCTGTCATCCCAAGTTAAAGGTCGTAAGCTTGTAAACATTCTGTGCAAGTCTTAAAAGTGTGGTGCAGTTCTTCTAAATCCCTCTCGGCCTTGTCCTTATCCTTATTGGAAATTAATTAAAGTGCCTCGTTTTCCCGGAAGGTTTTCTTCAACCCCATCACAATAGATCGAAGCTCCCAGTTCTGGTCTTTCCACTCCTGAAGTTTGGTGGTGGCCATGTGAAGGGATGCATGGGATAGGTCCAGATTATCCAACTGCATCCTGACCTCACGGTGGTAGGGCTCAATGGCTTTATTGGGTTGAGAAGAGGAAGCCCCTCAGAAGCCTTGAAGGCCTTGGTAGTAGCCACACACTCATGGATCAAACCAAAGCCTGCGTTAGTGGTCATCTCTACGAGGACCTCGCTATGTTGAGAATAGAAGAAGTGATAGTCATTAGAATGACCATCCTTAGCTACAACAAGGAGGTATCTTTCCTCCCTTGAATGACTACTTTCGTCGATGAGCTCTTTTTTCCTATCATGTAGACCGCTGCACCACAAGTAAAGTTCCTCGTGGATAGCTCGAAGCTCCTCCTTGAGGGAAGATACCTATACCAGAATTGTGAGGCCTCGATCCAGTACTCCCACACCCACTCTTATTTCCTATGATACCACTTTTTCATTACTTGAAAGAAGGAGTCAAAGATAGCCCCTCTTTGCAGTTTAGGGGGTGGTAGGGCACCAAGTATAAAATCTACAAGATGACAGAGAAGTAAAAATGCGTAAATAAGGGAAATAACTTTCATTGATAATAAAGGAAGGGATACATTCGAAGACCCTAACAAAAATAGTCCATACATAATTATTTTTCCCTATGCTACGCTTCCTATAAGGGGTGCTCGAAGAAGCTTGGGGGTCCTGGACCTCAGATCAAAGCCTGTATCAGGGCATCCACTTCTCATCCTTGTCTACCTCAAGGGCACGAATTTCCTCAGCAAAAAAGAAGCGGCCCGAAGCTTTCAGGTGCTCGAGCAAAGGAAATTTGGCAGCCCCATCCTGGATAGATTCCCACCAGAGACAATCGAGATGGAAGCTCTCAGCTAATGGACAAAGCTAAAAGGTTTTGAGCCATGACCATGCAAGTATTAGACAGGGACTTAAAGAAGCGTCGAAAACCTTGTGTCTTCACAAGCTTATTTGTGTAGGCCTTAAGCACGAAGGCTTATTGTTCGGCAGAGCAGATATTCTTGAGCCTAACACTCTTACTGGTCAAAGACTTGATTGACTCTTCTGCCATCTATAGCTTGTCCTAGAGCCTGTTCACCTTAGCCTCACAATCAGAGGCTACCTAACTGAGCTTCCCTTGAAGGTCATTCACCTCAGCCTCCAATCCGAGGCCACCTTATCAAGCTTCTCTTGAAGCTCCTTAATCTTCGCCGAGTTGGTGGAGGCATTATTCTTAAAGGAAACTTCAAGACCTCCCACCTTAGTGCTGGCCTCATCGGACTGCCGAGCCTTAGCCAAAAATTTCTGAAGAAGAGAGTTTATGGCCCCCACTGCGGTAGCCACCACCGGGACCGCAGCAAGTGAGGGCTTGACAAAGCCTAAAGAAATGAAACTGCCCTCCCCTAGGCTAAGTTTGGCATCGGAATAAGCCCTTGGAGGGATTGAGTTCTCTACTTAAGAGAGGTAGGGGCTACGAAAATTGGGCCCTTCACGGGGGCTTTTGCCATGAAGCTTAGAGTCACCGACTTGGGGGGGGGGGAGAGATTGGTGTTGAGGGGAAAGGGGCTGGATTCGGTCTTCGATAGGAGATGGAATCTACACCTCCCCGTTCTTCTCCAAATCATCAAAGAAACCCACTAAAACAAAATAAAAAATGGGTAAGCAAAATGAATGAGGAGTAGCAATACAAAAACCAAAATTCTTCAATTTCAATTCTTTCTTGCTTTAATCTTCAAAAATTTTAAATCACCAAATATACACAGAATACACACCTAAAGTGCACATCATAACTCAATACAACCACAATTATCCCACAAACACAATATAACAGATATCAAAGTTGCATTCCATTAAACATGATAGCTAAATAATGTTAATGGCTTGATTCAATACAAAAATTTGAAGTTGTAGCTTCAGATCCCTGACCAATACCATATTGAGCACACTTTCTACACAGGTCTGGTGGAGATGCTATGATTAGAGATTGAAGCCATGAAAAAATAGGCTTCCCATTTCAAACCTCTAATGGACATGGCCTCATAAGTTTAGAAAGATCAAGGTCGATTGTCCGTTCAAGCTATTTTAGAATCACAGTACCCAATTAGACTAACCGTGCACACTCGAGAAGGAGCATCCCATTGTAGAAACATTAGTAGTACCATGGTCCCGCGAGCTAAGACTGCAAAACTGTTGATCGCGATGTGGCATTGTAAAAATGGAGCTTGAAGCTAAAATAGAATCCAAGTTTTATGGAAACTTTTTCCCTAATGATCCAACTTCAAAAGAGTGATAAGAAATTTTTGGAGAGAAGGTTGTGTTGATAGGAGACACCATCACTCGCTGCTGAAATTGGTTGAAAACTGCAGCGTACTGAGGGTCAGGGACAAAAACTCCAGAAGCTAATCCTTTGTCAGAGTATCTAGGGGATGAGCTTTCCACATAAAATTAATATTTAGATTGGATGGCATCACGGTGTTTGCGTAATTTAGAGAACTATGGATGATAGTTTGGGAAGGAATGGTGAGATATATCATCAAGGATGTATTGTTGTGAAACATCAATGCTTAAGCCCTTGGGTGCAACACCTCTCGCATGAATTGATGACCTGAAGCAAATAGATTGAAGATTATTGAAAGGGACATGCAATGTTGGAGCAACGGTTGATCGAGGAGAGGGAGAGGGTACAGCCGAGCAACTTGAGGCATATATGGGATGCAGTTCCTAAGGTAAGTATGCAAAGAACCAAACTTTTCTGCTACAATTTTCACCATCTTTGCATAGTAACCAATTCTTCTACTTCAAGTAACCATTGTGTCTTCTTTTAAAATATTGGAATAATGAAATTTCACTATTTATTTAAGCTTCAAGTAACCATTGTGTTTTCTTTTAAAATATTGGAATAATGAAATTTCACTATCTATTTAAGCACACTACTTCATGAAAATATTCAGTGGAAAAAAGAGTATAGTATTTAGTTCCCAATCAAAAGCTCCAAAATTCTTAAATTTCACATCTTTGTTGCTTTCATCTCAAAAAATTTCCCAATCACCAAATATGCACTGAAAACACACCTAAAGTGTACATTATATCTCACTAAAATCACAATAATCTCACAAAATATGAACATAATATAACACAGATAAAAGATGCATTCCATTAAACATGGTAGCTAAATAAGGTTGATGGGTTGATCTGGGGATGGAAATTTCCAGCTACAGCTTTATATCCCCGACAACTACAATTTTGAGCACACTTTCCACACATGTCTGGTGGAGATTTTATGATAAGAGACTGAACCTATGGAAAACTAGGCTCCCCATTTCAAACCTCTAAAGGAGATGGCTTCTGAAATTTAACATGATCAAGGTTGATTATCGAATCAAGCCTTGCCACAGTCAAGGTACCCAGTTATACCAACCATCCAAACTCGAAGAGGATCCTGCAATTGTAGCAGCATTAGTGGAACCAAGGTTCCGTGAGCTAAGACTACAAAATTGTTGCTCCCGACTTGGCATTGTAACCATGGTGCTTGAAGCTGAAATTGAATCCATGTTTTAGGGAGACATTATCCCTAATGATCCAACTTCAAAAGAGTGATAAGGAGTTTGTGGAGAATAGGTTGTGTTGATAGGAGACATCAACTTTTGCTATTGAAACCGGTTGAAAACTGTAGCAGACTAAGGGTCAGGGCCAAATACACCAGAAGTTAATCCTTGGTCAGAGTATCTTGGGATGAGCTTTCCACAGAAAATGAATATTTAGATTTGATGGCATCTTGGTGTTTGTGCAATTTAAAGAACCAATGTTGACAGTTTGGGAAAGAATGGTGAGATATATCATTAAGATTGTGTTGTTGTGACACATCAATGTTCAATCCCTCGGGCGCAACACCTCTTGCAAGAATTGATGACCTAAAGTGAATAGATTGAACATTATTTAAAGGGAGACGCAATGCTGGAGCAGTGGTTGATTGAGGAGAGGGAGAGGGAGAGGGTACAGCCGAGCCAGTTAAGGCATCCATGGGATGCAACTCCTAAGGTAAGTATGTAAAGAAGAAAACTTTTCGGCTACAATTTATTACCATCTTTGCACAGTAACCAATTCTTCTTCTTCAAATGCTTCACTTTATTCTTCGTTGCTTTGTTGTTTCTTCTTTTCAAATGTTGGAATAGTGAAATTTCATTATCCATTTGAGCACACTACTTCATTAAACTATTCAGTGGAAAAAAGAGTATAGTATTTAGCTCCCAATCAAAAGCTCCAAAATTCTTCAATTTCACATCTTTGTTGCTTTCATCTCAAAACATTTCCAATCACCGAATATACACAGAAAGCACACATAAAGTGCACATTATATCTCACTAAAACCACAATAATCCCACAAAATTTTAACATAATATAATACAAATAAAAGTTGCATTCCATTAAACATTGTAGCTTAAAATAAGGTTGATAGGTTGATCCGAGGACGGAAATTTGCAGCTGCAACTTTATATCCTGGGCAACTACAATATTGAGCACACTTTCTACACATGTATGGTGGAGATTTTATGATAAGAGACTGAACCCATGACAAACTAGGCTCCTTATTTCAAACCTCTAATGGAGATGGCTTATTATATTTAACATGATCAAGGTCGATTATCCAATCAAGCTTTGCCACAGTCAGGGTACCCAATTAGACCAACCATCCACACTCGAGGAGAAGCCTCCAATTATACATTCATTAGTGGAAACAATGTCCCGTGAGCTAAGAATACAAAACTCTTGCACCAGACATGACATGGTTACCATGGAGCTTGAAGCTGAAATAGAATCCATGTTTTGGGGAGACATTATCCCTAATGATCCAACTTCAAAAGAGTGATAAGGAGTTTGTGGAGAGCAGGTTGTGTTGATAGGAGACATCATCCTCCACCGTTGAAACCAATTGAAAATTGTCGCAGACTAAGGGCCAGGGCCTAATACACCAGAAGTTAATCCTTGTTCAGAGTATCTGGGGTTGAGCTTTCCACAGAAAATTAATATTTAGATTGGATGATGTCATGGTGTTTGCGCAATTTAGATATCCAAAGATGATGGTTTGGGAAGGAATGGTGATATATATCATCAATGATATATTGCTATGACATATCAATGCCGAAGCCCTTGGGCGCAACACCTCTCGCATGAATTGATGACCTGAAGCGAATAGATTTAAGATTATTGAAAGGGAGATGCAATGCAGGATCAGCGGTTGATCGAGGAGAGGGAGAGGGTACAACCGAGCAAGTTGAGGCATACATGCGATGCGGATCCTAAGGTAAGTATGCAATAAAGAAAATTTTTTGGCAACAATTTTCCCAATCTTTACACAGTAACTAATTCTCCTGCTTCAAATGATTCACTTTCTTCTTCATTGCTTTGTTGTTTCTTTTTTTTTTTTCAAATGATGGAATAATGAAATTTCATTATACATTTGAGCACACTACTTCATTAAAATATTCAGTCGAAAAAAGAGTATAGTATTTAGCTCCCAATCAAAAGCTCCCAAATTATTCAATTTCACATCTTTGTTGCTTTCATCTCAAAAAATTTCCAATCACGGAATATGCACAGAAAACATACCTAAAGTGCACATTATATCTCACTAAAACAACAATAATCTCACAAAATATGAACATAATATAACACAAATAAAGTTGCATTCCACCAAACCTGGTAGCTAAATAAGGTTGATGGGTTGATTCGGGAATGGAAATTCGCTGCTGTAATTTTATAACACCGATAACTACAACATTGAGCACACTTTCCACACATGCATGGTTGAGATTTTATGATAAGAGACTGAACCCATTGCAAACTAGGCTCCCCATTTCAAACCTCTAATAGAGATGGCTTCTTGATTTTAACATGATCAAGGTCGATTGTCCAATCAAGCTTTGCCACAGTCAGGGTACCCAATTAGACCAATCTTCCACACTCGAGGAAGAGCTCCAACTATAACATCATTAGTGGAACCAGGGTCCCGCGAGCTAAGACTGCAAAACTGTTGCACCCAACATGGCACTGTAACCATGTAGCTTGAAGCTGAAATAGAATCCATGTTTTGGGGAGACATTATCCCTAATGATATAACATCAAAAGAGTGATCAGGAGTTTGTGGAGAGAAGGTTGTGTTTTTAGGAGACATCATTCCCCGTTGTTGAAACCAGTTGAAAACTATTGCATACTGAGGGTTAAGGCCAAAACACCAGAAGCTAATCTTTGGTTAGGGTATCAGAGGGATGAGATTTCCACCAAAAATAGGTCATCAAGAATGGATGGCGCCATGGTTTTTGGGCAACTTTGAGAACTGGGGTTGATAGTTTGGTAAGGAAAGGTGTGGTATATCTTCAAGGATGTGTTGTTGTGACACATCAATGCTCAATCCCTCAAGCGCAACACCTTTTTGACGGGCGGGCGGTCGTCGCGCCCGCCGTGCAAAAGATAATTTATAAGCCCTAAATGCTTACTTTCTACAACTAGGTAGATAGTGGCAAATCGGGGTCGTCCAAAGAGAAGAGGGATCTTCCTAAGCGTCTAAGCACATAAATAGTTGATACTAGGCAAGGAGTAACTATATATACACACATAAAAGCATGTAAAAGGGGGGGGGGGGGGTTGGTTGGTTGGTTTCCTAAATTAACAAAGATAAAAAGACAAGATAACTAGCAAGGTCAAGTGACTATGCTAATCATCAAACAAAACTAAAGAAAAGGGGTTTTAAACTACAAAGATAAAATGCCCTGGGGGCAACGGATATCCACTTCCACATCTAATGTAGTTCATCGAATCATTCACACATTCTATCATATAGCATTCAGGACCCAACACTCACGCACCCATCTAGCAAGTACCACAACACACACATCACAAGGAGTTCTAAGTTCATGCTCATAGATCTTCATGCAAAGGCGCTACGGAATTCGTCACGTTCCTACACCTAAACGATTCAACCACACAAGCACTCCCTATGCTCAAACAACTCATGGCACACATGAGGTGAAACACACCGTCAAGAATACATAAACGCCAAATAGCAAATGCTTCAAGAATGAATTTAAATCATCTATTCAATACTTCAACTACTTGTCGTGGAGACTAAACTCCTATCCTTCTTAGTTCGTAGTTTGCGAGAGTGAGTTCGACATCTCTCGTCAAACCTCACCAATGACTCCCGAGTCGCGACCACGACTCAAGGTGTCATTGGTGGCATTTAGCACGAAGGACCAATAAGCTTGGCAATGCCTATGACCACTACACCGTGACTAAGCATTTAACCAATTCATGCAATTACACGAGATTGGATGAACGTGCAACGCACATTCATCCACGAGCATATGACTCTCTCGTTTGCTACACAAACGAACATGACGAAGAGTTCAACATCAATCACATTCGTCTAGCACATTGTCAACACACTAACACAATCAAAAGCTCTAATTCACACTCATACATTCCTAACAAGAACAGGGGGGAAATTAACCCAAATCCCCCAAACCCTAGCTAGCAATTCATACAAGCATTCATATCATCAAGCTCTCAACAACATCAATGGAATCAACAATTAACATTCAAAGCACAATAAATGCACAATAGCAAAAACACCAAATAGATAGATAAAATGATTCTCAATACATAGAAGTGGAAGCTTCAATCCATAGCTCCCAAGTACAAGAACTACTCTAGAACAACAAAAGACATAATTAAACTAAGAAAACTAAGAAAAGAAAGAGAAGAAAACAAAGGGTTTTGGAGCCCTAAAACCCAGAGAAAACGGGCTGAGCAAAACTGGAGAAGAGGAGGAAAGAGAGTAGTATTTATAGTGCAAAGAAGATAAAGTTGGTTTCTGGCCGTCCGTTGGTCGCAACTCGCGATGAGTTCGTCGCGACTCGCGACGGTGTAGGTCGCGACTCGCGATGGTGTCGCGACGGGGTCACGACGGGAGCCAGAGTTTTGCATTGTTTCTTTGTCTTCTTCATAGCCATCCCTCTCAGTCTTCAAGTCTTCAACGGCTCCAAAAATGGTCTTCAACGGCCTCCGGTCTTCATGTCTTCGAAGTGAGTATCCAAAAGTCTTCGAAAGTATAGTCTTCATTGTCTTCCGGTCTTCGTTGCTTCCGTGTTCTTCCCTTGTCACACAAAATCCACTTAGAAGAGGTAAAAGAGTACAAAGTTGCTTTTGCCTCTCCTAAGTGAATTTCAAGGTAAAACACAAGCTCTCGATAATAAAAGAGCACAAAAGTGATCCTAAATACTACTAAATAATGCATCTAAAATGGACACATCAAACATCCCCACACTTAAACCTTACTCGCCCTCGAGTAAGAAAAGATTCAAGCATACGGAGGAAATGGCATATCCACATCCTAAAACCCCTAAAATAACCACACAAAATGGACACATCAAATATAGTTCATCGAATCATTCACACATTCCATCATATAGCATTCAGGACCCAACACTCACATACCCATCTAGCAAGTACCACAACACACACATCACAAGGAGTTCTAAGTTCATGCTCATAGATCTTCATGCAAAGGCGCTACGAAATTCGTCACGTTCCTACACCTAAACAATTCAACCACACAAGCACTCCCTATGCTCAAACAACTCATGGCACACATGCAGGGTTTTGCATGGCACACATGCAGGGTTTTGCTCAAACAACTCAAACAACACATGCAGGGTTTTGCTTAAACAACTCAAACAACTCATGACGGGGTCGCGACGGGAGCCAGAGTTTTGCATTATTTCTTTGTCTTCTTCATAGCCATCCCTCTCAATCTTCAAGTCTTCAACGGCTCCAAAAATGGTCTTCAACGGCCTCCGGTCTTCATGTCTTCGAAGTGAGTATCCAAAAGTCTTCGAAAGTATAGTCTTCAATGTCTTCCGGTCTTCGTTGCTTCCGTGTTCTTCCCTTGTCACACAAAATCCACTTAGAAGAGGTAAAAGAGTACAAAGTTGCTTTTGCCTCTCCTAAGTGAATTTCAAGGTAAAACACAAGCTCTCGATAATAAAAGAGCACAAAAGTGATCCTAAATACTACTAAATAATGCATCTAAAATGGACACATCAAACATCCCCACACTTAAACCTTACTCGCCCTCGAGTAAGAAAAGATTCAAGCATACGGAGGAAATGGCATATCCACATCCTAAAACCTCTAAAATAACCACACAAAATGGACACATCAAATATAGTTCATCGAATCATTCACACATTCCATCATATAGCATTCAGGACCCAACACTCACATACCCATCTAGCAAGTACCACAACACACACATCACAAGGAGTTCTAAGTTCATGCTCATAGATCTTCATGCAAAGGCGCTACAAAATTCGTCACGTTCCTACACCTAAACAATTCAACCACACAAGCACTCCCTATGCTCAAACAACTCATGGCACACATGCAGTGAAACACACCGTCAAGAATACATAAACGCCAAATAACGAATGCTTCAAGAATGAATTTAAATCATCTATTCAATACTTCAACTACTTGTCGTGGAGACTAAACTCCTATCCTTCTTAGTTCGTAGTTTGCGAGAGTGAGTTCGACATCTCTCGTCAAACCTCACCAATGACTCCCGAGTCGCGACCACGACTCAAAGTGTCATTGGTGGCATTTAATCACGAAGAACCAACAAGCTTGGCAATGCCTATGACCACTACACCGTGACTAAGCATTAAACCAATTCATGCAATTACACGAGATTGGATGAACGTGCAACGCACATTCATCCACGAGCATATAACTCTCTCGTTTGCTACACAAACGAACATGATGAAGAGTTCAACATCAATCACATTCGTCTAGCACATTGTCAACACACTAACACAATCAAAAGCTCTAATTCACACTCATACATTCCTAACAAGAACAGGGGGGAAATTAACCCAAATCCCCCAAACCCTAGCTAGCAATTCATACAAGCATTCATATCATCAAGCTCTCAACAATATCAATGAAATCAACAATTAACATTCAAAGCACAATAAATGCACAATAGCAAAAACATCAAATAGATAGATAAAATGGTTCTCAATACATAGAAGTGGAAGCTTCAATCCATAGCTCCCAAGTACAAGAACTACTCTAGAACAACAAAAGACATAATTAAACTAAGAAAACTAAGAAAAGAAAGAGAGGAAAACAAAGGGTTTTGGAGCCCTAAAACCCAGAGAAAACGGGCTGAGCAAAACTGGAGAAGAGGAGGAAAGAGAGTAGTATTTATAGTGCAAAGAAGATAAAGTTGGTTTCTGGCCGCCCGTTGGTCGCGACTCGCGACGGGGTCGCGACGGGAGCCAGAGTTTTGCATTGTTTCTTTGTCTTCTTCATAGCCATCCCTCTCAATCTTCAAGTCTTCAACGGCTCCAAAAATGGTCTTCAATGGCCTCCGATCTTCATGTCTTCGAAGTGAGTATCCAAAAGTCTTCGAAAGTATAGTCTTCAATGTCTTCCGGTCTTCGTTGCTTCCGTGTTCTTCCCTTGTCACACAAAATCCACTTAGAAGAGGTAAAAGAGTACAAAGTTGCTTTTGCCTCTCCTAAATGAATTTCAAGGTAAAACACAAGCTCTCGATAATAAAATAGCACAAAAGTGATCCTAAATACTACTAAATAATGCATCTAAAATGGACACATCACTTTTCCATGAAGTTTTTTACCTGAAACGACTAGATTAATTATTATTGAAAGGGATATCTAGTTCAGGAGCATCGTTTGATTGAGGAGAGGAAGAGGGTATAACCGAGCCAGTTAAGACATACATGGAGCACAGTTCCTCGGGTAAATATGCAAACAAGCAAACTCTTTTGCTACAATTTGCACCAGCTTTGCATTGTAACTAACTCTTCTGCTTCAAATGCTTCACTTTCTTCTTCATTGCTTCGCCGCTTCTTCTCTTCAAATGTTAGAATAATGAAATTTCATTATATCTATTTGAGAAAACTACCTCATTCGAGAAATCAGAGGAAAAAAGAGTATAATATCACATCTTTCTTGCTTTCGTCTCAAAAACATTCCAATAACCATATATGCGCAGAAAACGCACCTAGAGTGCACATTATATCTCACTAAAAAAACAATAATCCCACTAAATATGTACAAAATATAACACATATCAAAGTTACATTCCATTAAACGTTGTAGCTAAATAATGTTGATGGGTTTGTCCTGGGAAAACATTTTCAGCCGCAACTTCATCTACCCGACCACTACCACATTGAGCAAACTTTTTCACATGTCAAGTTGTGATTCTAAGATAAGAGATTGAACCCATCAAAAATTTACAACCTATAATTGAGATGGATTCTTAAATTTAGCATGATCAAAGTTGATTGTCCAGTCAAGCTTTGCCACAGCCAGGGCATCCAATTAGACTAACCATCCACAATCAAAGAAGAGCCTCTTATTGTAGCATCATTAGTGGAACCAAGGTCCCACAAGCAAAGAATTCAAAACTATTGCACCCAATATGGCATTGTAACCATGGAGCTTGAAGGTAAAATAGAATCCATTTTTTTATGAGACATTATCCCTAATGATCCAACTTCAAAAGAGTGACTAGGAGTTTGTGGAGAGAAGGTTGTGCTAGTAGGAGAAATCATTCCCCTACTACTGAAACTGGTTGAAAACTGCAATAGACGGAGGGGTAAGGCCGAAAACACCTTAAGCCAATACTTGGTCAGAGTATCTGGGGATGAGATTTCCTCATAAAATAGGTGATCGAGATTGGATGGCATCATGGTGTTTGCCCAATTTAGAGAACATGGGTTGACAGTTTGAGGTGGAAAGGTGAGACTGTCATCAAGGATGTGTTGTTGTGACACATAATTGCTCAATCCCTCAGGTGCAATACCTATCGCATGAATTGACGACCTAAAGCAAACAGATTAAAGAAGATATAGTGCAATATCCCCCTACTACTGAAACTGGTTGATTGAGGAGCGGGATATGGTACAACCAAGCAAGTTGAGGCAAACATGGGACGCAGTTCCTTAGGTAAATATGCAAAGAAGCAAATTCTTATGCTACAATTTGCACCACCTTTGCACAATAACCAACTCTTATGTTTAATTGTTTCACTTTCTTCTTCATTTCTTTGCTGCTTCTTCTCTTCGAAAGTTGGAATAATGAAATTTCATTACATATCTATTGGCGAAATCTACCTCATTAAAGAATTTAGAGGAAAAAAGTATAGTTTTTAGCTCCCAATCAAAATGTCCAAAATTCCTCAATTTAACTTCTTTCTTGCGTTCATCTCCAAAAAAATTTAAATCACCAAATATGCACAGAAAACACACCTAAAGTGCACAAAATATATCAACACACCACAATAATCCCACAAACACAATATACTAGATATCAAAGTTGCATTCCATTAAACATGGTAGCTAAATAATGGTGATGGGTTGATCAGGGGATGAAAATTTGCAGATGCGACTTCAGATCCCTGACCACTACCATATTAAGCACACTTTCTGCACATGTCTGGTGGAGATTCTATGATAAGATACTGAACCCATGACAAATTAGGCTTCTCATTTCCAACCTCTAATGGAGATGGCTTCTTAAGTTTAGCATGGTCATGGTCGATTGTCCAGTCAAGCTTTGCCAGAATCAGGGTACCCAATTAGACCAACCTTCCACACTCAAGGAGGAGCCACATGTTGTAGCAGTATTAGCGGAACAATGGACCCGCGAGCTAAGACTGTAAAACTGTTGCACCCGATATGGCATTGTAACCATGGAGCTTTAAGCTGAAATAGAATAAATATTTTGGGGAGACATTATCCGTAATGGTCCAACTTCAAAAGAGTGATAAGAAGTTTGTGTAGAGAAGGTTGTATTGATAGGAGACATTATCCTCCACTGCTGAAACTGGTTGAAAATTGCAGCAAACCGAGGGCCGGGGCCAAAAACACCAGAAGCTAATCCTTGGTCAGAGTATTTGAGGGATGAGCTTTCCACATAATATTAATATCAAGATTGAATGGTGTCATGGTGTTCATGCGATTAGAAAACTGGGATTGACAATTTAGGAAGGAAAAGTGAGATATACCATCAAGGATATGTTTTTGTGACACATCAATGCCCAACCCTCGGGCCAAAACCTCTCACATGAATTGATGACCTGAAGCGAATGGATTGAAGATTATTTAAAGGGAGATGCAGTGCAAGAGCATCAATTTATCTAGGACAGAGAGAGGGTACAATAGAGCTAGTTGAGGCATACACGGGACGTAGTTCCTCAGGTAAATATGCAAAGAAGCAAACTCTTCAGCTACAGTTTGCACCATCTTGGCAAAGTAACCAACTCTCCTGCTTCAAATTCTTTCATTTCTTCTTCATTTCTTCGTTTGTTCTCCTCTTCAAATGCTGGAATAATGAAATCTAATTATCCATTTGAGCACACTAATTCATTAAAAAATTCAGTGTAAAAAAGAGTATAGTATTTAGCTCCCAATCAAAAGCTCCAAAATTCTTCAATTTCACTTATTTCTTGGTTTAATCTCTAATAATTTTCAATCACCAAATATGCCCAGAAAATACACCTAAAGTACACATTATATTTCACTAAAAAAACAGTAATCCCACAAAATATTACCACAATATAACACATATCAAAGTTGCATTCCATTAAACATGGTAGCTAAATAATGTTTATGGGTTGATCCGGGGATGAAAATTTCCAGTTGTAGCTTCATATCCCCGACCATTACCATATTGATCACACTTTCTGCACATGTCTGGTGGAGATTCTATGACAGGATTCTGAACCCATGACAACTTAGGCTTCCCATTTCCAACCGCTAATGGAGATAGCTTCTTAAATTTAGCATGATTAAGGTCGATTGTAAAGTCAAGCTTTGCCATAGCCAGGGTACCCAATTAGACCAACCATCAACACTTGAGGAGGAGCCTCCTATTGTAGCAGCATTAGTGGAACCAAGGTCCCATGAGTTTGAAGTTAAAATTGAATTCATGTTTCAAGGAGACATTATCCCTAATGGTCCAACTTCAAAAGGGTGATCAATAGTTTGTAGAGAGAAGGTTGTGTTGATAGGAGACATCATTCCCCACTGCTGAAAGCGATTGAAAACTACAGCAGACTGAGGGTCAGGGCCAAAAACACCAGAAGTTAATCCTTGGTCAGGGTATCTGAGGGATGAGCTTTACACAAAAAATAAGTCATTAAGATTGGATGGAGTCATGGTGTTTGCACTACTTAGAGAACTGGGGTTGACAAGTTTTGAAGAAAATGTGAGATATATCAACAAGGATGTGTTGTTATGACACATCAATGCCCAATCCCTCGGGCGCAACACCTCTCGCATGAATTGATGACCTGAAGTGACTAGATTAAAGATTTTTGAAAGGGAGATGCAGTGCAGGAGTTGTGGTTGATCGAGGAGAGACAGAGGGTACAACCGAGTAAGTTGAAGTATACAAGGGACGCAGTTCTTTGGGTAAATATGCAAAGAAGCAAACTCTTTTGCTACAATTTGCACCATCTTTACATAGTAACTAACTCTTCTACCTCAAATGCTTCACTTTCTTCTTCATTGCTTTGCTGTTTCGTCTCTTCAAATGATGGAATAATGAAATTTCATTATCCATTTGAGCATACTACCTCATTAAAAAAAAAAAGCATTGGAAAAAAGAGTATAGCATTTAACTCCCAATAAAAAGCTCCAAAATTCTTTAATTTCACATCTTTCTTGCTTTCATCTCCAAAATTTTCCAATCACCAAATATGCATAGAAAATACACCTAAAGTGAACAATATATCTCACTAAAACCACAATAATGTTACAAAATATGAACACAATATAACACATATCAAAGTTGCATTCCATTAAACATGGTAGCTAAATAATGTTAATGGGTTGATCAGGGGATGAAAATTTATAGCTGCAGCTTCATATCCTTAACCACTACCATACTGAGCACACTTTCTGCAAATGTTTGGTGGAGATTCTGTGACAAAAGACTGAACCCATGACAAATTAGGCTCCCCATTTCCAACATCTAATGGAGATGGCTTCTTAAATTTAGCATGATTAAGGTTGATTGTCTAGTCAAGCTTTGCCACAGTCAATAAGGAACCTCCTATTATGGTAGCATTGCCGGAACTGCAACTATTGCATTTGATATGGCATTGTAACCATGGATCTTGAAGGTGAAATAGAATCCATGTTTCGGGGAGACATTATCCCTAATGATCCAACTTCGAAAGAGTTATAAGGAGTTTTTGGGGAGAAATTTATGTTGATAGGAGACATCAATTCCCACTACGGAAACCGGTTAAAATTTGTAGCAGACTGAGGGTCAGCCAAAAACACTAGAAGCTAATCATTGGTAAATCTATTCGAGGGATAAGCTTTTCATAGAAAATAGGTTATCAAGATTGGATAGCGTTATAGTGTCTACGCGATTTAGGGAACTAGGGTTGACAGTTTGAGGTAGAAATGTGAGACATATCATCAAGGATGTTTTGTTGTGATGCATCAATACTCAAGCCCTCAGGCATAACACCTCTCGCGTGAATTGAGGAACTGAAGTGACTAGATTAAAGATTTTTGAAAGGGAGATGTAGCGTAGGAGTAGCGGTTGATCGAGGAGGGGTGAGGGTACAATTGAGCAAGTTGAGGCATATAAGGGATGCAGTTCCTCAGATAAATATGAAAAGAAGCAAGCTCTTCCGCTACAATTTGCTCCATCTTTTCATAGTCGAGTCCTTTACTAAGCTGGATGGAGCTAGACTTCAAAGACAATGTGATCATATTCGCACTGGTCCCCTCTTTGACATCTTTCCTTGCAATACTCTAGACATTGAATACGACTGTAATGGTGCTTCCTGGGTTTACTTATTTGGGAATTCTCACCTGGGTGAACAAATGGACACTTCGTTCAATCATGAATAGTCACAAGAGCAAGGTCCAACCTTGGATGCAAACATCCTAAACTTTTAAGCTATATACATGTTGTTCTTGATGTCAGGCAAAAAAGGATCAACTAGATACTCCCTCCTCTAAACTGCAGATAACACTGGAATATCGCCCATCTTTGGTGAAGAAGTTGGTTCAGAATGAGATGATTTCCTAGGGTATGGCAATAGTGTTGGTGAATTTGAAATTGAAGTACCTGTAGACATCCTGAGGTTGTTGTTCCCCTAATCACCCTCAGCACTAGATAGAATCTCCATGGTTGATTTTTGCCATCGGAATTTCGGACAGACCATAAGAACATCAGTAGGATAATGACCCTTTCCATCGGTCAAATTCATATCAGCCCCCGCATCTAAAAGAATCTCAACAATCTTGCAGGAATTGCCTGATCCACTAGGGGCAGCACAGTGGAGAATGGTGCTCTTATTTATACCACTTGCCCGATTCACATCCACTATAGGCATGAAAAAGATATGTTTCACCACATCAATACTTCCTTAAGTAGCAGCCATCATCAAAGGAGTCTTTTCCACCAGCACCATTTTCCTCGATTCCTTTTGGCATCGTACCACATCCCACCTTTATTGATGCGCGATGGATCACTTTCAACCCATTTCTTAAACCCATCCAAATCATTATTTGCAGTAAGTTCAGCACGCTGAATGAATCCAAAACAAATGATCCAGTATTAGTGTTAACATTAAGGATTCAAAATGCCAAACATCAACATACTCTAATGGCAAAAATTGGATATGCAATTACCAAAAATGTAACTAACTCGTTAATAAAATCCTTACAATTTAGATAATGGAATGTGGTCATATAAAAATATATAACTCTAACCAAAATTTTGAAAGGAAAAAGAAAATCCACAGATTTTATTCTAGAAAGTAGAATAGGCAATAACCCAGACCAATTCCCAGCTTTTTGATTTTTTTTTTTTGGGAATAGTATAGGCAATTTCATCAAAAAAGATTTAGCAACTGAAATGCTAACTAGACCATCTGCAATCAAGCTCTGTGTTGAGATAGACCTACAAAAACCCCTAAATCAGTTCATAAGATTAGGCTCTGTCTCAAACAATAGGAAGTATAACATTGAATATGAGGATATACCCTTGTATTGCAAAAATTGTGTTAAGTTAGGACACTCACTGAACCAATGTAGAGGCCTAACCCAGACCAACACAGCTCCACAATGGCAACCCATAGGGAACAAGTTTGAGAAGATGCCTAAAATTGTTAATGATCCACAACCTTGGTTAGGGTTTGGTATGACCCAGTTATTCCTAACCAATTCTATAAATTCTGATCTGTTGAACCATGTGTTAAGAAATCTGAAGGGTTTTGGCTGGGAGGGGACTGTGGATGAGATTTGCAGAAGAAGAGGGGAGTGGTCTGAGGATTGCCTATTTAGTACTTGTATGGAAGATACTGGGAATTTAGCATTCCATTGCATGGTACTAAGACCTCTATCTAGTCTTTTGAAAGTAGGCTTTCTCAACCTAGAGTTAGTCCATGTGTAGAGATTTCCCACTGTATTGATTTCCTGAATTCCATTAGTGGTTATCCCATTATTAAAATCTCTTATACTACCTAGACTTGGGTTTGATAGTGCTTTTATATAAAAAAAATATTCTAGAAAGTAGAGAAACTATCATTATTTATTGGAAAGCACAATTTAGCTTTATATTTAGAAGAATATTTTTTTAAAAAAAAGACATCTAAATCATCAAAGAACATTTTACTCAAATTAATTGAAATACACCAACATTTCCCCATTTATGTTGCTTTAAATCCTTAATCTTTGGTTTCCAAAAGCATATCATTCCATTCCTAACCTAAACACAATTTTTCTACTGTCATTTTTTGTCTAAATACACAACTAGATCATGCGGGACATATGAATAAAATTCGTTCGTAACACTTGTCACCGTTTGTGCGTGCGATATCGGGTGCGAAACACACACTAATATTCATCTTCCTTTTCTTCTTACCGCTTTTCTGTTTCTTTCTTCTTACCAACGGTCATATACCTCTGGTTCTACCCCTACTATGGCGGCTCCGCCAGGCCGCGGTGGAACCACGGCGGCCAAAACTTTTCTTCAAGCCTTGGGTAATCGTCCACCACCACTCAACACTTCCCTTCCATCTAACCCTGAGATAGTTCCCAAAACCCAGTATAAGGGAGACATTGCTTGCCTGGTAACTCGACAAGAGGCAGAAACCCTCGCGTCTCACTATCAGAATGCACTGGTGGGAAAGTTTGCAAGAGGAAAGCCTTCGATGACTGCCCTCAACGAGGCTTTCAACTCTGTGGGATTTAGAGGTAAATTTCAGTTGGGATCCATCGATTTTAGACACATTCTCATTAGGTTTCAGGATAAGGAAGATTATCAAAGGCTATGGATTAAAGGTCAGTGGATTCTTAATCACGTTCCAATGAAAGTACTTAAATGGAATACTGAATTCTCCCCTCTGGTAGAATCCTCCATAGTCCCAGTTTGGGTTACAATGCCCTATGTCCCAATTTTCTTTTATAACATTGCTATGTTAGAATCTATGGGAAATCAGATAGGTAATTACATTAAAATGGATGCTGCTACTGCTGCCCTTTCTAGACCTTCTGCGGTTAAGATGTGTATTGAGATAGACCTAAAAAAGAAACAACCATCTTTTATTAGGGTGGGCATTGAGGAGGATGGGATAGAGTACAATGTGGCTAAACTTCCCCTAGAATTTGAGGACCTTCCCCTATATTGTCACCACTGAAAAATCATAGGACACGATGATAATCTCTGCATTTACTTACACCCGGAACTTAGGAAATCTAGGACTGATAAGATGTATAAACCAAACACGGGGCATAAGAACCAAGAGAAGGAAAGATGACACTTCAAACCAAGGATCAACAGAAAGTTTCTGTTGATCCTGTTCATGATGGAATAAGTCGAGATTTTGATGATCACAATAAGGCAGGGGGTTCTGAGGTTCTGCCTTCTGATAAACTCAAAACCTTGCATTCCCAGAAATTTATATATGTTCCAAAGCAGAAAGTGGTCTCAATTATTGATGCCGAACATATGGAGGATCATGTTCCTCCTCATCTGGTGGAAGATAGGATACTTGAGATACACGTTTTAACTAATGATGATACTGTTAATGAGCAATCTGCAGAATGTTTCCTAGATTGTGATGATAGGAATGGAAAAGTAGGTGGAGATCAGTCTTTGGTCCTTAATCTGACCATGGATGCCAAGCAAAATCCTAAAGATGACACTGCTGAATACCCGATTGAGACTCAGGATGAGAATAATGAGGTCTCAAACTCGAATCTTCAGTCTCCTACAAATCTGATCAAGCTCTCTTTATCTGCTCCACCTAACCTCAACCCAAAGTCAGGTTTTGCTAAGGACGATATTCCTAGCAAACGGGGTAAGCCATTCTCTCCTTTTAACCCAATTACTGCTGCAAAAAATTTCATTTTTTCTCAGCATAAAAACAGGCACAATAAATTTCTCCCACTTGAGAATGAGGACATATCCAGTGATGAAGCTTCACCAAAGGAAAAACCGAACTATGCATCTTCTGACATTGGTGCTGGAATTGATACTCAACAGGTTAGTCAGGTAACCCCTACAGCTTCTCACTCCAGTTCAAGCAAATTAAAAAGAGGGAAACAACCAGAAAAAGTGTCTAACCGTGGTAATGAGACCTATTTTACACAGTTAAATACTATCATGACTAGATCAAAAAGCTCTAACAATGTTTCCCTATGAATAGCACAACACTTCAGATTAAGTTGCTGGTTTGGAATCTTAGGGGAATGGATACTTCTATGCTAAGACTTAATAATTTGATAAGTAGGCATAGGTTTGAACTTATATGTTTAATTGAGCCTAAACATGACAACATGCAATGTGATTCTTATAGACAATTATTACATTTTGATAACTGTTTGCATGCAAATAATGGCCAGATTTGGCTATTCTGGAATTCTAGTATTTCTCTAACAGTTAGCTGTGATAACCTGCAATTCCTAGCTGTTACTATGCATAGTCTCACTCTGAACAAAAGCATGGATGCTTTCTTTGTATATGGCCTTAGAACTAGAAATGGTAGGAAAACTCTTTGGTCGGATCTAAAGTCTATGACTCACTCTGATTCTATTTTTATTGGTGACTTCAATGCTATAACATCTATAAATGAATATAAGGGCCCTTCCACTCCTAAACTTGGTAGTATGAGGGACTTTAACGATTTTATTAATGTTATGGCTTTGGAAGAAATTAATACTGTAGGCAACCTTTTTACTTGGAGTAACAATAGATTAAGGAATCCCACAGTTCAAAGATTGGACAGAGGCCTCTGTACTTCGTCTTGGTCAACTATTTTTCCTAACTCCTCTGTCCACATCTTGAATAGGATTTCCTCTGATCATAATCCTATGCTACTTACTATTGGCAGTGATATTTCATCTACTCCTCGGCCTTTTAGATTTCTCAACACTTGGTACAAAAGGAAAGAATTCAATGATATAATTAAACATAACTGGGATCTTCCCCTTCAAAATTCAGGAATGTTAGGTTTTTTTCTTAAACTCCAGAGACTAAAAAAAGAACTTAAAATCTGGAACAAGGAGCAATTTGGTAATATAAATGACAATGTGTTACAAGCTGAATCTGATCTGCAAACTAAGGAACACATTTATGACCTAGCTGCAACGGTGGAGAATATGGTTAAACTTAAGGAGGCTAAGGCTAGGCTAGTCAGGGCTCTAGTAGAACAGAAGAGTTTTTGGAAACACAAGGCTAAAGTTAAATGGCTAAAGGAGGGGGAATAATAACACCAGCTTTTTCCACAGATCTGCTAAGGAAAGAACATGTAGGTTAAGGATCACAAAAATTAAAAGTGGTAATGGACAGTGGCTAGACAATATGCAGGACATTGAGAATGAATCCATTCACTACTTCCAGGATCTTTTAACTGAGGACAGCTCCCCTGATAGCAATTCTTTCAAGCCACACTTTCTAAGTAAGATTCCTAAATTGATCACTAAAAAAGATAATGATAGTCTACTGAAACCTGTTTCATTGTTAGAACTTAGGAACATAGTTCTTGGACTTAATAAGAATAGTGCCCCTGGCCCGGATGGATTCACTGCTAAATTTTATATTAAATCTTAGGATATAATTGCTAATGACTTACTCTCTGCAGTACAAGATTTTCTAACTGTGAATCATATTCCTAGAGGTGTTGGTAGTACCTGGATTACAATTATACCAAAAAAAAGTACACCTACTACCTTTGATGACTATAGACCAATTAGTCTTTCCAATGTACTTAACAAAATTTTTTCAAAACTGTTAATGGAAAGATTAAAGCCTCTAATGCCTAAAATCATCTCTCCTCACCAGACAGCTTTCCTAAAGGGTAGAGATATCTCGGATAATGTGATCTACCTTCAGGAAATGGTTAGGTTTTTAAATAAAAAACAAAGAGAACCAAACTGCATGGTTAAATTGGATCTCAAGAAAGTCTTTGATAGAGTTAGGTGGTCTTTCCTTTATTCGGTCCTTGCTACATTTAGATTTCATGCTAGATTCATCTTTCTCATTATGAAGAACCTATCACAGGCATGGTTTTCTATATTAATAAATGGCAAGCCTGTAGGTTTTTTCCAATCTACAAGGTATCAAACAGGGAGATCCACTCTCCCCTTTTTTATTTAATATTTTTTCTGAGACTTTCACCAGGAGCTTAGCTTTCATTTTTATGAATGGTAGACTGACATACTATGGACTCCCAGGTAATGCACTACAAACCTCTCACTTATCTTATGCTGATGATACTATGGTCTTCCTGAGAGCCAATAACCTAACTTTGATCAGATTTAAGGCTTTTCTGACTACATTTGAAGAGGTTACTGGCCAAAAGATCAATTACAATAAAAGTGATATTTTCATTGGGAAACATGCAAGTGTACATACAGTAAATAGTATAAAGAGAATACTGGGCATGAAAATAGGAAAGTTCCCATTCACATATTTGGGTGTTCCCATTTTTACTGGGATTGCAAAGAGGATATATTTCCAACCTTTAATTGAACAGATAGATAGTAGGATAGGTAATTGGAAAAATAGGTGGCTCTCCACTGGAGGGAAAATCATACTCATACAATCACGCATCTACTCTGTTCCTCAGCATATTTGGTCAGTTTTAAAACCTAGCAAATAGGTAATTTCTGTCATAGAGAAAAAACTTAGCAAATTTTTCTGGGGGGGCTAATGATCTAAAACCTAAGAGAACATGGAGGAAATGGGAAGCACTTTGCTATCCTATCAACCAAAATGGTCTAGGTTTCAGATCAATAACCACCATCATAAATACAAGCTCAATTAAATTATGGTGGAAATACCAAAAGGCTGAGGCTCTATGGACTCTACTTGTTGCATCACTGCCTTCCTATTCCAGGCTTCTCCTAACTGGAAGAGGATCTGTTTCATAAATGCTTGGGCAGAATCTCAAAGTAGAGTCATAGTAGGAAAAGGTGATTGTAATTTCTGGACTTCAAACTGGTTAGATATAGGTCCCCTTGAGGATCTATGTGATCAACTGAATGTCGATATCTCGGACTCCTGTACTGTTTCTGAGTTTATTGATAACAGAACACTTCTGCTTCCAAAGATATCACCATTTCTAACTCCTCATGTTATCTCTCTTTTACAGGAAGCAAGGCTATCAATGCATAGGAAGGACAGACTTATTTGGAAACCAGGTATCAAGGGAGAGTTCTCTTTCAAATCAACCTACCTTTTGCTCAGAAATCAAAGAGGTACTGTTGATTCTTTTAAACATTTTTGGAGTTCTAGAACTGAGAAAAAGGTCTCTGTCTTTATATGGAAATTGATGAACTCTTTCTTACCATTTGATAATGTCCTGCGCAACCTGAGATTTTCCATGCCTTCCAAATGTTGCATGTGTCATATACATGAAGACTCCCTGGACCACTTTTTTAATTCGTGTAACTTTGCTTTGCAAGTTTGGAAATCGATTCACCCATTCATGGGGATTAGGGATAGGAAATTCATATCTATATGGGATAGACTTTCTTTTTACCTCACTTATCCTAGCCTAAGCTTATTACATTCAGTAATTATTAGATCTGCAGCTGTAATAACATGCTGGGGAAAATGAGGAACAAATATTTATATGATAAGGCCATTCCAGTAATGGGTTTAGTTTTAAATCACATAAGGGATCAAATTTTTTATATGTTCACTGCTAAACCTGTTTTTATAGCCTCAAAAATAGACTTGGGCATTGCAGAGCATTCCTTTCTCCCCCTGATCAAACAATCTCCGAAACCAAAAATTTTCAAAATTGCTTGGACAAAGCCACGCACGGGTTATAAAATTGATGTTGATGCTGCTTGGTGTAGTCTTTCTAACATGAGTGGAATTGGTATGATCATTAGAGATAGTAGGGGTAGTTTTATTGCTGCGCATACGTTTTTCACATCTGCCTGTTCACCTCTGGAGGCAGAACTGAAGGCTATTATGTTTGCCTTAGATAAATATGCAGGTTTTTCTCCTCCCATTTGCTTGGAATCAGATTTTCTCAATGCTGTTAAATGTAGTATGGAACCCCTAAATGTACCTTGGAACTTTTTCACATTAATGGATGAAATCAACCAACTCTTGGGTGTAACCAACCTAGTTCATGTTCAGAGACAAGCTAATTTGGTAGCAGATTCTCTGGCCAAAGTTTTTCTAAAAACCAAGACTGGCTCCTCTATGTTTAGGTTCCATAGGTTATCCAATGCTATACAGGGTCTAATTAGATTGGACCAAATAGGTACACCTTCTATACGAATGGTAAATTGAATGGATGCTACTGATTACCACTGTTATTTGCAGGTTAATTGTCCTTCATTGCTGGTTCGTTTCATTTGCTTGATGCTTGAGGGATGCTACTAGATGCTTCAGGGATGCTACTAGATGCTTCATGGCTGCTCTCGGTTACAGTGATGAGTTGCTTGATGGAACTTTTTTTGGATCTCGAAGCTTTGCTTTCCACTGTTTATCTTTGTAGGGGATAAGCTTCTTAGTTTAGATGGGGTGATTTTGACTGACCAGTGTTTCGTCATTACGATCCACTAATAAGTTCGATGATCTCCATTTTCAACTAAGAGTTTTAGCAATCCTCTCACAATTATCTATACTCTTTTATTCATTTTGGAAGCAACAATTGTTGCTTCAATGAGCCTATGGGTCACAAATGTACATATCAACTAAGCCAATGGCTTCTCTCTTTCTTTACCTTTCAGTTTTTGTTATTTTACGGCTTGGGAAGGCCTAATATAATTTCCCCTATCTTAGAATGGTTTAATTAAAAAAAAAGGACATATGAATACAGTTTATTGAAAGAGTAAAAATAATAGCACCAAAACAAATCTCATTAATTAATAACACTTACTAAACAAACAATAAAGGTAGACTAAAAACAATCAATTAGTCAAGAACCTAATAACCATAAAAGCTTTAAACACACTCACAGAAGCCACATAATTATTATTACAGATCAATCAACAAAATAAACACAGACATAAAAAGGAAAACATTCATATATGATATTACAAGAGAAGAAATGCCAAAGAATTTCTGATTACAAGAACATTATGTAGGGCTACAATCGAGATCAATCTTGTTGATGAAAACATCTATGAACTCAGGCACTACATCACTGAGAACAAGCATGATTTTACAAGGAAAAAGTGACAGTACTTGCAGGGTAGTTAGAGAAAAATAGTTGACGAATAGGCAAGAGCAATAGAGGCTACTAAATTTGGGGCTTTATGGCCCGTTGCAAGTGTCAAGTATCTGGTATGCGGTGCAAGAGAAGAAGAAAATATGGGGAACACAATGAGGAACCACATTCATGATGTAAACATGTTTAGGATGAAAGCAATTGAAGGAGGCAATGCACAAAATGAGATGAACGAGCTCTAAAAACTTGATGGAAAGGGGGAGGATTTCTTGTTCATGGTCAACTTGGATGAAAATGGTAAACATACTGCGCTTTTTTGGAGAGATAGTATGATGAAAGAGGAATACATGCTCTATGAAAATGTGATGATATTTAACACTACTTACATGAAAAACAAGTACAACCTTGTTTGTGCACTGACTGTGGGAATCAACAACCATTGGAACAATGTGATATCTGGTTGCGTGCTCATCGACGATGAAAAGAAAAGGAATTTCATTTGGATGTTTTACCAGGTGTTTAGTAGCACAAGGCACGGGTTGTGTCTATAAAATTTGAAACGGAATGCAATCATTCACTATGGTAAAGTGAAGAGCGACGAATAATTCAGCATGACATTCGAACATTTTTTGAAAAAAAGTGCAAAGGAAGAGGAATTCCAAGAAATGTTGGAACTCTATGATAGATAAGTACCAGTTTTAGAACGATTAGGGGCTTAAAGGCCTCTACGAACTGCGAACAAGGAAAACAACTTCAGTGCAAACAAAATGAAATATTTGGCACAATTATTTTCAATCTTTGAAAAAATTGTATAGAACTTGAGAAGCACGGAGACGAGCAAAGAATACAGTGGGTCAATAGGAAAACCAATGTCAGTAGAGCAAGGACCTGGACTTCTGAAGCATGCAGCTGAAGAATATACAGATAAATTGTACAAGGATTTCAAGGGAGAATGGAAGTTGGCCATGGTGGGTAAGGTTGTAGAAAAAAGCCTTGGGTTCAAAGATGTCTATGAAGTCCAACCTGAAAATAACAACACAGGAGTGGAGAAGGATAATTACAAAAAATAGGATCAAAAGGTGGGAATCAAATGCTCTTGTAAGTACTTTGAAGAGGTAAGATTTTTGCGTTTTCATACTGTTCGTGTCCTCCACTTGAACAACATCACTTCCATTCTTGAAGATTACATCCTCAATCGATGGACAAAGATGGAAAAATAAGAAATACAGAACAAGGTACTCAGAGGAATAGCACGACAAAATAAGAAGATCAAAGGTAAAATACCATGGTGTCAAGTTATGCTATGCAAGTACTACAATCTAGTATCAAAGTGTGAAGAGAAAATATAAACTCAAACAATCCTTGAAGAAGGCCGGTATATAGACTCAGCTATATTCTTTCAAATGAAGGCAATGAAGGCCGGTATAGCTCCTGAGGTACTCGATCCGCCAAAAACAAAAACCAATGGACGAAGTGCAAGAGTGAAATGTAAGGTTGAAAGGAAGAATCTAGTGAGAAAGGAATTTGGCTCCAAGACACCAAATGCACAGTTGATGTAAAACTAGCTTGTTGGTGGACGATCGTTATTTATAGTCATGTTACACTGTTACGATTTGATGATTCAATTTTTTTTGTTTGATGTTTTGCAAATACGACTAGATGAGGATGTTAATTTAAACATGATATTCATATGCTCCACTGAACTTATACATTCCATTGTTGTTGCATTGACTTTTTTTACGTTTCACTAATACCCACTGATGTTATTATTATTTTTACATGATGATTTACAGATATAAGTTGATTCGTATGTCTTTATGTATATTACGCATGACCATGTAACTTCAATAATTTTTTATTCTACACGTAAAACATTAAACACTGATACCTCGACATCAAATAAATTTTTAAAAAATCATCACTGGCACAACAAAAAACATATAAAGTTAGCATATATAAGTTACAACCTTTAATTATATTTTTTTAAAAAAAAAATCTTGGTGAAAAACTTAACATCTGAATAAACATTGAAATGATAAAACGTAACAGTGAGAATGAAACATCACATAACCTTTAAATTTAATCATATTCAACACAGAAACCTGGAAAACTACAAAAAGTTTTACGTTAGCCTGTGGAAATGTCAATCGTCATAACTATAAAACTATAAAACATTATTCATCTCAAAAGGGCTCAAAATCCCTAATATAAAAAATTGGGCAAAAAATAAACCATTTTAAAAAAAACATCATTCTCAATCAATACATCTCAAACAATCAAATTCTTATTTCCCCCGACTTGTTTCCCTTCATTGCTAATTTTTTTCACATACTTGCCTTCTCCTCATGGTTTTCAAGATGATGGATCTCCTACTCTATCACCGCAAAGATCAAGGGCCGGCTCTAGTCCTCTATTCAAGAAAACACCTCCAGGCTACAAATAGGCATCTAGACACTCATAGAGGTAAAATGTCATTAGACTACAAATATTCCACAAAATAGGGAAGTAACATAGAAAACAAAACAAGATGGTTTTAACTCCCTATCACGCAAAAATAACCCTAAATATCCACCAACAAAAGCATATTAGAAGAGGTGTTAAATTTCCTAAGAATACATGCATTTTACGTCTCATCAGAGCTTCTCCCCAAGGACCTCCTTGGGAATTATATTGCAGGTACCCAAGCAGATAGCGCCCCTTCCTACTAACCTCGAGGTTTGTCTTCACTCGGATGGAATCCATCGTATAAGTGGCACCGTATGTGGAGGTCAAAATTTTTCTTTCTAGGTGTTGATAGATCACGTGGAAGGTTGGAAGCTATCGAAAAACCCCCGCCCACATAGCCAAAAAAACAAAAAAAATACCTTTCAAGGTCTTTAATACCCATGAGAAAGCCGAAACCAGGCTTAGAATTGTCTCCCGACACAAACACGACATGAAGGCATCCCCTGCATCGGTGGTACCATCCGTGGGGATCAATTTGTTTCTTTATAGGTGTTGACAGATCGGGTGGAAGGTTGGAAGCTATAAAAAAACCCGCCCGCCCAACAAAAATAAATACCTTTCCAAGTCTTAAAAACCCTTGAGAAAGTCGAAACCTAGCCTAGAATTAATGCCCGACACAAATATGACACGAAGGCCAGACCAATGGGCAAAAAGACATGTAAGCATAATGAAGTAGCCGCGATAGACACACTAAAACATTCCTAATAGAGAAAGCACACAACGGGGGAGATTACACTAGCCAACACAAGGCGACAACCCCCCAACCAAGCTAAGAAGAATCATGAAAATGACTTGATCATACATCCACCAGTCACTTCAGACAAATGGACAATAGATTCGCAGCATGTTATCCGTAAGAGATAGGAAGAAAACCTAGCACGGTAAGGCAGCAAATCTAAACTGAAAGTCCACACAGTGAGGTCATAACCAAAAAACGTAACATGACGCGCGAAGAAAAGCCACACCTAGGTCATTAATTCACCCAGGTTGAATAATTCAGGTACGCTTGCTAAAACGTACCCCCTCTCTCTCACACACAACTACTACCTCATCCAATTTGATACAATATATAAATTACCACACCCCCCCCCGGAAACTGGACGACGTAGGTATATGTAACACTTAGACACGGAAATAGGCATGCTCAACATATAAATATCCAACAACATTATAATTGTATCATTTACTCAATTATCCATAACACCCGAAACAAAAACACTAACAAATGCGAGATTAATAACCCCAACAATAGAACGCGAAAAATAACTTCTGATCAAAATCCCCCCTCATACGCCCCAATCTCAAACGAAAAATTTAGGTTCACAAACAATCATATATCCAACTACCTATAAAAAATGGTACACCATATCCAACATTAAACCTATTATATAGGATACTCTTTTGCTAGTAGATAACCCGCCTACTATGCAGTACAATAAGGTGATGTCAGAGTTGAGCAATAGTTTTCAGTTCTTCTTCTGCATTCCTTCTAGTCCCATCAATGCCACCCATGATAGGGCAACGTCCTCCCAAAAATCAATTATTCTATCAGCATATGGCTAGCATACTTCTTTCCTCCATATCAACGATTGTCAACCTCGTGAATCCAGTCGAACACTGCTTCACAATCTCGACAAGTTTTTCCTCTTAGCTCAAAGGCAAAGCGTGCAAAAGTGTTCGACGAGATTGCTCTGCTCACACTCCTAAACCACCACCACGGAACACAAGCAGCATACTTGTTCAAAGCTTACTGCTTGCATTGTACTTCTCCTTCTTCAGGCTAAAACCTTGAGAAGAATTGGGCCACTGATCACAAGTGAGTTCTTCTCTGTGCCTGTCCAACGAGCTTATGGCATGATGTCATAGCAATAACATCCACATTGCGCTCATATTCACCAATATCATCTACCAATCTTATGAAAAGCCAAAAAACACAAACTCCCTCCATCCCACAACTAATGGCCACTCACTTTTTGGCTCAATATTTAAGAAAGCGGATGTGGCCACTCATTTTTTTGCTCAATATTTAGGAAAGTTGATGTGGCTTAACTAATGGCCACTCAATTTTACTAAAATAGGTAAGTTTCAAAAGTGGCCAAAACTGGTGGGTCGGACTAAAATAGAAAAGTGACCAATAGTTGTGGGATAGAGGGAGTATGTCAAAACACATAAATACATACATACCAAGTAAATCAACATTAAATGACACTTGATGTGTGTTTCAAAGGTCTTGGCCTAACATATACATAATTGGGCTTGATCCCCAACTTAGTGGAGCAAACCCTTCAATCAACTTCGGCCACCATATAATCGGTGATGTGCCTAACTAAAACTATGGAAAAATCTTGCAATCATAATTATCCAAGGGAAATCACCCTCCCCCCCCCCATTAATAACTCTAAGCTCACTCTCTAAAAAACTACCAAAAACACTATCTACCAAAAAATGCGTTACAATGCTTCAATACTTGGGCTTTACAAATGCATGACAGAGCCTTTGGCATACCAAACTCGCCATAATTTTTAAAAAAAAACTTTTCACAACACGTTCACACATTTTTCAAAAATTGGCTAGCTGAAAAATCATTCTTGATAAGCGGAACATCGAATTAGTCAATCAAAATGGTTCATACCTATGTGGCACTCTTATCATAAGACCAACTGTAATCTTAATCAAAACCAGTAGTCACCCAACCTCGTAAGAAAACTGGGAAAACAACCAACAACCTCTCATATGCTTGGAAAAAATTGGCTAGGGATTACAACTGAAGATCTCCTTCAAAGTTCGGAGTGAGATCCAACCCCCATATCCCTCAGTCTTATAAACAACCAAGCCAAACCCCTAGGAACACAAGCCACCAGCCACGAGATACCTTTCGAGGGGTGGGTATAATAGCCCGCATTGGTAAGGTGGTAGGAATATTGTACACAGCTTCTCATATGCTTGGAAAATCACCAGCCAGCGACACGAGTGTACAACTACCAGCTAAAAGCCTCAAGGATTTCAAGCCAATATCGAGAAAAGCTTACCTTGGTACACTTAACCAACCTGTTGTCACCCAATCAAAACCCATTCACACCAATAAGGACACCTAGGCCCTCATTATACAACAACTATGGCCCATAGGTCCAGACAACTTAACCTACCACAAAAATATATGAAACATTCCACCTAAATTTATAGTTTATATGGAATGACATAAGCAAGTCTCACACCTACAGACTTTATTAATAACTAACACTACCTTAGCCTAGCAAAAAAAAAGAAGACAAACCACAATTTCGTGTATGCTTGGGAAATCCCCAGCCAACGACACAATCAAACTCTTATCTCCTACCATCTTTAGCAAGAAACTCAATTATACATTTCCCCAATTACAAGGCAAACCCACTTAAAATCTTACTTACTAAACACAAGTCATGAGATTTCATGGGATCACAACAACCGTACCTCCAACAGTACTATTAAAAGGAAATTCTACATAGCTTTGCACACACCTGAAAAATCACTAGCCATTAACATAAATGCACAACCTCCAGCCAACAAGTCACGAGATCTTAAGCACCATCCCAACAACCCCACCCCATAGTAAGAAAACCCTTTCCTTATTTCACTACCTCGATTAAGGAAAAGACATTAGCCTCTAAGAATTACCACCCCCAAGGAATAGAATACCTACACCAAATCCCCAAGTAAGGTAAAACATACAATCCACCGATAAGTACTGAAACAGAAACCACATCAAATGTAACGCTCAAAAAAATAATTCTTGACAAAACACCTTCCATTAAGGTAAAAAACATCGCCTAATAGGAAAATAATGCTAAAGTTACATACTTAACCTATCTGAGCATCCTTTTTTTCCCCATACCTAACTCGATGGAAACATTTTTAGTTGTCTCCACATAACTCCTACTCGACTCACTAGTATAACCAAACGTTTCTGAATGCAGGACAGGTTAATAGGAAACCCTTCTCCTCAACATTATCACCATCACACTTGTCAATCTTGCACCCCTCAAGCTTGCTGGACATATGGAGTCTATTCATCTTTTCCAATTCTTTGAGAAGGCAGAAATAGTGACAACTACCTGCAACCTTCCGCCCATTGGCCTCATCTAATTCCTACTTAGAAACAACTTCATATTTAGCTAAGGCACTAGCTTCCTCTAACCCTCAAGTAACCAAAGTAGGATTCCGGGCATATATCCACGACCATGCACTCCAACACTCAACATCCATGATCTTAAAATACATCTCAGCGAAGATGTTATAGAAATTCCTCACTTTTAAAAACTGGTTCACTGGAGATCGAGGGTACCTATGATCTACAGGCCCTCCATTCAGCAACCTAACCACTTGTTCAACCACCTCAATGTTCACTTTTTCTTTCTCGACACCCAAACCCGCATAGTTTCCATCTTCTTTTTCCAAATCTTGCATTTTACCTCAAACTTCTTCACCTTTGCCCGTAGCTTAACCACTTCCTCATTCAAACCCTTCAGCACCACAGCATAACTAGAGGTGCGCTGAACCATAGCTACCATAGCACTGCTCAACTAAAAACACATAACCCATTCCTTAATAAACATATTCCTATGAAATATACATACACATATAAAACTTAATAATCATACCTCGGCCATTGAGCCAAACATCGCGGTAGGATAGCTCGAGTCCGATATAATTAACCAAGTATGAGGGATCACTTCCTCAATCATGAAAACCATCACACTCTCCACACCCAGAATATCACGCTTTGAGGCTCCAAAACCTGAAGCCTCTCAAGCAACCTGCCAGATAATGTGGACATTGCGCTAGACGCCGATGAAGACTCGGATTCTTCTAGGCCAACGTTATATTCTCTTGAGGCACTAAATAAAAGGCCTAGCTCACTGCAACAAGTCCACTCGGTGCTAAAGACTGACCCAAGCCCAGCTCGCCAACTAACAATTGGTCCCAAAGAAAACTCACAAGCTGCTTGTCGTGGCATCCCCACCACCCACTAAACCAAAATTTGCCCAAATGGGACACACGACATAAGACACAATAACACAATTAAGAAGCTTATAAATGGGACAGGAAACACTGCAAGGAGGTAAGTGATAACTGAAGAAAAAATACCCTAGAAGATATTTCATGTACTGACTTGGCCGTCAGAGCTTCTCTCCGTGGATTATTTTGAAGGTACCCAAGCTGATAGCACACCTTTCTTACTGAACTCGAGGTTTGTCTTCAACCGGAAAGAGCCCCTCGCATTAAATGATAAGTCTAAGTTTAAGATATGCATGTAATTAAAATGCACATATTAATCACCATTCTCTTAATCACATTCATCCATAGAATAATTTTCCTCATCGCCATTTGCACTTAATTATTTTCTCCATTAGAGTTTCAAATTTGTATGGATACACCGTTATGAAATGTTGTCATTGCATTGTTTTGAGTTTCAATAAACATGTGTAACTCTGTAACTTTGTGATCATACCACTCTCCAAGTCTAAAATAGGTATACCAAACTCGTGCATTCTAATGAAATATATAGCATAAAAGAAGCAACAATTATTGCCATTTTTCCTTTCAATCACATTTACGATATAAATTTCACCACCCTCCAAGTATGGGTGAAGGGAAGGACCTCAAAGGTCAACACTTGGAAAATTACACTGTGGCCCAAAATTATGTTACCGCATTGTTCATTGCTCCAACATACATGATTTGTTTTATTCTTTCCTAAATATATGAATATTAGATAAATTAATTTTTTGGTTAAATGTTGAAAAATGCTAGTACATGTTCAAGAGTAACTTAGACTTAGTTACTTTGAAGTAAGAAGGGAAAATCAGAAAGGATTATAGATATGTTCTTGTGCCCCATTATTGATGAATGTTTCATTACGGACTTGGAAAATGCAATGGGGTGTATAGGGTAGCATCATGTTCGAGCATATTTCAATTTGGAGTTACGAGTAAAGTATTTACTTTTTGAACTTAGGTCCCTCCAAGAAAGTTAGAGTTGTCCAATCACGAAATTGGAGACACCAAAATAAAATTCAATAATATAAGTTTGTGACTTTACTATTTTGGCATGTATGGGTGTACGAAAGGGCCTCAAAAGTGAAATTTGATTACTTCTACAAAGTCTTCAAAAATTACTCTGTGGCCAAATATTGTGTCACCCTATCATATATTGCTCAAGAATACATGATTTTTGTTATTCTTGCCTAAATATAGAAATATTAAATAAATAATTTTTTTGGTGAAATGTTGGAAAACACTATTACATGTTCTAAAGTAACTCATACCACAAACCCATTTTTCCAAAAACAATTTCTCTATTCTAGCTTGTAAATGTTAGGGAAATTTTAATATATCAAGCACCAGTACAATTATCGGTGCCATTTGTCAACATACCGTTTCCTACACAATTATAAGGCAACTGTGTGGAGTTGCTTTAGAGAATTTTTTTAAATTCAAAATTAAATGCACTCCTAGCACTTGTATATTATAACTTATACTTGTGTTAGCTATTTTTTCACCACAATTTTACCCACCAAAATTACTCTTCCGATCATATGCACCTATATGAGCACCGTTATATGCCATATAGCCAAAACCAATGCTGAAAAAATATTAAATTTTGACATTTTTTCTTCAAATGCACCGATATCTAACACTGGTATGCAGTGAATCGGTGGTGGATTTATTCATATGCACTGGCATTTTGGTTTATTTTCAAATTTCTGGAGCCTATGAAATTCCTAGCACTGGTATTGCTCTTTTAGCACTGACCACCGGTGCTTATGTGCCTGTTTTCCAGTAGCGGCGGCAAAACCAAGAAGCAATGCTTTCTTTATTATTTCTTCAAATGCTTCCCTTTCTTCGTCATTGCTTCGTTATTTCTTCCCTTCAAATGTTGGAGTAATGAAATTTCATTATCCATTTGAGAACACTAGCTTATTAAAAAATCCAGTGAAAAAAATAGTATAGTATTTAGCTCCCAATTAAAAGCTCCAAAATTCTTCAATTTCACAGCTTTCTTGCTTTCATCTCCGAAAATTTCCAATCACCAAATATGCATAGAAAACACACCTAAAGTGCACATTATATCTGAATAAAACCACAATAATCCAACAAAATATGAACACAATATAACACATATCAAAGTGCATTCCATTAAACATGGTAGCTAAATAATGTTGATGGATTGATCCGGGGACTGAAATTTGCAGCTGCAGCTTCATATCCCGGACCACTACCGTATTGAGCACAATTTCTGTACATGTCTGGTGTAGATTCTATGACAAGAGACTGAACCCATGACAAATTAGGCTTCCCACTTCCAACCTCTAATGGAGATGGCTTCTTAAATTTAGCATGATTAAGGTCGATTGTTGAGTCGAGCTTTACCACAACCAGGGTACCCAATTAGACAAACCATCCACACTAGAGGAGAAGCCTCCTATTGTAGTAGCATTAGCGGAACCAATGTCTTGCAATCTAAGATTGCAAAACTGTTACACTTTATATGGAATTGTAATCATAAAGCTTGAAGGTGAAATATAATCCATGTAATGATCCAACTTCAAAATAGTGATCAAGAGTTTATGGAGAGGAGGTTGTATTGATAGGAGAAATCATACCCCACTACTAAAACTGGTTGAAAACTACAGCAGGCAGAGGGTCAGGGCCAAAAACACCAGAAGCTAATCCTTGGTCAGAGTATCCAAGGGATGAGCTACCCATGGAAAATAGGTCATCAAGATTGGATGACATCATGGTAGGGTTGACAGTTTGGGAAGGAAAGGTGAGATATATCATCAAGATTGGATTGTATCTTGGTATTTGCACAATTTTGAGAACCAGGGCTGACAGCTTGGGAAGGAAAGGTGAGATATATCGTCGAGGATTTTTTTTTGTGACACATCAAGGCTCAATTCCTCAGGCACAACACCTCTTGCGAGAATTGATAACTTGAAGCGACTAGATTAAATATTATTAAAAGGGATATGCAGTGCAAGAGCAACGGTTGAACGAGGAGAGGGAGAGGGTACAACCGAGAAAGTTGAGGCATACATGGGGTGCAATTCCTTAAGTAAATATTCAAAGAAGCAAACTCTACTGCTACAATTTGCAACATCTTTGCATGGTAACCAACTCTTCTGCTTCAAATGCTTCATTTTCTTCTTCATTGCTTCATTGTTTCTTCTCTTCAAATGTTGAATAATGAAATTTCATGATCCATATAAGCACACTACCTCATTAAAAAAAATCAGTGGAAAAAAGAGTATAGTATTTAGCTTCCAATCAAAAGCTCTAAAATTCTTCTATTTCACATATTTCTTGCTTTCATCTCCAAAAATTTCCAATCACCAAATATGCACAGAAAACACACTTAAAGTGCACATTGTATCTCAAAAAAACCACAATAATACCTCAAAATATGAACACAATATAACACATATCAAAGTTGTATTTCATTAAACATGGTAACTAAATAATGTTTATGGGTTGATCAGAGGACGAAAATTTGTAGCTGCAGCTTCATATTCCTGGCCACTACCATATTGAGCTCACTTTCTGCACATGTCTGGTGGAGATTCTATGACAAGAGACTGAACCCATGACAAATTAGGCTTCTCACTTCCAACCTCTAATGGAGATGGCTTCTTAAATTTAGCATGATCAAGGTCGATTGTTCAATCAAGCTTTACCACAGTCAGAGTACCCAATTCAACAAACTCACACTCGATGAGGAGCCTCCTATTGTAGTAGCATTAGTAGATCAAAGGTCCGGGAGCTAAGACTGAAAAAAGGTTGCACTCAATATGGCATTGTGGCCTTGAAGCTTGAAGGGGAAATAGAGTCCATGTTTCAGGGAGACATTGTCCCTAATGATTCAACTTCAAAATGGTGGTCAGGAGTTTGTGGAGAGAAGGTTGTGTTGATTGGACACATCATTCCCCGCAGTTGAACCGGTTAAAAATTGAAGTAGATTGAAGGTCAAGGCCAAAAACACCAAAAGCTAATCCTCGGTCGGAGTATCTGGGGGATGAGCTTTCCACAGAAAATAGGTCATTAAGATTAGATGGTTACATGGTGTTTGCGTAATTTTGAGAATCGGGGTTGACAATTTGAGGAGGAAAGGCGAGACATGTCATTAAGGATGTATTGTTGTGACACTTCAATGCTTAAGCCCTCAGGCGCCACACCTCTCACATGAATTGGTGACCTGAAGCAAATTAATTGAATATTGTTGAAAGAGAGATGCAGTGCAGGAGCAGCGGTTTATCGACAGTCAAGCAAGTTGAGGCATACGAGGGATGCAGTTTCTCAGGTAAATATGCAAAGAAGCAAACTCTTTCGCTACAATTTGCACCATCTTTGCATAGCCGGGTCTTATACTAAAATGGATGGAGCTAGACTTCAAAGACACCATGAGCATATTCACACATGTCTCCTCTTTTACAAATTCCCTTGTGATGCTCTGGACACGGAACATAGTTATAATGGTACTTCCTAGGTTCCCTTCTTTGGGCATTCTCACATGGGTGAACGCTCTGTCCAATCATGCAAATAGTCACAAGAGCAAGGCCAGACCTTGAATGCAAACATCCTTAACTCATAAGCTATATGCATGTTTTTCTTAATGTCAGGCAAAAAAAGACAACTAGATACTCCCTCCTCTCAACTGCAGATAATAATGGAATATCGCTCATCTTTGGTGAAGAAGTTGAATCAGAATGAGATGAGTTCACAGGGGATAGGGAAAGTGTTGGTGAATTTGAATTTGAAGTAGCTGCAGACACCCTGAGGTTGTTGTTACCCTAATCACCCTCAACACTAGATAGAATCTCCAGGGTAGATGAGAGAAGTCAAATGCATGTATTTTACAGAGCATTTATTATCTCTTTTGTTATCCTTTTGTTGTAATATTTCTATATTTAGGTAGGTTTACATCATAAGGAGTTTAGATGACCATTTTCGGTTTCCATATCCGAATCCTTCATTTTGTAACCTATGTTTAGTCTAATGGATTTTTTGCCCTTATGAGCATCTAGGTTCCATTTTTTTAGCTTAATTTTTAGATTTCTCATGAGGCCTTTGGAGTGGTTTAGTGAAGGCTACAAGCCAAAGCATGGTAGAAGATAGAAGGGTCGAAGAAGGAGGGCAAAGAAGCAGATGAATTCCCACCCGAAAGTTTGGACCAAATTCTGAAAATGATCCAAGAAGAATCCACTGAAAAGGGTGGCACCATTGGATTTGTCTTCTTGAGCACTATAAGATCAACTACAAGAACTCCAAAATTGGAGCAATGGTTCACCCAAAATGATGCAAAGACCAGCTAGCCGATAGGTAGGGTGGAGAAAACCGTAGAGTGTGGGCTGCGCCCTTAACTGCGTGCTCGTGCGAGAGAATCATGGTGCACGTCCTTGGTCCAGAAATGCATGCCCGGTGCCTGATCCCAAGTGCCCGCGCGAGAAGTACTCTCGCCCCAATAGCCCAGCATCGTCGCGTCAACCTCACGTGCTCGTGCCACCAATCTAGCCAAGCGCATCGTGCTCCCAATGCGTGCCTCGTGCGGTTTACTGCGTTTTTACTTCTTTTTTACCCACTTGGGCTATAAACATCCCCCATTTCTTCCCCATTCTCTAAGCCCATTTTTGGTGCTCCAAAACCCTAGTTTTTTTTTTCCTTTTCTTCCATTTTCACGTAATCCACGGGATAAAAGCCGAAATAGAAAACCACATCAAATGTAATGCTCAAAAATTATTTCTTGACAAAACACATTACATTAAGGTACAAAACATTGCCTAACCGGAAAAAATGCCAAAGTTAGAAACTAAACCTATCTTAGCTTCCCCGTTTTTCCCATACCCGACTCGATGGAAACATTTTTAGCTATCACCACATCACTCCTACTCGACACACAAGTGTAACCAAATGTTTCTGAATGCAAGACAGGTTGTCGTTAAGTCTCACTATATGTGTTAATAGGAACACCCTCCTCCCCAACATTATCACCATCTCACTTGTCAATCTTGCACCCCTCAAGCGCGTCGAGCAAAGACAGTCTATGCATCTTTTCCAATTCATCGAGGAGGCAAAAATAGTGACAACCATCTGCAACCTTCTGCTCATGGGCCTTATCCAATTCCGACTTAGCAGTAACTTCAGATTCAGCTAAGGCACTAGCTTCCTCAAACCTCGAAATAGCCAAAGTAGGATTCTAGGCATGTATCCTCAACTACACACGCCACCACTCGAAGTCCATGATCTTACAGTACATCTCAGTGAAGAATTTGTAGAAACTCACCGCTTTTAACAACTGGTTCACTAGAGATCGAGGGTACCTAAGATCTGCAGGCCCTTCCTTTAATAACTCTGTGAGTTACTCAACCACCTCAATGTTCACTTTGTCTTTCTCAACACCACCCCACAATGAGAAATTCTATTGTGCTCAACCTCCAGCCAATAACTCACGGGGTCTTAAGAAACATCCCAAAAACACCACCCTACAATAAGAAAACACCTACCTTATTTCACTACCCAGATTAGGGAAAAGACAAAAGCCTCTAAGCATCACCATCGAATCCTCAAGTAAGTTAAAACACGTAATCCACGGGATGAACACCGAAATAAAAAAACCACATCAAATTTAATGCTCAAAAAATAATTCTTGACAAAACACCTTACATTAAGGTACAAAACATCGCTTAACCGGCAAAAATGCCAAAGTTAGAAACTTAACCTATCTTAGCTTCCCCGTTTTTCCCCATACTCGAGTCGATGGAAACATTTTTAATTGTCTCCACCTCAATGTTTACTTTTTATTTCTCGACACCCAAACCCCACATAGTTTCCACCTTCTTCTCTAAATCTTTGCATTTTACCTCGAACTGCTTCACCTTTGCTTGTAGCTTAACCACTTTCTCATTAAAACCCTCCAGCACCTCAGCCTAACTAAAGGTGCGTTGAACCATAGATGTCATAGCATCGCTCAACTAAAAATACATGACCTATTTGTTAATAAACATACCCCTATCAAATATACATACATACATACTACCTCCGTCTCACTATAAATTGCTTAATTTATTTTTTCACGGTCTTCAATAAGCATGTTTGGCCGTAAATATCTCTAGATACCTATAATAGTGTCGCATAAAAAATTGATATTTAGAAAATAGATGTTAAGAGGAATCAAACAAGATCTCACATGATATTTTTATTATATATATATTAATACATATTTACGGACAACGTTTGTAAAGTTTGACCCCCAAAAAGCAATTAAGCAATTTATAGCAGGACGGAGGGAGTATATAAAAATGAATAATCATACTTCAGCCATTAACCAAACATTGCGGTAGGATCGCTCGAGTCCGCCATAATTAACCCAGTAGGAGGGATCACTTCCTTAATCCTGCATACATTCACACTCTCCACACCCACAATAACATGCTTTGAGGCTTCAAAACCTGAAGCCTCTCCAGCAACCTGCTGATAACGTGGACATCGCTAGACCCCCCCCCCCCCCCCTGAAGCCTCTGATTCTCCTGAGGCCAAGTGCTCAAAGGAGCATCGGTGTGCCCCACCACTTTAGAATATTTTCCGCTACCTTTAATCCTTAGAGGGGTTATCATGCAGCGCCAAATCTTTCACTATCTGGCTACTGTCAAATAACCTCCCAAACCCATAAGGCTATCGTTCATAAGAAACAATGGTGTTCTACGCAGGCATAGACTTACCTTCCACACATTTAATATAAAAATACCTCTCTTTCCATGGGCCATATATCGGTGCCTATGTACCTGTTCTACAGTAGTGATATATTCTTGCTAGACACACCCGTCTTGATCAATCCTACAAAAAATACTTATAGTTTGGAAAATCAAACATACGCTTTCTTGGGCTTGGTCAAACTTTAGATACTGCACATTTCATAACTTCACTTCTAGGGGGGGTTTATGGTGTATATCTAGCGCGTGAAACACTGAACAAAAGGCCTAGTTCACTACAACTAGTCTGCTCAGTACTAAGGAGCGAATCAAGCCCAGCTTGCCAACAAATAGTTGGCCCCAAAGAAAATTCACAAGCTATTTGTCGTGGTATCCCACCTTCCTTCTAAACCGTAATTTTCCAAAGGAGGTGCATTCCATAAGCCACAATCACATGATCAAGAAGCTTATAAATGGGATAGGAAACAATGAAAGGAGGTAAATGCTAACTGAAGATAAAACACCCTAGGAGATATTTCCTTAACTAACTTGGGCATCCGAGCTTCTCCCTATAGATTATTTTGCAGGTACCCAAATCGATAGCGCCCCCTACTGAACTCGAGGTTTGTCTTCACCCAGAAAGAGTCCCTCGCATTAAATGATAAATCTAAAATTAAAATATGTATATGATTAAAATATCATTTTAGGAATGAAATGCACATATTAATCATCATTCTCTTAATCACTTTTGTCCATAGAATAATTTTCCTCATTGCCACCATGAACTTAATTATTTCCTCCAATAGAAATCCAAATTTTTATAGATATAATGTTATGCAATACTTCCATTGCATTGTTTCGTGTTTGACAAACATGTGTATGTCCGTAACTTTGTGATCATTCCACTCTCCAAGTCTAAAATAGGATGCCAAGCTCGTGCATATAAAATTATAAAGTGTAAAAGAAGAAACAATCATTGCTATTTGTCCTTTCGATGACATTTACGGCATAAATTTCACCACCCTCCAAGTATAGGTAAACGAAATAGCCTCAAAAGTCATCAATGATTACTTCTATACAATCTTGGAATATTACACTGTACCATATCATCTATTGCTCTAAAATACATAATTTTTGTTATTCTTGACTAAATATAGATATATTAAATAAATAATTTTTTGGTGAAATGTTGAAAAGCGCTATTACATGTTTAGCGTAACAAATACCACAAATCCATTTTTCAAAACTTTTTTCCCTATTCTAGCTTGTAAATGTTGGAAAAAAATTTATGTATTGAGCACTGGTACGATTAAGAGTGTCATTCGTCAACATACCGGTGCAACTACAACTATACGACAACTGTGTGGAGATTCTTTAAAGCATTTTTTAAAATTTACAGTTTAATGCATCCTAGCACCAGTATATTATAACTTATACCAGTGCTAGCCATTTTTATAAAATAATTTTACCCACCAAAATTACTATTCTGGTCATATGCACCGGTATTAGCACTGCTATATGTCATTCAGCTGAAACCGGTACTGAAAATTGTTAAATTCAGACATTTTTTCTTCAAAAGCACCGGTATCTAGCACTGGTATTCAGTGAATCGGTGCTGGATCTATTCATAGGCCCCGGTATTTTGGTTTATTTACTAGATTATCGGTGCCTATGAAATTCCTAGCACCGGTATTTCTCTCTCAGCACTAACTACCGGTGCCTATATACATGTTTTCCAGTAGTGGTGGCAAACCCAAGAAGCAATATTTTCTTTTTATTTCTTCAAATGCTTTTCTTCTTCTTCATTGATTTGCTATTATTTCTATTCAAATGTTGGAATAATGAAATTTCATTATCCATTTGAGCACCCTACCTCATTGAAAAATTCACTGGAAAAAAATATAGTATTAAGCTCCTAATCAAAAGCTCCAAAATTCTTCAATTTCACATCTTTCTTGCTTTCATCTCCAAAAATTTCCAATCACCAAATATTCACGGACTACACACCTAAAGTGCACATTATATCACAATAAAACAAAAATAATCCCACAAAATATTAACACAATATAACACATATCAAAGTTGCATTCCATTAGACATGGTAGCTAAATAATGTTGATGGGTTGATTCGGGGATGAAAATTTGCAGTTGCAGCTTTAGATCCCGTACCACGACCATATTGAGCTCACTTTATGCACAGGTCCGGTGGAGATTCTATGACAAGAGACTGAACACATGACAAATTAGGCTCGCCATTTCCAACCTCTACTGGAGAGGGCTTCTTAAGTTTAGCACCATCAAGGTCGATTTCCCAATCAAGCTTTTCCACATTCAGGGTACCCAATTAGACCAACCAGCCACACTCGAGGAAAAACCTCCTATTGTAGCAGCATTAGCGGAACCAAGGTCCCGCGAGCTAAGACTGCTAAACAGTTACACCCAATTTGGCATTGTAACCATGTAGCTTGAAGGTGAAATAGAATCCATGTTTCGGGGAGACATTATCCCTAATTCTAACTTCAAAAGAGTGCTCAGGAGTTTGTGGAGAGAAGGTTATATTGATAGGAAACATCAATACCCGCTATTGCCCTCGGAATTCTGGACAGACCAAAAGAACATCAATAGGACAATGACCCTATCCATCAATTAAATTCATATCAACACCCGTATCTAAACGCATCTCAACGATATCGCGAGCATTGCGTGATCCACAAGAGGAAGCACAGTGGAAAGGGGTTCTCTTATTAAGACCACATGCCCAATTCACATCCACTTCAGGCATGGGAAAGATATGATTCACCACATCAAAACTTCCATAAGTAGCAGCCACTATCAAATGAATCCTTTCCACTAGCAAAATTTTCCTTGAGTCATTTTGGCCCCCGTGCCACATCCCAACTTTATTGATGCGCGATGGGTTGCTTTCAACCCATTTCTTAAACCCATCTTGATCATTATTTGCAGCAAGTTCCAGCACGCTGAATGATCCAAAACAAAAGATCCGCTATACAAAAGCTATACAACATACTCAAATGGCCAAAATTGGATATACAATTACCAAAACTATAACTAACTCATCAAAAATATCCTGACCAATTTAGATAAAGGAACAAAGTCAAATAAAAATATCAAAGTCTAACCAAAACTCTAAAAGGAAAAGGAAAGCCAACATTGTATTCTAGATAGTAGATAAACTATCATTCTTTATTGGCAAGCATAGTCCAGCTTTATATTTAGAAAAAAAAATTCAAATCAGGCAACCAAATCATCAAAGAACATTTTACTCAAATTAATTGAAAGACACCAACATTTTGCCATTTATGTTGCTTTAAACCCTTATACTTCGGCTTACAAAATCATATCATTCCATTCCTAACCTGAACTCAATTTTTCTACTTTCATTTTTGTCTAAAGATACAATTAGATCATGCAGAAGATATGAAAACAGTTTATTGAAAGAGTAAAAATAATAGCACCAAAACAAACCATCTCATAAATTAAAGACAATTACTAACCAAACAATAAAGGCAGGCTAAAAACAATCAATTACTGAATAACCTAATTATAGTTGTAGATTACTTGATTGATGTTAGATTAATTCCTAATTTTAGTTGTAGATTACTTGATTGATGCTTTGTTGATGTCAATCGATGCTTTTCTTCAAATTTGTTTAAGTTGAATTTTGATGATGAACAGCGATTTAGGATCTGTTGTTGCTAAAAGATTTTTGGTTGAGAAAGTGATGGTTAATCAATTATTTTGATTATTTGATGAAGGCGTGTTTTTGGAAGGGAGTTTATTTTCGCACCTTCAATCTGGCCAGGGATTTTGTGTTTGTTTGTTCGTATTTTTGGCTTGGTCCCTCACTTCTTTGTGCTTTCCATTATATACTCGAGCCCATATCATTTGTAGATATGCCCCCAAATTTTTTATGCAATTTCTCTATTTACACACTAGTCCCTGGTTTCAACATGAAACGGTCCTGCAGGAGACAGACTCGTTATCCTGGTTGATGGTGAAATGTGTACTACACTATGCAGTACGCACGACCACAATGGATAAAAACCAGGAATTGAAAAGACATCATAGCCCACTTCCATTTCTCGATATATTATTTTTGAATAAAATAGAAGATTTACATAATTATCCCCTGGTTGTACCAAAATTGATATTTTTTAATTGGACGTGCTTTTATCTCCTCAAGTCAAGTTACGATGGTAAAAAAAGAGTGAGCTTAATGTGTGACTGTGTGTAAATTGCAAAGAGAAGAAGAAACGAGAGGAATGAGGTGAAAAGGTGGAACACATTTCCCTTTATATTTCTACAAAATTAATTTGCAAATAATCCGTTTTCAAATTGTAATTCAAAAAATACAAAAGATTATGTTCCTCCAACACTGTATTATGTTCCTCCAACACTGTTTGATGTTATAAATTTATGGCATGATGTTTCAATAGAAACATAAGTCACTGAATTCGTGAGTAATAGCATGCTGAGATTTCATTGTGCTTTTTTTTGGGTTTCAGATACATGTTTACCAAACTTGTTAGAGATAGAGCAGATTGAATCCCTGTAAGGAGTACAAGCAATTACGTGGGAAGATCTTGTAAAATTATTTTATGCACATGCAACTTCACTTGGTTTTGTTGTATGGAATTCGACATAGAGATTAACAAGTGAAGGAAAGGTCAAGGAAAAATATTACACATGATTGCGTCAAGGAAAATCAGTTTCAAGGACTCTTAACACCCCAATCTCACATTTACCAAGCAAGAGAAGTATGACCAAAAAAATTTCAATTACAAGAACAGGATGTAGAGCTACAATCAAGATCAAGCTTGTCGATGAAAACATCTGAACTCAAGCACCACATCGCTAAAAACAAGCATGATTTTACAAGGAATGAGTGGCAGTACTTGTAGCATAGTGAGAGAAAAATAGTGGATGAAAAGGAAAAAACAATTGAGGTTGTAGAATTGGCGGGTTTAAGGCCCACTGCAAGTTTAAAGTATTTGGTATGCGATGCAAGATGAGAAACAAATGTGGGGCACATAATAAGGAACCACATTAATTACGTCACCATGTTGAGGATGAAAGCAATTGAAGGAGGCGATGCACAGAATGTGATGGATGAGCTCTAAAAAATCGATGGAAGGGGGGAGGATTTCTTGTTCATGGTCAAGCTGGATGAAGAGGGTAAACTAAGCTCACTTTTTTTGAAGGGATGCTATGATGAAAGAGGAATACATGCTCTATGGATATGTGATGATATTTGGTACTACTTACAGGACAAACAAGTAAAACCTTGTTTGTGCACCGATTGAGGGAATCGACAACCATTGGAACAATGTGATGTTTGGTTGGGCCTTCATTGGAGACAAAAAGAAAGGGACTTTCATTTGGTTGTTGTAGAAATTAAGTCAATGGCAGGAAACAAAACAGTATCAATATTTACTTACCATGACTAGCTATGGTAGGTGCCATCAAAAAGGTACTTACTGCAACCTATTTAGTTTCTTTATTGATGTTTCAAAAGTTAGATGTGATCTTTGAATAATTTTGGGTGGATGTTTCAAGAGCTCAGCATATATCATTATGTAAAAAGTATAAATCATTTCTCAATACATGTATAATGTTCATGAATTATGACCAGAAGTTGCAAGAAAAATTTCTTGATGCTTTATGAACTCAATAAAAAAAAATGAATACTAACTGCTTGATATTTTAATAGTAGTCCATAACCTTTTATAATAACTGACTGATATTTCATACTACAGCTAATGTTCGTACTAGGTGGTCAGTAGCACAAGGCACGGGTTTTATATGTGGAATTTGAACTGGAATGCAATCATTCACTGTGGTAAAGTGAAGAGCCAAAAATAATATGGCATGGCATTCAAATATTTTCTGAAAATTGTGTAAATGAAGAGGAATTCCAAGAAATGCTTTAACTTTAATAAGTACTAGTTTCAACACAACCAGTGTTTCAAGGGCCTCTACATACTGCGAGAGAGATGGTGTACCGCATTATGAAATGACTTCTTCTCGGCTGGGACTTGTTATCACAGGGGAGAGAAAGCATAAACAGGGAAAACAACTTCAGTGCCAACAAAACGACAAATTTGACACAGTTATTTTCAATCTATGAAAAATTTGTATAGAATTAGAAAAGCACGGAAACGAGAAAGGAATACGGTGGGTCAATAGGAAAACCAATACCAGCAGAGCAAGGACCTGGAATTCAAAAACATGCAACTGAAATATATACAAATAAATTGTATAAGGACTTTGAGGGAGAATGGAAGCTGGCCATGGCGATTAAGGCTGTAAAAGCCATTAGCCTTGGGTTCAAAGATGTCTACTGAGTCCAACCTAAAAAAATGACACAGGAGTTGAGAAGGTTAATTACAAAAAACATAATCAAAAGGTGGAAATCAAATGCTCTTGTAAGTACTTTGAAGAGGTAGGATTGTTGTGTTTCCATACTCTTCGCGTCCTCCATTTTCACAACATCATTTCCATTCCTAAAGATTAATTACATCCTCAAGAGATGGACAAAATATGGAAAAGTAAGAAATATAGAACAAGGTATTCAGAGGAACAACACCACAAAACAAGAATATCAAAGGTAAAATACCATGGTGTTATGACACTACTAGGAGGACCCCACATAGGCACCGGTATTTTACCACCATAGGCATTGGTATTTTATGAATTTTCATATAGGCACGTATGTGAGCAGTGCTAGTAATGTCCTACATAGGCACCAATATATGCTACCGGTGCCAGAAATTTAAGCCAGCATGAGATATCACTTGTCGGTGCCCAATTTTTGTAACCCCCCCCCACCTCAACCCAACCATAGGTACTAGTTTTGATATTTTCAAAATACCGGTGCTAGAATTTAAGCGAAAAATAAAAAAAATATAGCCAGTGATTTTTAACTCACTGGCTAGAAAATAACCTTTAAGCTTTAATCTATTTTGTCATTCATTTAAAACGTTTAACATGTTACAAATTCTAATACATTTTTTGACATTTAAAATATCAAAATGAAGCAGTTTTCCCGAGCCACGAAAGCATGGAGCTTATAAAAAAACCATGTCAAACACTCCAAGATTCCTTGGCCCGGGTGAACTGCAACATCTCAGCAGTTTAATCATCAACTACAAAACATCCCAAAAACCAACAAATTTTGCACAATTTAAATTACAGAGTTGTACAAATGTTACAACAATTTTCATAATAGAATAAGTATTACATAGTTAGAGGGCAATACATTAATCGAAGGCAACCTATGCAGTGTCCTTTAACTAATCCTTAGTAATTTAAAATGTTGAAATGAAGCAGTTCTCGGGGAACTGAAGCAAGGGTGTTTAAACAAACCATGTCAAACACTTCTTGCTTCGATGGCTTGTAGACTGTAATATCTCTACAGTTTAAAAATCAACTACAAATCAACAAAGCACCAACGAATTCTACACAATTTAAATTACGAAGTTGTACAAAAAAATATCTATTAATTGTTGTCGAATAAAACAATTTCAAATGTCGTAATGATGTAGCATTTAAGCACATTGAAAGAGGCATGGTGTGTTTAATATGTCTTAACAATGAATTTAGCATCAACACAGTTTAATGTTAAATACAGTTAATTATGAACACACCATGCCTCTTCCAGTGCTCATAGACTACAAAATATCCACATTTGAAATGGAAGAGTTCTACAAATGCTATAAGCATTACACAGTTAGAGGGCAATACATTAATCGAACAGAACCTATATAGTGCCCTTTAACTGATGGTTATTAATTTAAAATGTTAAAATGAAGCAGTTCTCGGTGAACCGAAGCAAGGAGTGTGTAAACAAACCATGTCAAACACTCCTTGCTCCAGAGGCCCGTAGACTGTAACATCTCCACAGTTTAAACGTTAACTACCCATGATATGATTAAACAGTTGACCATGGTATTCCTATTGAATCTACCCATGACTTTTGTTTTTCATTTATACTCTCTAACACATGATTATACATAACATTACAACTAAAGGAATGGTATAAGAGGAAATGCAGCTCTTGTTTGTTGTCATTGTATCCTAGAAGATAGAATTACAATTGAGTTGCGCAGTTTAAATCCAACTCTTTTGTTGAGAAACGAATTGCCACAAACATCCCTAGAATCCACCTCCAGAAGCAAGTAGCAACAAGTTGATTTGAAACACGAGTAGAAACTAACTGGTTGTGTTGGTACTTAAACTTTAATACAACCTACTTATACCAAGTCTTCATTTTATAATCAAAACTGTATTTCTCCACAATGTAATGTCCACACTGCTCCTAATATCCACAACTGTGTTTCTACACACTGCTCCTAATTAACCTACCACTTAAATTCACATAACTAATTTGTACTCATATTATAGATCGAGTGTAAAATTCATGAAAAACAAAACAGTTAAAGGGTTATTATTATAAATGCATAAATATATTAATCAAGAAATTCAAAGGTCTTTATGATAATGTCCCAATTCTCTGGCAAGTATACAAAGAATTCTCTTGAACAAAAAATCCAAAGTATACATCCTACTCATTTCATATAAAACAGGAGTTCGGTTGAGCAAACCCGCTGTCGCTTCTCATTTTTCAGTTGACCTCCGGAGACTTCTACACCTCCTGCAACCGCTGCAGAAGTATACAATTGTTAATCACAGATAACAAAAAAATTTATAAAAGAAATCAAAGAAAGAGGGAGAATAGATTATTACGAGGGAGCATATTTCAGTAGAGAATGGGCTCGTTTACTAATTTCTTCGTGTTTGCCCTACATCAGCGGAGAAGAATAACTCTGCTAATCGTATGTGAATGCAAATGCAAATGTGTTAGCCCTTCATCAGTGAATGTGAATGCTCGTATGCTTGTCTCCATCAGCTACAGCCCTCCATCAGCAAAGGGGCTACGGTGGTTTTTGAGGTATTGGTAGTGGCGATGTGCGAAGCAAAATAGGGTTTAAATAAAGTGGGTAAATAGTAGGGTTTCATATTTTTATATAGATACCCTAAAAGTTTAGACGATTGATATTTAATGAAAGAGAAAAATGAATGGTTCAGATATATGCGTCATTTTAGCACCGGTATAGAATTCAAAATACCGATGCCTATAGTATTTAACGCAGCTGCTCCAGGCTTCTTATAGTTGCATTTTTTTCGTAATTTTTGGAACCCGAGAGCAAAGATGAATGAATTTACTAAGTCTCAAGCATCGGTAAAAAAATAGGTGCTAAAAGTATTTAAAGCAGGTACCTCAGGCTGCTTCAGAATCTTTTTTTTTAGAAACAGAGAGGAAATGATCTAAATGATTTCCTAAGTATCAAGCACAGGTACAGTTACCGATGCTACAAGTAGTCGACCCGGTGCTCATATTGGTAAACGCAGCTGGCTCAGGCTGCTTTGGATATTTGTTTTTAGAAACATAGAGGAAAGGAGATAAAAAAAATTTCTAAGTACAGAGCACCGATGTAATTACCGGTGCTATAACTTCTCAAGTGGTGCTCAAATTAGTTAGAGCAGCTGCCTGTGGCTGCTTCTTAAGTGGTGCTGAAATACCGATGCTAGTTTTATACTTTCAAATTTTTAAAATTTCACCCCAAAATATTCATCCACTGATCAGTATCGTTGGATAGTTTGTTCGGTTAATGTATTTAAGTAATTGGATTGATAAGAAATCAATTAAACATTCTATCTTTCCCGTGTTCGGAAATTGTGTATGACGGGTCCCCTAAATGGATCTGTACGTAACTTTGCTAAAATTGTACTGTTGCCCAAAAATGTGTTGCACCATCATTTTTTAATCGAATTTATTTCATATTAGGTATCCATGGGATAATTTAAGTTTTGAAATAGAAAAGTAACTTTTAGTGAAAATTTATAAAGCGCTAGTACATGCGTTATAGTATCTTACTATAGATGACTAAGACTTTAGGAAGTTCTAACGGGGAGGATTATTGGTGGGGTTTTGTGAAGATATATTCATAAAAATTTTTATTAAGTCTTGGTATATATTTTTGGATTCATAATGTAGCATTATATTCGAGCAGATTTTAATTTGGACATTCGAGTGAACTTTTTACTTTTTGCACTTAGGTCCCTCCAAGAATCTTGGCAATTTCGAAAACCAAAATTGGAAATTCCATATTGAAATATCATAATTCAAGTTCACAACTATGCGATTTGGACATGATTGGATAAATGGAACATCTCGAAAATGGACATGATTGCATAATGATGAAATTGCACTATTGCCCAAATTTTTGTTATGTATAAATAGCACCTGTTATATACCGGTGCTACAGCTAAAAACCAAACTGGTGCTACAGTATTCCTATTTCCCGCATGCATTTCCCAATTTCCTGAATGATTTTTGTCGTATAACAGGTTTTATGCACCGGTGCATTCTTAATTGGTGCTCACAGTTATCTCATTTGTTATTTATTTTTCACAAACGCACCGGTATTGAGCACCAGTTTTTTTAGTTGCCTGTACTTTGAGTTACAAAGGCACTGGTACTTCATCGTTCATATGTTTCTACCGGTGTTGTAAGTTACAAAGGCACTGTTACTTCATTGTTCATATGTTTATACTGGTGCCAATGGTATAATTAGCACTGGTATTCAGGCACCGTTACCTTTGTATCGGTGCTTATGTACCTTTTTTCCAGTAGTTTGATATGTTGTTCAAGTACTACAATCTAGTGTCAAAGTGTGAAAATGACGTAGAAACTCAAAGAATTCTTGAAGAAGGCCTGAATACAGACTCATCTACATTCAATCAAATGAAGGCAATGGATACGCAAGAACATTCATTAACTAACAATGCAAGATGTTCGACAACAAAGACAGCTCTCGAGGTACTCAATCTACCAAAAACAAAAGCCAAAGGAAGAAGTGCAAGAGTGAAAGGTAAGTCTGAAAAGAAGAAGCCAGTGAAAAGTTTCCAAGACACCAAATGCTCAGTTGATCTAAAACCAGCTTGTTGGCGGATGATTGTTATTTATAGTCATCATGTAATGTTACACTATTACACCTTGATGATACAATTTTTTCGTTTGATTTTTTACAAATATGTACGGATGAGGATGTTAATTTAAACATGATATTCATATGCTCCAGTGAACTTATATATAGATGTTGTTGCATTAAATTTTTTGATGTTTCACTTATACCCATTGATGTTATTATTACTTTTACATGGTGATTTACATATATAAGTTGATTCGTATGTCTTTATGTATATTATAGATGACCATGTAATTTCAATAAATTTTTAATCAACACATAAAACATCATACACTAATATCCCGACATCAAATGAATTTAAAAAAAAATAATCATTGGCACAACAAAAAACATATATAGTAAGCATATATAATTTGCAACCTTTAATTTTTTTTTTAAAAAAAACTTTTGGGTAAAAACATAACATCTAAACAAATCTTGAATTTATAAAACATCACACACTGAAAATAAGACATCACATCAACTTTGAAAAAAAATCACATTCAACACAGAAACCTAGAAAACTATAAAAAGTTTTACGCCAGCCTGTGGAAATGTTAATCGTCATAACTATCAAAGTATTAAACATCATTCATGGGCTCAAAAGCCCTAACAAATCCCTAACATAAAAAATGGAAAAAAAATCAACTAATCTAGTGCCTTGGCACTAACAAATCAACCAATATTTTTTTATAAAAATCATTCTCAATCAATACATCCCAGACAATCATATTCTATTTTCCCCCAACTTTTTCCCTTCACTGCTGGCTTTTTCACAAACTTGCCTTGTCCTTAAGAGGATGGATCTCCTACTCCATCAACGCCAAGATCAAGGGTTGGCTTTGGTTCTCTGTTCAAGGAAACTCTTCCAGGCTACAAATAGGAATCTAGACACTAATAGAGGTAAAATGTCATTAGACTACAGATATTCCACAAAATAGGGAAGTTAACATAGAAAACCAAACAAGCTGGTTTTAACTCCCTATCATGCAAAAATAACCCTAAATATCCACCAACAAAAACATAATAAAAGAGGTCTTAAATTTCCTAAGAAAACATGCATTTTACGTCTCATCTAAGCTTATACCTATGGACCTCCTTGGGAATTCTATTGCAAGTACACAAGCTGATAGCTCCCTCTTCCTACTGACCTCAAGGTTTGTCTTCACCAGGATGGAATCCCTTACATCAGTGGCACCGTTTGTGGGGATTGAAATTTTCTTTCTAGGTGTTGACATATCACGGGGGAGGTTGGAAGCTATCCCAAAACATTTGACCGCACAACCAAAAAACAAAAATAGACCTTTCTAAGTCTTCGAGACCCTTGAGAAAGTCGAAACCAAGCCTAGAAATATCGCCCGGAATAAACACGACATGAAGGAGTCCCCCGCATCAGCGATATCGTCTGTGGGGATCAATTTTTCTTTCTAGGTGTTGACAGATCATGTGGAAGGTTGGACTTTTCCTAAAACCTCATATGTACAGCCAAAAAAGCAGACCTTTCCAAGTCTTCAAGACCCTTGAGAAAGCCAGAATCTGGCCTAGAATTTTGCCCCGGAACAAACACGCCACGAAGGCCAAACCAATGGAGAAAAAGACATATAAGCATGAGGAAATAGTTGGAATAGACACACTAAAACATCCCCAAAAGAGCAAGCACGAAGCGGAGGAAAATTACACTAGCCAACACAAGGTAACAGACCCTCAACCAAGCTGAGGAGAATCATGAAAACGAATGGATCATACATCCACCAATCTCTTGAGCAAAACAGATAACATATTTACAATATGTTATCTATGAGCAAGAAGAAGAAAACCTAGTGCGCTAAGCCAGTACATCGAACATAGAGAGAACTTAAAAGCCACACTGTGAGATCATGACCAAACAACGTAACATGATGAATGGAGGAAAGCCACGCCCAGGTTGTGGACACATCTATGACCAATAACATCAAATAATTGAGGTACGCTTGCTAAAAGGTACCTCTGCCCAGGGCAAAATGGAAAACGTAGGTATAGGTAATGCTTACAATAATATTATAATTGTATCAGTTATTCAATTACCCAATAACACCCAAAACCAAAACACTAACGAATGCGAGATTAATAATCTTAACAGTAGAACACAAAACATAACCTCTAATCAAAATCCCCCCTCATACGCCCCAATCCCAAATACAAATTTTAAGTTCACAAACGATCATATATCCAATTACCACTAAAAAAAGTACACCATATCAAACCTTAGACCTTAAATCTTTAGCTAGTAGATAACCAGCCTATTGCGGTAGTACAAGCCTAGAACAGGAGGGTCTCTCGATTTTTTTATCTTTGAAGAGAATTCATGTAACCCAAGGCCGCAATAAGGTCGAAATACTCTTTAAGGAAAGCGTACATAACACGAGTCACATCAATATCCAAGAAAGTTTTACCACAATTTACAAATCGTGATTTCACCATTCCATTGGAATATGTTTATTGCAGTTGTTCCTCCAACAGTCTTAAATAACATATTGGATGATGAGTTTGGTGGTACATGTGGCGTAGTTCCTTGATTGAAAAGGTTGTGAATAGCATAAATGATCAAAACAGTTTGAGAGGAAATTGATGTCGCACACACATAAGGTCTACAACCCTTGTGCGATCGAACGGGGAATAGGGCCAAGTGTTGTATTCAACTTCCTAGGTTTTAGACATCTGCAGATGATATTATTTATTGGTGAAATAGGGGTTTCTGCGAGTGATGCGTATGAATTGATTGGTGGTACGCTTAACTCCTCCTGCCAAATTTCATAATTATCTCAAAGCAGAACGGAGGAAACTAGCAAATGGGAAAACAATGACGATGTTGGAAAATGATGATACTCGTCGCGAAGGTATGTTACTGTCCTTACTTTATAATAGAGTAGTATGCATTTAATAAAACAGGAAATTAATTTCATATGCAAAACAGTAAGAAACATTGAGAAAAGTAATAATAAAGAACATAATGATTTTAGCACTGTTAGGGCAGCTCAGCCTATGCAGCTTATGACGATAATGCAATTTTTTATAAAATACATGACAGAATATTTTATGAAAAACTATGAATGAATATTCAATAGTCACTCAAATCTTGAGCATTTTATTTTCAAATAATTGAAATGATGAAAATATTTTATTTAATTTTAAAATTTTATTTATCTATATACAATTCAGTTCACTGTATTTCAGAATTTTTTAATATGCATGTGTTGACTCTTGAAAAATGAATCAGAACACAGTATTCTAGATTATTTTAATACGGATGTGTTAGATATTGAAAAATGAATCTGAACATAGTATTTTGGAATTTTGTAATACGATGTGTTGGCTCTTGAAAATTGAAAGGAAACCAGAGTATTAAAGTTAGGAAACCATTCCTTACCCAGGAAGATGTGCAATAAAAATTAGCAGAAACCTCAACTGATGTTACTGCTGGTATAGAGGCGAAACGGTTGCGGAATTCGGTATATGGAATTTTTTAATATGCTGGTACTGCAAGTAAAGAGGCAAAATAGTTATAGACTTGGTTAAATTTGGTTGTGGCCTAAGCCGGTAAGTGGCTAAGGCTTATTGTGAAGTGTATAGTGGCAAATTTAGACACGGGCGTTGGGGATAGCGTGAATCACGAGTTAATAACTCATGGTGTGATTTCAATTGATTTTGTAAGATATCAACACAATTTAGTGGAACACTTGACGAAGTGACTAGTTAAGGACTTAGTAAACAAGTCAGTGATTGGGATGAGTTAAAGCCTGCATATATTTTTAATAATGGGATACCCAATTTCACTTTGATACGATATTGGAGTAAAATTCAATGTGGAAGGCCTATTGTTTGAGATTGAAACATATGATTTCATATCTCGAATGTAATATGTTTGGACCTGTATGAAAGTTAGGTTGAAGTTCTAACTTTTTAATTGATCCTTTGACAAAGTACATTTGTAGGTGAACGATTAAAAATATTCACCTATATGAAGTGTGATGTGTAGCTGCTTCAATATGCCTAGTTTGGCTTAGTATGCACTCATGAAAGGATAGGGGTACACGTCTTATATAGTGTCAGGTTTAAGCTTTTGAGTTGTATTTGAACTTGTGTGTGGATTATATTCAAGTGTTCAAATGGGTTGAAAGGTTCAATCTTTAAAGACAACCCGATTCTTGAAATTTTGGAATGTGTAATTCACTAAGGTGCAAATTCAATCTTCAAGATATTTTCATTTATGCACTTGTTTGGTTTGGCTGTTGGATTTTCTTAATAAAGGATAATACTCAAATGGGGGGGGGGATTGTTGGTGTTTTATGAAACACAGAGCTATTTAAGTATAATTGAATTCGAGTAGTTGTGAACTCGGGATGTTAAAACAAGCTTGGTGGTGTAGAGTGCACACTTGTATAAACTACGTACGAGCTTACAATTGATAGGATAAGGATTAATTGTGCTGGGGATGACTAACATGGCTTGTCCTGGAGTGTGGAAAGATGTATCATTTCATAATTTGTCATAATTCTTATGGTAGTGGTACGCAGTGCCTAATTCCTTTATTGAAAGGATTGGGATGAGTTAAAAATGATGTATTGGCTGCGGTGTTGCAATATGCCTAACTTAGTAAAGTTATCTGGAAAGATGTCTCGTTTCATAATTATAACTACGTGAATTTTTGTAGAATGATGAATTGTTGTATCATTTCATTTGTTCCATATATACATGCGTACGCATGCATGGTAAAGGAGTGGAAGAACACAAAAAAATGACTAAAGGAAAATCTCATAATTTTACAACATAGCAACCAAAAACAAGTTACTCAAAAGTATTCTCCTGATTCAAGCCTAGAATAGGAGGGTTTCTCAATTGTTTCATCCTCAAAGGGAATTCGTGTAACCCATGACTGTAATAGGGTTGAATTACACTTTAAGGAAAGCGTATGTGATGCGACTCACACCGATATCCACTACAAGAAAAATGACATACTTCGCCCCTTTGACTTTGGTTTTTTTCTTAAACCCCAAAAACCAAAGTAAAAAGTTCTTTTACCTCCATTTTTTTGAAGTAAAAAATATGTTTTACCCCAATTAAAAAAACTGAGGTAAAAAGTCTGACTTGACATATGTCACATGCATGTCTGACTTACCTACGTCGGTTGTTTTTATGACCGACATCGCACGTCACTCTCGCAGACACGAATAGCCGACATCGCACGCATATCTGGCTTACCTACGTTGGTTGCTTTTGTGACCAATGATGCACGTCACTCTCACATACACGAATAACCATGCATGTCTGGCTTACCTACATTGGTTATTTTTGTGACCGACGTCGCACATACTTCTCGTAGACATGAAATGACCAACACCACCTGCATGTCTGGCTTACCGACGTCTTTTATTATTGTGACCGACGTCGCACGTACCAGTTGCAGACATGAAATGACCGACGTCGCACGCATGTCTTGTTTGCCGATGTTGCATGTATCTCTTACAGACACCCTTGTAATGCATGGTTTTAAATAATTGCATATATTAATTTATATTAATAATATAAATTTTTTTGACAAAACAAAATTATATTTTAAATTTTTTTATGCAACTCCATTTCATTTTAATTTTAAAAGATTTTTATAATTATACTTTTAGCTAAGACTTTATGTTTATATTTTCAAATGAAATAAATTAAATGTAGAGTTCAAGTAACACATGATCAAAATTTTAATAATAAAATTTAATGTTAAACAAAACTAAAATATAATTTTGTAATTTTTTTAATACTGCTCCATTTCTTTTAAACTTTTACAAGATTTATGATTATGCTTTTAATTATGACTTTATGTTTATATTTTTCAAATGAAATAAATTAAACGTAGAGTTTGTGTAATATGTGATAGAGGTCGAATCACCAAAAAAAATATATACTACTTATTCATAATTATATAACATAAGTAGTATATAATATAAGTAGTCTAAAATTTGGTTGCTATGAGGTTGTTGTATGAGTTACTCAAGAACATGTACTAGTGCTTTCCAACAAACCAAAAAAGTAATTAATTTTATATATCTATATTTAGGTAAGAATAACAAAAATTATATATTTTGGAGCAATGGATAATGGGGTAACACAATTTTAGGCCATAGTGTAATTATCAAGATTGTGTAGAAATAATCAATGTTAACTTTTGAGGTCATTTCGTTAACCCATACATGACCAAATTGGAAATCCAAAATTGTATATTGTTCAATTACATTTTGGTGTCACCAATTTCTTGATTCGACAGCTCCAACTTTCTTGGAGTGACCTAAGTGCAAAAAGTAAAACTTTACTCGTAACTCCAAATTGAAATTCACTCGAACGTGATGGTACCCTATACACCCACGTTGTATTTTCCAAGTCCATGACATAGTATTTATCAATAAACATGCACAAGAATATGTTTGTAATCTTTTCGATTTACCTTTCTTACTTCTATGTAACCAACTCTAAGTTACTCTAGAATATGTATTAGCGCTTTGCAACATTTCACCAAAAAATTCATCTATTTAATATCCTATATTTAGGCAAGAATAACAAAAATTAAGTATTTTGGAGCAATGGATTATTGGGCAACACAATGTTGGGCCATAGTGTAATTTATCAAGATTGTGTAGAAGTAATCAATGTTAACTTTTGAGGTCCTTTCGTTAATCCATACATGACCAAATTGGAAATCGACAATTGTATATTATTGAATTTCATTTTGGTGTCGCCAATTTCTTGATTCGACAACTCCAACTTTCTTAGGAGGAATTAAGTGTAAAAAGTAAAAAAAATTACTCGTTACTCCAAATTGAAATCCACTCAAACATGATGGTACCCTATACACCCACATTGTATTTTCCAAATCCATAACATAATATTTATCAATAAACATCCACAAGAATATATTTGTAATCTTTTCCGATTTACCTTTCTTATTTCTATGCAACAAACTCTACGTTACTCTAGAACATGTACTAGCACTTTGAAACATTTCACCAAAATATTCATCTATTTAATGTTTCTATATTAAGGCAAGAATAACAAAAATCATGTATTTTGGAGCAATTGATTATAGGGCAACACAATTTTATGTCATGGTGTAATTTATCTATAAATGGCCAACCCTTGTTTGACTTTTCATGCATAAACACTAAGGAAATTGTTTGACCTTAACTAATAAAAGATCAGCCCTAAATTGATTTTTTTCATATATAAATACTAATAAAAAAGGTTTGACTTCCTATATATAAATAAAAATAAATATTAACAAATTAACCACTTATTTCGATCACCTTTATTTTACTTTCTGCATGTTAACTCAAATGAAAATGTTTCATGTTATCTAATTAACGTTCAATCCTTACTTGACTATCTATCTCTGAATTCTATTGGCCAACGTTTGTTTTAAACTAATTAACGGTAAATCCTTGACTTTCTATATATATATATATAATATAATACTAAGGTCTGACTTAATCTAATCAACGAACATTCCCTACTTGACTCTCTATATATAAACACTGCCAACAACATAAAATTTATTTTAATTCACAATAAAAATATAATTATATTATTTTTTATAATTTAAATATTGACATATTTTTTAAAAAAAGTAATAAATCTATTTTGGTGGAAAATCTCATAATTTTACAACATAGCAACCGAAAACTCCATTTCAACCCAACTGAGTTAACCCTAAGCATATATAAGAAACAAATCCCAAACCCTAGTTTTATGCCTTAATATTTTCTTCTTCTCTTGCCAAGGCCGCACAGTCATCTTCTTCAACCCAATGCCACCACAATCGATCCTGAGGTAGATGCCACCATCGGGCGACCGTCGCCACCATCGAGCTTCCCTCTCCACCACCGTGCGCCCCTTGTAACCACCGAGCGTCCCTCGCCACCTCCGAGCATACCTCGTCACCACAGAGCATCGCCGGCCACCTCCACCAACGCTTGAACCACCACGAAATACCACCACCACCGAGAGCCCTCCTGCCCACATCCGCCTCTTGCCACATCGACGTTCTCCGCCTCTCTGTCTTATCTCCGGCTTTCTCTGATTCTCACCGACATTCTTGGCCTTGGCTCCGACGTTCTCTGCCTTAGCTCTGCCAATTTCAGCCTTGGCTCTGCCGCTCTCAGCCTTGGCTAAGCCGCTCTCCGTTGTGGCTCATCGTTCTTTGCCTTGTTACTGCCGTTCTCTGCCATGACTCCATGTATGCTTGGGCAATCCCCGGCCAGCAACACAAGCAAACTTTTATCTCCTACCATCTTTGGCAAGAAACAAAATTACATCTTTCACCAATTACAGAGCAAACCCATTAAAAATATTATTTACTGAACGCAAGCCATGGGATTTCATGGGATCACCGCAACCGTGCCTCCAACAGTGTAGACAAAAGGAAATTCTACACAGTTTTGCACACGCGTAAAAAATCACCAGCTACCGATATAAGTTTACAACCTTCAGCCAACAAGTCACGATGTCTTAAGCAAAATCCCAACAACCCCCACCCCATAATAAGAAAAGCCTTGCCTTATTTGACTACTCGATTAGGGAAAAGGCAGTAGTAGCCTATAAGCATCACCACCCCCGAGGAATAGTCTACCTACATCAAATCCCCAAGTAAGGTAAAACACGTAATCCACGGGATAAATACTGAAACAGAAAACCACATCAAATGTAACGCTCAAAAAATAATTCTTGACAAAACCTTCCATAAGGTACAAAACATCACCTAACCAGTAAAAATGCCAAAGTTACAAACTAAACCTATATGAGCTTTCTCGTTTTCCCCATACCCGACTTAATAGAAACATTTTTAGTTGTCTCCACATCACTTACGTGACACACTAGTATAACCAACTGTTTTCGAATGTAGGACAGGTTGTTATGAAGTCTCAGACCTGTGTTAATGGGAACACCCTTCTCCTCAACATTATCACCATCACACTTGTCAATCTCGCACCCCTCAAGCTCACCAAGCAAGGGCAATTTATGCATCTTTTCCAATTCCTTGAGGAGGCAGAAATAGTGACAACCATCTACAACCTTTCGACCATAGGCCTCATCCAATTCCTACTTAGCAAGAACTTTGGATTCAGCTAAGGCACTCGCTTCCTCCAACCCCAAAATAGTCAAAGTAGGATTTTGGGCATTTATCATCGACCATGCATGCCACCACTCGAAGACGATAATCTTGTTATATATCTCAACGAAGAAGTTGTAGAAACTCCCCACTTTTAACAATTGGTTCACTAGACATTAAGGGTACCTAAGATCTACGGGCCCTCTATTCAGCAACTTAGTGAGTTGCTCAACCATCACAATGTTCACTTTTTCATTCTTGACACCCAAACCCCGCATAGTCTCCACCTTATTCTCCAAATCTTTGCATTTTACCTTGATCTACTTCACCTTTGCCCACAGCTTAACCACTTCCTCATTCAAACCCTTCAGCACCTCAGCATAATTAGAGGTGCGTTGAACCATAGCTTCCATAGCACCACTCAACTAAAACCACATAACACATTCCTTTATAAACATACCCCTGTCGAATATACATGCACGTATAAAACTAAATAATCATACCTCGGACATTGAGCCAAACATAGCGGTAGGATCGCTTGAGTCCGCTATAATTAACCCAATAGGAGAGATCACTTACTTAATCCCGAAAGCCTTCACACTGTCCACACCCACAATAGCACACTTTGAGGGTCCAGAACATGAAGTCTCTCCATCAACCTTCTAGATAACATGGACATCGCTAGACTCCCCCCTGAAGCCATTGATTATTCTGAGGCCTACTACTCAAGGGAGCATCGGTGTGCCCCACCTTAGAATATTTTCTGCTACATTTAGTCTTGGGAGGGGTTATCGGTGACAAATTCATCCCTTCCCAATTTAATAATTAGCGACTAATAGAATAAAAGCCTAATATATTAACATGAAATTTGAGTTAGCACTAATAGATGGAAACCAACCTTGCTTCCCTTTTCGTCAAATTATCTTCAAAGCATGTGGAGCCAAATGTTCACAATCTGGCTACTATCAGATAACATCCTTAACCCATAAAGTTGTCGTTCATAAGAAACAGTGGTGCTCTACTATCGGATAACATCCTTTACCTTCCACACATTTAATATAAAAATACCTCTCTTTCCAAAGGCCACAGTTACTAGGGTAACCTTGCACAAGCTAAACCCCCGGTAACAATAGGATAGAATATGAAAACCCCCACTTTACCAGCGCTCTGCAAGTCATAAACCTAATAAAATCCCCAACTTTCAACTCTTTTGTATTGCAACACACCTCAACATGCCCACTTATTATGGCCACGCCTCTTAGATGTAGTTGAGAAAGAGAAATCCATAAGACTCCAACGCACGCTTCACAAAATCCAAGACAGGCAAAGTTAAACCATATAACAAGTAATGCTCATATACGCTAAGAATTCCGGGGGGGATTCCATACCCTTTCATCAGAAACTAGCAACCAAACATCAAAGTTACCCAAAGATGGGTGACACCACCTCAATGCCACTAATGATTCACTGTTCATTACACTATCCTCGTTCTCCATATTTTGGTTGACCCCTTCCCTAGCCATCTCGTTCTCCCGATGACCATTTTCACCCAGACAAAACATTATCGCATGCAACCTCACAGTCTATGGCATTAGACCGGGCAATGGAAGACGAAGACTCTGATCTTACATGGGACATATCTTAAATATAGGTAAACGTGAAAGGAGCAACGTCTCCAAACTATGAGCACTATGAAAAACCCGCTAACACCTCAACTATACAAACTAAGCACTATGGAAAACCAGAACACCCCAAATCTTTTATATAAATATGAAGTACATATGAAGTCGCCCCCCTAGAGTGCACCTTTTCTTAGCAACAGGTTGCTTGTGTCATGTGAGAATAGGAGTTGTCACTTGTTAAACAGGCCTTGAAATGATTAGCTCACATACTATTACACTTGTGTATCAATTTCACCCTTGATCTTCGGGACAATGTATCTCATTAACTAATTAGAAATACCAATCGAAAACAACTTTACCTAATAATAAGGGTTATATATGTATCTTGTAGTTCCCTTTTTCTTACCCACGAAGTCATATATAGCTTTGTTCTAACCCCACCCTTCTTGATCAATCTCACAAAACATACTTCATTATAGTTTGCAAAATCAAACATGTACGCTTTCTTGGGCTTGGTTAAACTCTAGGCACTGCGTAATTCATAACTTTGCTGCTAGGGGAGCTTATGGTGTATATCTAGCGTGTGAAACACTAAACAAAAGACCTAGTTCACTACAACAGTCTGCTTGGTACTAAGGAGCGAACCAAGCCCATTTTGCCAACAAACACTTGGCCCTGAAGAAAACTCACAAGCTGCTTGTCATGGCACCCCCCAACCCTCTAAACTACGGTTTACCCAAAAAGTGACACATGACATAATCCACAATCACACGATCAAGAAGCTTATAAATGGGACAGGAAACACTGAAAGGAGGTAAGTAATAACCGAAGAAAAAACACCCTAGGAAGATATTTCATAACCTGATTTGGGCATCAGAGCTTCTCCATGTGGATTATTTTGCAGGTACCCAAGCTGATAGCTACCCCTTCTTACTAAACTCGAGGTTTGTCTTCCTGGGAAAAAGTCCTCTGCATTAAATGATAAGTCTAAAATTAAAAATATGTGTATGATTAAAATATCATTTTAGGAATAAAATGAACATACTAATCCTCATTTTCTTAATCATTTTCATACATAGAATAATTTTCCTCATCATCACCTTGTATAGATATACCGTTATGCAATGTTGTTATTGCATTGTTTCAAGTTTGATCAAACATGTGTAAGTTTTTAACTCTATGATCATTCCACTCTCCAAGTCTAAAATAGGTATACTAAGCTCGTGCATTCTAATGATATTATGAAGTGTAAAAGAAGAAACAAGCATTGCCATTTTTCCTTTCGATGACATTTACGGCGTAAATTTCACCACCCTCCAAGTACTCTTCAATTCACTAAAGGCACCTTTAACCTTCAATGTCAATGATGAATGTCGATAGTTGAAATGTTTAGCGATACCTACATGTGGTGCATTTCTAAATGCTGATAGGTGCCTCCTAATTGTTATGTTGCTCATCGAAACCAAATATCCAAGGGTATTTGTATATCTAGAAGCCATCATATAATATTTTCCCAAAACTTTTCACAGTTGTTACACCGTTAAACGTTCATATTAATGGACCTAAAAAGGATAAATTTTAATTTTTATGAGAAAAACATATTTCGCATTTTGTGTGACTTTGGGTGCTAATGAGTTTCCATTTTGGCCCTTGCTTTGGACCATGGAAACGTCTACCTCGGGTTTTATCTATATTGATTTTTCTTTTTTTCATTCAACATACTGTAAAGATATTCTATCACATTCTCTGAGTATGGTTATGCCTTTTAAATTTAGGGGTTCTAGGGTTAGGTGCATCAGTAAAGGAATGGGTGATTAAAGGCGGTTCTATCGAACCAGAGAAGGCACTTTAGAACCTCCTTTAATAGGGTCCAAAATAGGTTCTGAAGTCGGAACCTATTTCTGCCCTTCTAGAAAAAGAGCTGATGGAAACCTCATGTTTCCGGCAGCAAAGCAACATATTTGTATCCAGTGGAGCAACATGGCACATGAGAAAGCACAAAACAAAACAAACAAAAGAAACTTAAGGAAATCTCAAAGAAATGAAAACCAACATCAAAGGCGAATGCGGGAGCGAGCGGCAGGTGGTGGAGACTGGAGCGACGGACGGTGGGAGTGAGAGGAGGAGCAGCGAGGAATGGGACAGCGCACAGCGGGAGTGAGCAGAGAGTATCCGATAAGCTTCAGCGAACGGAGGAGTAACATCGACGGCAGGGGTTTTCAGCGATGGAGGAGCAATAATAGCGACAGAGGGTCTTCAGTGGAGTGGTGGAATCGGGGGTCTTCAGCGGCGCGATAGCAGTGGCCTTCACCGGTGGAGCATCTGACAACAGCAGCAGGGTTAGAGGCATTGAAGGGGAGGAGGCAACGAAGGGGTGGTGGCGACGAAGGGTGAGGCGGCGATGGTGTGAAGCGGCGGTGGTGTGAGAGGTGACAGAGAGGTGACTAGTGAGGCGGTTGTGAGAGGCGCTGGTGGGGGAGAGCCAATTAGAGGGGGAAGGAAATCTTGGGAGGCCGATTGGAATTGGAAGTGCGGGTTTGGGAAAATGAAGCCTAAGTTAGGAGATCTTGGGTCAGAGGGGTTCTTGGGCAAGCCCACTAAAGGCGGTTCTTTATAGAACCACCTTTAAAATAAAAAGTGACTTTGGGAAACATAACAATTAAAAAAAGTTTTAAAGGTGGAACAACCTTTAATCAATCACCATTAAAGGCGAAGCCGCCTTTGACCAATTAGAACCACCTTTAAAATGGCCTGAGAGGGACTTTTGAACTCGGAACCAATTTCGGACCTCAATTAAAGGTGGTTCCACATTTTTTAAGTAATACAAGTCGTGGATCAACTTCAGCATTTCGAGTCAACTTCAGTTCTATTCAATTTGGCCCGGTTTCATTTAATTTGATTCACTATTGTTCCATTTGTCAAGCATTTTTTATTCCGGCTATGTTCAATTCCAATAAACTCAATTCAACACCAACAAGGTCAATGAACCACCAAACTCAACTCAACACCAATAAACACAATTCAACTCAACACCAAATAAATTCAATTTAACATAACCGTAATTGATACTCCATCTGTTTCATTGGATGTGACACGCTTTCCTTTTTTTGTTATTTTTGTGAATTTGATACTTTTATTTTTTGGTAAGATTCCTTCATTTTTATTCACTCATCTACTTTTTTAAAAAAAAATTTAATTTCATCCACTTAATTTATTCACTTAAATCCAAGCACATAATGCTAGTGTGATATATCCAATCAAACGGAAGTAGCAAGTGGTTAGACATAAATTGAAAAAGATTTAAAAGGAAAATAAACAACCGGACGCGTGGAAAGTAGAGAGTCGTAGTCGAACGTGGTCATGACTCATGCTGGTATGGAGGGAGTCACGGTACGCTTTGTCACCCAACTGCAGGACAGTGGAGCCCCTAGTTAACGGCGCGGCGCCGTTATCTACCGTTGAGTCATCAATTTGAGGCAACACCTGGCCTTGCTCAAAAACAAAAGTAGGTATCCCGGCCCCCACCATTACTGCATGCTTTCGGGACACGTCATTTCTTTCTTTGAGCTTCTTCAGTCTTCGCACATGCAGATCTGGACCAGTAATAATGCGCCTCATTTCAAACTTCGTTTTTTCCTATAGTCAATTGTCTTCACGTAAAGTCTTTTTATCCTTGCTCAAAAAAGGAAAGAAACAAAAAACATGCACTTTATTCACTTATCCATTCTATGAAATATTGTGCTCCATTCCATTTGTGCACACGATAAAAACTAGAAGCAAACTGTTTTAAGGTAAGTTAGGGCCTTGTTAGTTTTGTAATTAGTTGAAACTGAAATAAGCATGAATTAGTTTGTAACATTTGAATACACGATCTTATAAGTAGTAAGATTTATTCCGTTTAATACATTATCATGAATACATACATGGAGTGGTATTAAGTATTCCCTCTGTTTTATAATATTTGACACACTTACATATTCGTATATATATTTTTTTAATATTTTTACTTTTCCTTTAGTGGTAAAAAATGCATCATCCTCAATTATTCATTAAATTTTTTACCCCTTTTCAGTCAATTCTCTCCACACATGTCAAACGGAGGATTTAATATCTTTGTTCCAAATGAAGTTGTAATATGTTTATTCATTTAGTTAAAGCATTCAACTTCAACGGTAAAATGTAAATGTGATTGAAAATATTATCATGTAACATTTTTTATATTTATTAAAGAAAGTAAATTATATTTTATAAAATAAATACTACATATTTGAGTTCAAACTCTAAACATTCATTCAACCAAACTATACAAAATAATGAGAATAATTGTGGCTTACGTAGTCTTCACACTCTTTATATATCAATTATATATACTCCCTTCGTCCAAACTTAAATTGCACAATTACTTTTTTGAAACATTTATTTCTTAAAACCTAAACATGAAAGATTAAACATAAAACTTGAAAAATCAACAGCAGCATTTAAAAAGTCACATCTGTAAAATTTACAAATCTCATTTCCTTCTCAATTGCAGCAACAGTGGGCAAGCATTCTTACACATCTAAGAAACAGCTACAAGAACACAAAAATTAGCACAAATCGAAACAAAACCCTAAGATATCACACATACAATCAAAAAAACAAAACTGAACATTAATTGCACACTTAAAACACTACAAGCATCAAATACTGAAATTAAATCATCACACCAACACAAATAAATAGTACTTTAAACCTAAACATGAAAGATTGAATATAAAAACTAAAAGGTCAACAACAATATTTAAAAAGTTACATCTGCAAAATAACAAAATTTACATATCCTCTTTCATTCTCGATTGCAGCAACAGTGGGCATGCATTGTTACACATTTAAGAAACAACAACAACACAAAAACTAGCACATATCGTTACAAAACCCTAAGATATCACACACACAATCAAAAAAATAAAACTCAACATCAATTGCATATTTAAAACACTACAAACATCAAATACTAATTTTAAAGCATCACACCTGAACAGATAAACAGTACTTTAAACCTGAACATGAAAGATCAAACATAAAACCTGAAAGGTCAACAAAAATATTTAGAAAGTCACATCTGTAAAATAACAAAATTGACAGATCCTCTTTCCTTATCGATTGCAGCAACAGTGGTAAAAACATTCTTTAACATGTAAGGAACATCAACAACAACAAAAAATTAGCACAAATCGTAACAAAACCCTAAGATATCACACATAATCAAAATTGAGCATCAATTGCACGCTTTAGCATGAAAACACCACAAGTATCAAGCGCTAAAATTAAAAAAAATAAACAACACTGATAACAATACTTAAAGCCTGAAACCTGAAACATCACACTGAAAACCTGAAAGATCAATACATGTAGCTAAAACATCACGAATGAAAATTCAAAAAAACTTACAAATGATTCTTCCTTCTCAATTGCAGCAACGGTGATGCAATTCTCCTTTTACATCTAATAAACAGCAGCAACAACACAAATATTAGCACAAATCCGTAAGAATAACTCACAAAACACAAAAAAATAGAAAAATCCCCAAATATTAACACATTGAACAACATAAACCCTAGAAAATCACATGAACCAAAAAAAGCAAACAAAAATAAAAAAAAACAACAAAATATGCATAAAACTCTGAGCAAATACATTACATTTGAAGATTAACACAAAACGAAGCTTGTATAGTGTTCGGCCACTAGGAAATCGCCGGAAAATTCACCAGAAAACTCCAAAAATCGTGATGAATCTTTGTGTGCCAAAAAGAGGAATAAAAATGGAGACAATGAGCGGTTGAATAGAAGAAAACGAGATAGAATTGAAGAAGATGGAAGAGAAATGGAGAAGAGAGAAAAGAAGGAGATTTGAGTTGGAGAGGAGATGAGAGATAATATGAATGCTTCTTTCGCAGGAGAGAGGAAAGGAGAAGATAGAGAAAGTTTCAGAAAAATATGAGGGAATAATAAAGGAAGGTTGATATTTGTATCTGAACATAAACGTAAAATAGTAAAATTTCTTATCCAACCCCAAGACTTTTAAAAACTTTAATTAGAAACCCCATGCTACATTCTTAAAAATCTAATCCAATGTCTTGCTGCGAAACCGTATTACCTAAAACCACTTTGTCTAACTATAGTTATTCTCATTATTCTATGGAAGAGAATTAAATTGTTTGTATTAGGGTACAGGGTTAATACAAAGTATAGAAAAAAATTTCATGTTTTAACCTTGTACCCTAATACAAACAATTTAATTCTTCCGTGTGTCCAGTTAATCTAGGATCAATTGGTTGCAAGCTACAACTTACAATGAAGTTAAGTTGTGGTAGCACTCTCTGATCCGGGCACCACATGCAATAGAGAGGGAGAATAGAGGGCGAAATGGTCAATCCATAAAGTTTGGGGCTAAAGATAGTGATATTATATTTAACTAGTGAGAAATGATTTGTGATATGTATCCTCCAATCTCTATATTCGCACGCCACTTCTTCTAGATTCTCTCATTTCATCACCTTCACTGGATCTTCTCCACATATAAAAAACACACACCACATGTATATAATACTCACTCTTGCGAAGAGATGAACCAACCTTAGGAGCCGCCGCATGCACGATCGATCTACTTAGCTATTCCATGTAAGTCTCATCCATCGATCCTTTGCTTTCTCATTCTTTGTACGTGTTCTTCCAAACACACGTGAAGAGATAAAAAGTATGACGATGGAATTATTTTATTTTGCTTATTTTTGTCGGTGGTTTTGGGATGAACAATTAATAGCTCAATTAGTAGTTAGATCTCTCCCAAATCCAATTTTAACCAAAATCTCTGGTTTTGGACAGTAACAGTAGGGTTAGAGGTTAGATCAGGATGGACATGTGGCATAATTTTATCGGTGTTCTCAAGTAATTTCAGAAGGAGGAGGAAGCTTGAAAAAGGATTTAGGTTGTGCAAGGGATGTTTAACTGAGGTGGAGTGTGATTTACCCAATCTGCGAGTCATTTAAATTGATCTCAACTTTGTTGGATGTTTCTGTAAAACTAGCATACAGCTAATTACATGTGTACTGTTGTTTAAGAAAAATAAACACACGGCCTAATTTCACTTTTTAATATTTGTTAAGAAATGTTAATTTTCTGGACTGAAGATAATATTACGCTTTTTAAAAGTTTAGTTAGGCAGAAATTGATATTCTTACTACAATATAGTTCCCTCTGTCTTCCTTAATTTTTTCTATGGTTTCTATTATCTTTTTAATTTTTTATCAAATATTTAATCTAGTTTTATGTTCTATATACTTCCTGAATGTTTAGTTCAAATGTAAAATATTTTGATTACATTTTTATACTAAACGGCTAGTGTAACGTATCAAGGCATAAAAGCAAAATGAAAAATTAAATTTTAAAATTAAAATAAGCTGTTAATTTTAAATTGGAGGATGGTAGGAAAAAAAAAGAGTGATTAATTATATTGTGGGTTCTGAATTTTCTTTATCAGCAAAAGATAGGTACCTACCTTAGCTGCTCATATATTGTAAATTAAAATTAAAATCATTTACTAGATAAAATTGGTCTAACATGAGTCCACCTAAGTCCAACTAACCAAGTCTGACTCGTGTTTTTCCTAATTTGCATTGCACTCTATACCGGACCGGGTTCAACCATAGTAAGGGGCAAATTGAAAATGGTGTCGAGTTCGGATTGGTGGGTTGACAAAACTACTCACCTAAAATCTCCATCTTGCATAATCGGTTGGACTTGCTCTAGCTGCATATATCAAAATCACAACTTGGTCCATTTAATACTCAGGTGACTCTAATTAATCCACTTAACTCGCCAATTCATTTTACACCATTTTAGATTCCACTTTATTTTTACGGATTTGAATTGATATGTTGTACTATTGATTTGGTTGAATGATGGATTGACATACGTTCAGATTTCTCAATCTAAATTCAACCTATCTATTATTTGGATCCAAAGAATCGATCCGGTTGATCTTTACATGTTCGGGTTCTCCTGAACTTATCTATATTTTAATTCACTTCAATTTAATTTACTTTAGGAGTGTTTGGTTTGGACAAATCAGGAAATGGAAAGGGAATTTGAGATCTTAATTCTCTTAATTAGTTTTTGGTTGGTTTTTTTTATCATTCTCTTTTCCTAGTTTTACAAATCTTTCAATGGGAGGTAAGGCAATTCTCTAGTCTTGCCCTAAGATTGAAATTCCCCAACTTCATTAATCATTCCTTTTACATATTCTACCCCTCTTTTTAGCATTCATTCTTTATAAAACCTTCACTCTTACCGCCGTCGTCCATTGCCAAGCGACCTATGAGCTCTGTTTTCTAATCTCCAAGACAAGATTATACTTTTTATTTACTATCCAATAAGAAACTATGATATTATGATTATTATTTCAATAAAAATATTATCGTTTATTTTTCGATTAGTATATGGGTCAAATTTAAATAAAACTATAATTTCATATGAATTTTTTCTTTCAAAAATAATTATTTTTTATATTTATACTGTGAATATTTTTTATATTATTTTATAAAAAATATATTATTTTTATATAAATACTATTATTTAATAATTATATGATATAAATAGTAATAAATTATGAAGTAATTTTGTACTTTAACTTAAACAAATATAAGACAACTAAATAAATATCACATATAAAAAATAACATTATATTTTTAATTTTTGAGTTATATATGAGTCGAATATTAATAAAATTGATATTAATATTATTTTCATAAAAATATATTATTTCAAAATGTATACTATAACAGTTACAATATTTTAATATGAATATATTATTTTCTTATATAAAATAATTTAATTTATTATTTTTTTACTATAATAAAAATTATATATTTTAAATCTAAATATTATTATATTATAAATTTTAACTATTTTACTATAAAATTATTTATGTGTTGGTGAATATCATACACACATTATGTAATATTTTGGATTTGTATCGATTTTATGTTTAAAAAAATATTGAATTTAATTTTTACCTCCTCTAGGATGTTCATTCTTAAAATATTTACGTATGTGATTTTATTAACACCATCACTACCATATCTTTTTATATTAAATGAACTATATATGATGAGCTATAGATTTTAAATCAATTTGTTGTAAGTGATTTACATATATATTTTTAAAAATGAATAAAGAAATATGTAAAGATGACAATATGTAAATAAAAATATTTATGATAAATTATAAATATATTTACATATATTTATAATCACATATGACATCCTAATAAATTAAAGATGATGAACTACAAATTTTTATACTAATTGTTTTTTAATATGAACTAGATATGACAATAATTCATGAAATACCTATATTTTTTTAACCAGATTTGATCATGCGAAATAATTTATACTTATATACATATTATTTATAAATAATGCTAAAAATTAATATTTGTTTCCTTATTGTGAACGAAACAGTAACAAAGGAAATATGAAAATTTAGGCTCTGTTTGATAGGGCTTTTAAGCTGCTGTGTTTATAAGTAAAACACTTTTTAGTGTTTGGTAAAATGTTAAAAAATAACTTATTTTGAAAGTAGAAGTTATTTTTGGGAGAAAAGAAGAAGATGGTCCCCCCTGTTGTAAAAAAAAGTCAGCTTTGCTTATAATTACATATTTACCAAACAGAGCCTTAATTATTTTTCCATAACTAAACCGAAAAGATTTTAAAAAATAATCAGCGTTATTTGTTTCCTTTATCTTTCTTTCTCTTTCCCTAATTGAACATAACGGCCCCCCTTTTTTTTCTGGTAAGAAACTTATTTTATCAAAACCACCAAAACTAACAAAATTTAAGCCATCACTCAATTACAAAAGAACTCATTTATTTAGACTTAACTTTTGAAACTTCAAGACTTTCCTTTTGTATCCATTCTCCAGTGCTTCACCTCCGTTTGAATCTGGAAGGCAATCGTTTCTGCCTTCAGTTCATCTGTACTCTCATGTTCCTTTCAAGCCACAGATTGTATAATCCTTTTACTAGCAGTACAAATTTCATTTTCTTCCTACTTCCTGCCATCTGAAATAAAGTATTTTTCAGGCACCTTAATTATGTTCCTTGGCATCTGCAGGTTCAACCGGTTCAACAATTCATTCCCATACTTGCAATCTGTGAACAAATGTTGTTCACGCTCCTCCTGATCACAGAAACAACACCCCTCTTGTTCATTCACACTTATTTTCAGTTCAATGAACCAAATGTCCCTTTAATTCATTGAAAATTTAATTTAACGAAAATTAGCTGTATTTAGTCATATTAGTGATAGAGTCCGTCTCTTGAAAGATGATCTTTTCATGACTATGGAAAGACCAAGGTTTAAAGTACAAATTAGAAGAAATGAAGATAAAATTTTTGATAAATCGGGTTATAAACTTTATAACTACAACGCATTGCATAGTAATTTTTTAATATTGCAACTAAGACCTTTAGCCTTTTATTATTCTAATTAAATCCCGTCTTTCCATAAGCCCATGGAAAGACGGTCTTTCCCAAGAGTTTGCCTTATTGATATTAGCTTAATTCAATTCAGTTCAAATTAAAATTTAAGTTTAAAAAAAAAGATATTTATAAAATTATAAGGTTCAAAATAAAACAAAAATAATTTTTGTATACTATATTTTTAATATGAGTTTAATACAGAGTTAATTAAAAATTGTTTTTTATGTAATAATTAAAATTTTGTGACAATCACATTAAAGTTTGGTTTATGATATCAAACTTTCATCAATCACTGTAATCAATGCTTTTTAATCCACGTCCATAGAACCCCTATAATTATCTATCATATAGCTCCTATATGTGTGGATGATACTATTTGCACTAGAGATGTTCTAAGAATCAACTTCATATTGAATCTGGTTTCATTCAACGACAGTAGAATAGGAATTCTTTGCAATCCTAATGTCAGTTTTGAGGATTGCAATATGATATTGAAGTCATTTTGATTAACCTAATTCTGTGAAGTGGTCTAAAAATAACATGTCAATCCATTATGTGTTACTGTTTTTATATCTTTGCAATATATAATTAAGGGAAAAATACTGATATGACCCTATGTTTTGGAGGTTTGTGCTGATATGACCCTATGTTTTGGAGGTTTGTGCTAATATGACCCCGTGAAGTTGAAAAGTGCTATTGTAGCCCTGTGTTTTGCATCAGAAGTGCTATTGTAGCCCTGTGTTTTGCATCAAAATTGCCGATATAACCTTTTGGCACTATTCTGGTATTGACTTGGCATTTTTCGGCATTGACCATATCTAAAAAGACTAAAATAACACTAGTCTTAAACCTTCAAATTGTAAAGACAAAATTACCCCCTAGTTCTTCTTCTCCATAACACACCGGCGGAGCCACCTCCGTCACCACCGCCGCTCCACCACCTCCGCCACTGGAGTTCGCCAAAATCTGGTAAAATTCCTCCGGCGAACCCACTCCAATCCTCCTCCACTGGTTTGAAATTAACCCACTCCTAACTCCACTAATTAGAATTCTGATTCCTGAAAAAAAAATGTTGAAATCCAGCAACAAATCTAGAAGACCATGGATCCCACCTCCCCAAGACCACTGGTCTTCAGTTGACACTCTTTCTCGACAACTCCTAAAATCCCAAAAAAGTCAATCCAATCCAATGAATCCATATGTAACACAGTAAATAAAAAGCTCAATCCCCACTCCACTTCTTCCCAACACCTTCATTTCACATGAATTACTGCGAACCTGCGAATCCCCCACACAAACTCAAAAAAAACATTATAACCACCACCTCCACGGCGGCGGCAGCCGCTGTGACGTGGCAGATTCTGATTCTCACTACCCATTAATGCATATTAAAAAAATCAAAAGAACCCACCACGAAATTCTTCACTTCAATCAACATACATATCCGTTAACACGTTCTCCACAAATCAGTTTATCACCGCTTGACCTCGTCCCGCCACCACCCCTTCTAAGCTAGCTACTCCATGGCACAAACGCTGAATCAAGAAGAAAAGAAAAGGAAGATCTGGTGAATCGAGTGAATCAAGAAGAATCGAGTAGTAGGGTGCTGGAGCACAAAATGGAGATGGCGGCGCGCGCAGAGGTAGCGGAGCGGTGACGCGCAGAGGTAGGGAGCGGCGACGCGCAGAGGTAGGGAGCGGCGACGCGCAGAGGTAGCGGAGCGGCGACGCGCAGAGGTAGCGGAGCGGTGACGCGCAGAGGTAGGGAGCGGCGACGCGCAGAGGTAGCGGAGCGGCGGCGCACAACACAGAATGGAACAAAGCACCGTGGGCAGTATAGACTTTTCATATTTTTTGAATTTTTAATATTTTTAATAAGGGTATAATGGTCATTTCATATCTTTCCGGCCAAATTCAGGCCAGCAGGGTTATATTAGCACATTCTGGCAAAACACAGGGCTACAATTGCACTTTCCAACTTTAGAGGGTCATATTAGCAAAAACATTCAAAACATAGGGTTATATGAGCACTTTATTGATTTTAATATATAAATTCTAAATATAGTAATTAAAAATATAAATATAACATTGTACTATATCTATATACTTATATACCTATGAAGAAAATCCAAAGAAGCAAATAATCAGAAATAATAAAAGGTTCGAAATTTTTTATACAATGATAGAGCCCTTTATATATATGTATATATATATCACAAGGTCTTGTATTAAATCGACTAACAGTTAGATGAGCCATTTTATAATTAATGGAACTAATCAGGTTAATTGCCATTTACTTTTATTTATTGCAATGTCATACATATAATTATGATAACCTTCTGAAATAAATCTCAACATATAAATAATTATTTTTAAAAAAATTTTGAATGGAATATTATAAAATTAAGAGAAAATGCATATATAATCCTATATAATTGATGAAAGTGCATATATAACCCTGCAATAATGAAAGTGCAGATATAACCCTGCGATAATTGAAAGTGCAAATATAACTCTGGTCAGTCAATGCCGAAAATACTGGCTTTAGGGTTATATTTGCACATATGTATTATAGTTAGGGTTATATTTGCACATATGTATAATAGTTAGGGTTATATTTGCACTAAAAAATAACTCAGGGTTATATTTGCACTTTCTCCAACATATATTTGCATATTACCCTAAAATTAATCATTTTTATTGTATTTAATATTTTACTATTTCTAACTAAATTAGTTATTTCACTTCACAACTCACATAGTTTTCCTTTGATGACTAAACTTTAAGATTTTTAAATAAAATTATTTGTTTCCAATTTAAATGTGAAACATAAAAGGCAAAGTCTTGGGAAAGACGATATTTCCATATGTTTATGAAAAGATGAGGTTTAATTAGAATAATAAAAGATTAAAGGTCTTAGTTGTAATATTAAAATTTTAGTATGCAATATGTAGTAGTTATAAAATTTATAACCCAGTTCAAGCAACCTGAAAATTTTATCTTCATTTCTTCTAATTTACACTTTAAACCTTGGTCTTTCTAAGACTTATGGAAAGACCATCTTTCAAGAGACGGACTCAACATAAAAAGTACATAAAAATTAATCCTTATTTTTAATTGATAATACCGTACAACGCATGATAGAACTCCATTAGTAATCTAAAAGCAGATATGAAAAATGGGTCAAACTTAGGTCAAATGTGGGCCAATTTCAGTCTCCATCCGAGATAAAATGAAACAATTTCCTCTTTTGTTCGTCCTAATAAAACTAAAAATTACCTAAAATGATAAAGAATATGTTATGAAATTTTTAAATATTCTTTTGAACTTCAACAACTTTTAGACAGGGATCATTGCTTTCCAAAATTATTCCCACTTTTTCACACTTATTCGCTGCCATATCAATGAAACTCACAGGCAAAAATATAAAATTTGGGGTCAAATTATTGTTATTTATACATTGCGATACATTTTAAATGTATTTTTAAGTTATATGAATCTCGTTGCAATAAATAAAAACAAACATGAAATCCCCCCCATTAGTTACATCAATTATAAAATGAGAAAGTCATAGGAAAGACGGCATGTCCATAAGGTTATGGACTGTCCACAAGGTTATGGACTGTCCACTGTAATTTTTACCTTAAATGTTGTAATTTTTTCTAAAATTTAAATATTGTATTTAAAAGTTGAAACAAGTAATATTGTGTATTGGAATGTGAAAATATAAAAGTATATAACATTAAAAAATATTTTAAAATTTAGTATGTAATTTAACAGATGCAGTGTATAAGGTAAAAAATATGTGGACTGTCCAGAAGTTTATGACAGACCGTCTGTGAGGAGATCTACTCTTATAAAATAACCCCATCTAACAGTTAGACGGTGTAAAACAAGATTTGTATAGATTAAAACGTCATTTTACTTACTGGAAAAACAAAATACACTCAAGATTTCGCTTTTGTACAGTGCGGGGATGTGGAAAGTGATGAGGGAAAAGCAAGGTGCGGGTGACAAGAAACTAGTAGAAGCAGCTGCTAAATTAAATATAGGAACATCGTGTGATCCCGATCACAAACTGTTCAACTGCACCTTCAGTAGTGCTGTGAGAGATGATATGTTTGACAACAGCAGATCAAGATCAAGTTCTGGTTCAAGGATGAGTCATGACTTTCAAACTCATGAAGATAGCCACACAACTGATGATCAAGTTGTAGAAACCAGATGGCTCCTTAAATCAGGTACTAATATTCAAGAAACGGATGCTTTTCTTTGTCCGTCAATGATAAGAACTGAATCCCCATGCTCCTCCCGTCTCACAATGTTTTGGTTATTCTGTTAGTAGTAGAAAAATAGTGAGACAAAGCATTCACACCAAGCACACATAAAAAGTTTGAACGCTGATGATAACTTTATTGGTGTATAATAACCAAGGATTATGTAAAATTTAAAAAATATTTTGAAATAATATCATATTAATTACATGTATATTTTTAATAATATTTTCCATAATGATAATATTATTAATTATATATTAATTTATATAATAGTTGAATGAATGCTAGAAAAGTTAACCAAGAAATGTGTAATTTATAGTGAAAAAAAGGAGGAACTCAATAACTTAACATGTTGGTCGAGCATTTGGTGGACTTGTAAATATAAGAAAAGTAAGGTTATATTGAAAGAGGAGAATACAAACTTTTCGTTAATTATAAAACAATGCATTCTACTCTTTTAGGAAACACTTGCATTCTACTCTTTTAGGAAACACTTCTTAAGATTTTTATCAAAACGCCTAAAATTCTTTAATTTAAAAGTAGAGAACAACAAAAATTGCTCCTTTTTCTTTTCTTTTATGGAATATTTGCACAATTTTTAACCTTGAATTGTGAATTACAGTAGTAAGTAATTCTCACTAGAAACATTCTAAATTAGAAAAGTTTAGCAACCTTCTGGGCAGATGAGAACTAGTACTGTGTATATATATGTATGTGGGAAAATGATAATTATGCTGAGAATTGGGTGATCTGACTGAGTTTTTAGTGGCAAATTGGGTTTCATGCTTTTATAGTATGATGGAAGGAACAGGGATAAGTTATGTTTTACTGCTTATATAATTAGACCAAAACTGGCAACACCACCACCAACTTCCCAGCATGGCTTCTCCAACTACTTTGCCGTTTTCCTCCGGTCCTTCAGATGTAAGCATGCCTGCTTTCTCTCTTTTCCCAACTTTATTGAGCATTGGAGATTAATCGTTACCATATTTAATAATTTGAATTTTCCAGGCATTCACATCATATCCTGATTGCTCACCATCCTTTTCCTGGACTCATTTGCCTCCTCACCATCCTCAAACTTGGGTACATATTATTTAGCACCTTTCAGTTTAGAAAACCTGATTGTAATCAATGTTATCATGTGACAAAAATAATGAGAAAATCTCGTGGCACAGGTGAACAATTCAGATCAGTTGAACGGGGCACAATACTGTTATTCGGGGATGGCGTTGCCTCTTGGACTGGCTGAGCCTGAGGAGCCTGTGTACGTGAATGCTAAGCAGTACCGTGGGATTCTAAGGCGGAGACAATTTCGTGCAAAGGCTGAATTACAGAATAAAGTCTCAAGATCTAGAAAGGTTGGTTCATTCATTTTATTATCTGTTCTATACTTTCTCCGTCCCACTATTTACTTCATATCTTTAGTCATTTGCTGATGCACGTTTGAACACCGATTACTTTAGTTGAGTAGAGTATATATATAAAAAAACAAATTCTCACACAATGGTATTACTAATTAAGTTTTATAAAACTGAAAGCTTTGTGTATTTGTTGTGTGAGTATGCAGCCATACCTTCACGAATCCAGGCACTTGCATGCTCTGAGAAGAGCCAGAGGGTGTGGTGGTAGATTCCTCAGCAAAAAGTGTGAGAAACCAGTTCAACACCATAGCTGCACCGGTTCTAACATTACTGCTGCTCCTGAAAACATTGACAAACCGAATAAGGCTAGCATTGCAGCAGAAGCCCATGCGATGAATTCAACCGCCGCCGGCTTATCTTGGACTCCTATTCTTCCGGTTCCAACTTCTTCTGGGAATAACATTCAGTTGGAACAAGAAATGCAAACGAAAGACAATGGTTTCAAATGGGGAGGATTCCCATTTTCAGTGCAGAACTCAGTAGTGTATAGGTGCCACATGGACTTCAATTCCAGGTCTTATAACTGATTAATTAGCTAGTTAGTATCCCAGTGCTGTGTCATGTACTATCTCCTATGCTTCCTCCCCGTTGTACTTGAAGAGTCATATATACGTCGATGTAGCTAAAACAATATAAAGAAACATGAATGCTTTACGTGGAACCGAGAGTGTTGAAAGATATATTCCATGTCGCGCGTGTGTAAAAGTTGTTTTGTACTCTTGTTCAACACCTTTATAATCTTCACCTGAGTTGGAGTTCTCACTAATATGAGATATATCTTTCAATATAGGGAAAGACATAGTTCCTGTTAGTACTGTACAGTGTGTATACAGTGAGCTAATCAGTTGAATGTTTAATGGGGACTGAAATGCCAGAAAGACTTAACGTTTGGAAGAGCTGAGCACTCTGTCCAGAGTTTCAAGCGAAGCGGTTTTACTCTTTTGCAAATGGAATCGTTTTAGGGTTTGTTGGATGGTGGTCTATGTGGGACTCACAAGGTAAAATTTTAAAAATTTACTCCAAATGTGGTTGGTTTACTGCCATTCCAAAGGCGGTGCACCTGGTGACCAAGTGATCACCGAACCGACTTAGCAATATTGCTGAATTATGCAAGGTGGCATAATTATTGGTAACATACAAAATTAACTATATTATTTTTTGAAAGTGTAATTTTAACTCTTTAAGTTTTTTTTAGTAACTATACCTATATAATCTCTTCAATATTTACTTGACATTTTCTTGCATTTACCAAATCTAAAAGGACTAATATGCGTACCCCTAATATTAAAACAAAAATTTTAATGACAAAAATACCCTAGAGTTCCTTTTCTTCTTCACTGCTGCTACCACCGCCATCGTTGCTCTGCCACCACCATGCCGCTAGAGCCGTTGGTTGGAATCTGGAGTATCGCCACAGAACCTCACCATAGAGAGAGAGAGAGAGTCATTCTTCTAGAGTGAGAAAGTAAAGGCCTCCACGTGCCATGGCCTTCCACTTCCAAATCTATGGTGTTTTTTGACCATTTCTACTCACCGCCGTCCTCTGTTTCAGTCTAGCTGTCGCATTGAATCACTCTGGCGAAGGACCTCTAATAGAGTGTGTTGTAATAGACTTTATACTTCACTTAGTTGTCTAGTCAACTTGTATATTTGGGTATAAATCCCTTTCATTATGTGAATATCAAATCAGAAAACTCTTTTCCAAAATCCATTCTTTCATGGTATCAGAGCCAACTCTTTTTAACCCTTTCTTTTTTCACCTTAGCTGCCATCCAAACTCACTGTCAATAATGAGCAATTTGGACAGCGTCGTCAGCATGCCTTCGAGCATCCATGGCGACGGTGGACCTCAGCCACTACAACGACCTCTTGATCATTCTTCTCCTTTCTACCTTCACCCTTCGGATCACCCGGGCCTGTCTCTCTGTCTGGTTGTTCTTAAGGGCGATAACTATCAGGAGTGAACTACCTCAATGAAGAACGCACTCAAGGCTAAACGTAAATTAGGATTTGTTAATGGTCGCATCTCTTAAGATGATGTTTCCCCTATTGATCTTGATGACTGGTATAGTGTCAATTCCATGCTCATCGGATGGGTTGTGTAATCTATTGATTTGTCTCTACGATATTCCATAACTTATCCGGAAACTGTCTTTGAGTTCTGGGAGGAATTACGTCATCGATTCTCTGTCGGTAACGAGCCGCCTCTCTTTCAGTTTCGTGCATATTTGGCAAATTGTTGCCAAGGTGAGAAAACTGTTGCGTCATATTATGGCGCTCTCAAGAAGATCTGGGATAAAGTCCAGACATATGTTCCCCTTCAAACATGTCTCTACACAAATTGTACTTGCAATATCACGACCAAACTTTGTGCAGAACGTAATGTCGAGCGTCTTCACCAATTTCTTCTTGGGCTGGATGACTCCTTTGTAACTCTTCGCTCCAGCATCATGGCGCAAGAGCCCCTCCCGTCCATCAATCGCATTTATGCTTTGGTCGTGCAAGAAGAACGCCATAAGACTCTCATGCTTGAACGTGATACCAAATCTGATGGTATAGCATTTGCGGCTCAGGCTAAGTCAGTCCCTTTGGCGCACGTTCAGCCTCCCTCTGCGTCGGACCGATATGCCGACTTTCCTGTGTGTTCTCACTGTGGTAAGCACACGCATGACATCTCTAAGTGCTAGTCGCTCCATGGCATTTCAGAGGGGTTTGTGCACCGGTCGGCCATGGTGCGCAACCAGGGCGCTGGTCGCAACCGTGGCAGTCCGCTAGTCGGATCGCCCTCTCGGTACTACAGCAAGTTCCCTCTCACGAGTCCGACGTCATGTCCCTCTCGGAGTCCGCTACTTGAGGCTCGAATCTCAGCCTCGACTAGTGGCAGACAGTATTACAGATGTATAACACAATGAAAACTCCTTCTTCAAATGCTACTGGTAAGCACACTCTCTGGATTCTCGACATGGGTGCTTCTTTTCATATGACTGGAAATCTTGCCATCCTACATGATATTGTCAATATTGCTCCTGTGCTTATTAAGCTTCCAGATAACCGTGTTGTTTTAGCAGTCAAGGAAGGTTATTTGGTTTTCTCTCAGTCTACCAGGATTGACCATGTTCTATATCTTTCGACATTGGAATGCAATCTCCTTTCCTTTGCTAGGTTGCTTTTAAATGCTCGTTGTTTTCCTCTCTTGACCGAAAAGTTGTGTATACTTCAGGAAAGCGATACGAAGATAGTGGTTGGCGTGGGTGAGCAGAGACATGGTGTTTATTGGTTGCGGCATTTCTCAGCAACCGCCTGTGCCTGCTCTGCTACCGAGCCCGAGAAGGTGACCTCGGCTGAGTTGTGGCATCGAAGACTGGGGCATCCCTCCGTTACAATTTTAGCATCTTTACATGTTCCTCGTGCTTCTGTACAGAGTTCTACTCCTTGTGATATTTGTTTTCATTCCAAACAAACCCGAGCTATTTTTCTAGTTGAGTTCTAATAAATCCACATGCTCATTTGATCTTGTTCATTGTGACATTTGAGGACAATACAGAATTCCTGCTTCTTATGGTGCAACTTATTTTTCTACCATCGTTGATGATTAATCTTGTGCTACATGGGTTTATTTAGTTAAGTCCAAGTTAGAGGTTACAAAACTGGTTATGGATTTTTGTGCATTAACTATCACTCAGTTTCAGACATCACTTCGTCATTTCAGGTTCGACAATGGCATTGAATTCTTTGGTCTTAAGGCTTACTTTGCTTCCCATGCTATTCTTCACAAGACTTCGTGTGCTTACACACCTCAGCATAATGACAGAGTAGAACGCAAGCATCGCCATCTCTTAAATGTGGTGTGTGCTTTGCGATTTCAGGCTGCTCTTCCGATCAAGTTTTGAGGCGAATGTAATCTTACAACATGCTACCTGATCAACCGTACTCCCACGCCGGTTCTTCAAAATTAGACTCCTTTTCATTTACTTTTCCAAAACGCTCCGAAGTACTCAGACATTTGGGTCTTTGGGTGTCTCTGCTTTGCCTTCACTCTCCCTCGGCCTACAAACAAGTTTACTACTCGTAGTTACAAATGCATCTTCATGGGTTATCCAAGTGGAAAGAAAGACTGGCGTCTATATGATCTTGAATCGGAACAGTTTTTCTTCTCCAGAGATGTTGTGTTCTTTGAAGATATATTTCCATTTCAGATTTTATCCACTTCTCCGTCACCCGTTTCGACGCAGGTAGACACTCCTCCGGCTGTCTTTGATAGTACGGATACTTCACCCCTCTTGGAAAGGGGGAGTTCTTCGTAACTTTGTCCACCCTTCACGGTCAGGGGGAGCATCCATCTTGACCTAGGCAGTTCATCCACGGCCATTCAGCCAGCGCCGCTCCCGTCCGCAGCCGAGCTCGCGTAGACCGGTGACTGCTCCTCGCTGCCTGCCGCGGTCAGCTCGCCAGCCGAGGAGGTTATTTTGGACGTTTGGTGTAGTTCACACCAACGTCAACCCAGTGTTTTATTAAATAATTTTGTATGCAATTCCATGCATCGTGATGATTCTCAGTCGATTATCTTCTCGACTCCATATTTGATCACCAGTTTTGTCTCCTCCGATAAATTTGCTCCAGCTCATGTTCACTTCCTGGCCACAGTCACCTTAGGCCATGAACCAGTTTGCTTCTCAGAGGCCGTCCTACAATCTCCTTGGCATGATGCAATGCACGCCAATATTGAGGCCCACGAGAGAAATAGCACTTGGTCTCTCACAGCTCTTCCTCTTGACAAGAAGCTAATTGATTGTAAGTGGGTGTATCGCATCAAGTACAAGTCTAATGGCGATATTGAATGCTATAAGGCTTATCTTGGTGTGTTAGGAAATCGCTAGGTTGAAGGCATTGACTTCAATGAGACTTTCGCTTCCGTTGCCAAGATGGTAACAACTTGTACATTTCTTTCCGTTGCTGCTGTACGAAATTGGGAACTGCACCAAATGGATGTGGGAGGTCATCGTCGTGCCTCTCAAAGTTAATATTTATAAGCCCTAAATGCTTACTAACTACAACTAAGTACATAGCGGAAAATCATGGTCGTCCACGAAGAAGAGGGATTTTCTTAAGCGTTTAAACATATAAGGTTGATATTATGCTAGAAGTAATATATCTATACATATAAAAGCGAGTTAAGTAACTATGCTAATCATCAAACAAACTAAGAAAAAGGGGTTTAAAACTACAAACAACAAAACCTTGGGGGAAATTGATATCCACTTCCAAACCTAATGTAGATCATTGAACCATTTACTCATTCTATCACTTTTGTTTCCTATGGGGAATGCCAATAGAAGATCAACATTCATTGCCAATAGAAGATCAACATTCATTCTTTCTTAACATTAATTTGCAAAGACAAACAACGACCATTTGCAAACCTCGTTGACAATCACTCTAGGCAAACCACACCATAGAGTTATTTCATCAACAACATTATACACGAAGGACCATAGATTTGATAACAACAAGCCTTCTACCAAAGACATATCCATTTAACCAAACATAGCATTCATTAGGCTAAACCTAGAACAAACCACATTCATGGTTCAACCTTTCATTGCATCTATATGATAAATATGAGAACAATCCACATTAACATACTTATTTAGCAAGAATCACAACACATTATGCACAAGAAGTTCTAAGTTCATGTTCTTAGACTTTCATTTAGAGGTTTTAAGGAATTCGTCACTTTCCTAACACCCTAACACTTTAATCATACAAATACTTCCTATTCTAAAACAATCCATGGCATAAATGAATTAAAACATAGCATTAAGAACACATTAATGCTAAATAACAAAGGCTTCAAGAACGAATGACAAAATCTATACGTCCGTCGCGAGTCGCAACGGAGCCCAGTTCCAGCATCTTGATTTCTTTCTTCTTTTTGTTTCATGTCCTCCTCTTCACTTCACTTTTGTTCAATTCTTCAAGTCTTCAAAAGCTCAAATACAAGTCTTCAAATCTTCAAAGGTATTCTTCAAAGTCTTCAAACAATTCTTCTTGTCACACAAAATCCTCTAGAAAAGTAATAAAAGCGTAAAAATCACTTTTAACTCTAGGAGAATTTCAAAGCAAAATTCCATATTTAGAGCACAAAAGTGTACAAAAGTGAATCCTAAAAGTCCTAATATAACCATATAAAATGGGCACATCAAACCTCCCCGCACTTAAACCTTACTCGCCCTCGAGTAAGAAAATATTCAAGCACACAAATGAATTCATATGTCCACATCCTAAACTAATATTCCCCCAAACAAAACCTCACAAAAACTCTCAATATCATAAATTCCAAATCAAAGCTCAAATGAGAATTTTTCACACACACAACCCCAATTCCTAAATCTAACCAAACCTACCACTTATCAATTTACTACCCATAAAAACGTTTGAAAGTCCCGAATTGATATTCCCAAAGTCCAATGGCACAAAATGAAGTTAAAACCATAGGAAAGGTTCAAGCACATACTTCACTTCATACCAATATATCAACCAAAGTCCAATGACACAAAATAAAGTCAAAACCATCTAAGAGGTTAAAACACATATTTCACCCAATACCAATATATCAACCAAAACGAAGTATAAAAGAATCAAGAATTTCATAACCATACTTCATTTTTCAACCTGCTAAGTTACCCAATCCCAAGAGATCTCAAGATGTTGAGCTACCCGATCCATCAATATGACAACCACAACCTTATGACTCCAATGCTGGCAAATGAGTGAAATCATAGCATTTTCCTTTTTTCTCTCTTTTTAACATTTTACCAGGAGCCCTTCTGGGTTTTCATCCTAGCCACACGTCATGTTTCTTTGGCTCACATCTCACCCTTTTCCCGCACATTTATCCTCTCATTTTTGCCTAGGTCGCCCTTTCGGGTTTTCGACATATCCAGGCCCCCATTGTTGCCTAAGTTGCCCTCTCGGGTTTTCAATTTAGCGGGTTTTCTTTCCTTTCATTTTTTAAAATTATTTTTTTTCAAAATTTCAATTTTTCATTTTTTTCTTCCTTTTTCTCATATTTTTCCAATCAAAAGTAGCAAAAAGCATTCCAAATCAAGCTAGCATGCATGTGAGTCCTCTAACCCATCCCCACACTTAAAACATTACATTGCCCTCAATGTAAACATGTAAGGCAAGAACAATAAAACTCAAGGTAAGAGGTAGAGTGACACCCGCTTTTTTGCATAATCCAATGTAATTGTATAGAATCGGTCCCAAAATTGGTTTTGGAGTTGGATGGGGGAGCAAAAGTGCCGTAGAAGACCTCACCCCTCGAGCAAAACGTTGTCTCCTTGGCACCGTTTGATCAAGACTAACACCACAAAGAACAACATCAAACTCACAAGTACATAAGGATTTGTAATACTCGGTTTAGCATCAAGAGTTAATAACCATAGTATTCTTAAAGAACAACCAATCCATCATGCAATCACCACTATGAGATTGTCCAATAAAAATATCCAACATATATCGCCACATATCCAAGCATCATTATAGAATATAGCAATTATAGTCACAGTGATGTAGTCGGTATACTACAATCAACGAAGATACTATAAGGATGCAAAAATCTTCATATGTCAATGTATGTAAGATGGTGGAGGAATGAGTGGATGTGTGGTGGTTCTTGGGAGTATTTGGTGGAGAAGAATGAATGATTATGCAGTGTTTAAACACAGTTGATGTGCCCATTTTATACAGTTATATTAGGGTTTTTGGGATTAACTTTTGTACACTTTTGTGCTCTAAATGTGACATTTTTCCTTGAAATTATCTAAGGAGGGTTAAAAGTGACTTTGACGTTTTTATCACTTTTTAGAGAATTTTGTGTGACAAGGTAATTTGTTTGAAGACTTTGAAAACTTTGAAGACTTTGAAAGATATCTTTGAAGATTTGAAGATTTGAAGAGTTGCATTTGAGCTTTTTAAAGATATGAAGAGTTGAAGAGGTGAAGAAAGGAGAGCAAAGCAAAGGGTGAAGGATGATCTACGTTTTAAAGCAGAGTTTTCATAATTTTCCGAGAAGAACCACCCTCCAAGAGTGGTACCATTGGATTCCTCTTTTCAAGTACTATAAAATCGACTACAAGAACTCCCAAAACGGATCAACGGTTCACCCGGAGGAAGCAAAACACAACAGGACTAAATTTTACTGATCTGGTCGCGACTCGCAATGCTTCGTCGCGACTCGCGACGGTCTCGCGAATTTTACCCTGCAGCCTGCATTTTTCTCCCCTTTTTCTTGTACTATAAATACCTCTTCACCCACTTCTTCCCAAGCCTCTAAGCCCGACTTGGGGGCTTCAAACCCTAGTTTTTCACCATTTTCTTCCATTTCTTCTTCTTTCTTTGTAGATTTTTGTTCTATGTTATGGATTTTAGTTCTCTAGCTTAGTTTTATCTTGGGAGCAAAGGATTGAAGCTTCCATTTCTATGTAGTAAGAACCATTATATCTATCTATTTGGTTTTTTTGCTATTGTGGATTTATTGAGCTTTGAATGTTAATTGTTAATTGCATTGATGTTGTTGGGAGCTTGAGTATATGAAATACTTGTATGAATTGCTTTGCTAGGGTTTGGGGGAAGTGGGTTGATTTCCCCCCTTTTCTTGTTAGGAATATATGAGTATGATTTAGAGCTTCTTAAATGATGTTGGTGTGTTGATAATTGCTAGATGAATGTGATGATGTCGAACTCGTTGTCATGTTTGTTTTAGGTAGCAAATGAGAGAGGTCTGTGAATGTCGATCGTTCTTGACTAATCTTGTATAAATGCATGAATTGGTTAAATGCTTAGACACGATGTAGTGTTTATAAGTGTTGCTAAGCTTGTTGATTCTTCGTGCTAAATGCCATCAATGGGATACTCTAAGTAATAAGGGTGTCATTGGTGAGGTTTGACAAGAAATGTCGAATTCACTCTTGCAAACTACTACTTAAGAAGGATGGAAGATTTATCTTCACAACAAGTAGTTGAAGTATTGAATAGATTGTTTCACTTGTTCTTGAAGCCTTTGTTATTTAGCATTTATGTATTTTTGATGGTATGTTTCACTTCATTTATGCCATGGGTTGTTTGAGAATAGGAAGTGTTCTTATGATTGAAATGTTTGGGTGTTAGGAAAGTGACGAATTCCTTAGCTCCTTTGCATGAAAATCTATGAGCATAAACTTAGAACTTCTTGTGCATAATGTGTTGTGATTCTTGCTAGATAAGTATGTTAATGTTAAGTCAAGTAATGAATGTGATAGAATGAGTGAATGGTTCAATGATCTACATTAGGTTTGGAAGTGGATATCAATTGCCCCCAAGGCTTTGTTTTTGTAGTTTTAAAACCCTTTTTCTTAGTTTTGTTTAATGATTAGCATAGTTACTTAACCTTGCTAGTTATCTTGTCTTTTAACTTTCATAACTTAGGACAGCCAACCATCCAAACCCCCCCTTTTTACATGCTTTTATATGTATGTATATATATCTACTCCTAGCCTAATATCAACCTTTTGTGCCTAAACGCTTAGGAAGATCCCCCTTCTACGTGGACGACCCCGATTTGCCGCTATCTACTTAGTTGTAGATAGTATGCATAAAAGGGCTTATAAATATTAATTTTGAGAGGTACGGCGACGGCCTCCCAAATTTTGGCGCCGCTACCGGGGAAGGGGTGTTTATTCTTAAGTATTTAGGTGTATTTTGTTGCATATTAGCTAGTTGTTTTTATTTTCCACTCCTTGGTGGTTGTTTTTGTTCGGAGTAGGTATTGCTTGAGTTCTTGGTGAGCTTTTATCGAGAGCACTTGCAATATGATTTCGGACTTTTGAAAAAGAAACTTTTAAAAATAGAGCGTCTCACCTTGAGGGAACTCATGATGAGAAGAGAGGCTCAACAAGCAAGGTTTTCTAGGATGTGTCATTCCGTCCATCCTACCGAGTCTTGCTATTTGTTGTGGGGAGAGCACTATGAGGGAGAAAGAACCCTTGGTTTTCAAAACCAAGGATATTATGAAGAGTGCTACCAAGAGGTAGGAGATGTAGGTTTTCAAGGGCAAGAAGCTCAAGAATGGTTTCCATACCACAATCCTTACAATCCGGAATGGAGTTGTAGTTCAGATTGGTGGTATGAGAATGAGCCAGAAAACCAACAATACGAGCAAAATAGTTGGCCATCACCACCTTATGCTGTACCCCAAAACCAAGCCCAACAAGGAAGTTCAAGTTTGGCGCGTGAGGAAGTCATGAATACAATAGCAAACTTGAACTCCTTTACTAGTGAGGAGCCGAACACTCAGCTCTCCTCTAGTGTTGAGGCTATTGAGGGGCATGTGAGGAGTATATTAGAAGCGTTGGCCCGAATGGAAGCTCGTGATTTCGAAAATACACCATCCTAAATCGAACTCGAGGATTTGGTGAGTGAGGTCACCATGGGAAATGATTTTGAGTTCAAAGGGGATGGGGAGTTGGTTGTTGAGGATAGAAAAATGGAGAAAGAGGTGATCGTGCTACATTCATTAGCATTGTCACCCCTTATCCCACCTAATGAACCAACTCTATCGTTTTCGGAAGTTTTGAGGGAGACGAGAGAGGAGCCTAAAGATTATCCCAAGCCTCCTAACCACTCAACTCCCTTCAAACCTTCTCCACCTCAACAAAACTTTCCTCTTGAAAGTTTTGTACCCCCACCTCTCTACTTTTGGAAGCTCATGGTGAAGGGGTTCAAGCCTTCACCATATGGATAACATTAGGGTCGTGTCGATGGCCTAAAATATACGGAGCTTTGTCGTGTCGATGACGTAAATAAATTCGGCCTTTATTTTAGTTTTGTTGCTTAGTTTTTGTTGTTTTGTCTTGTTCTTTTTATGGTGTGTTTTTCTGTGATTTTGTAGCAAAGTGAAGTGCATTGCAGTGGAGGTGATGAAGGAATGAGATCAATGAACAAACGAAGAAAGCTTGGACGGTTGGTAAGTAAAGAAAAATCCTAAGTGCTAGGATGCCCTGCCGTCGCGAGTCGGGATGGGTACGTCGCGATTCGCGACGAACAGGGGAGCAAAATTCACTCCCAGCACCAACTTTCCGTGAGTCGCGATGGGCCATCGCGAGTCGCGACTAGATCAGAAATGTTTTTGCTAAATATCTGCTCCCGGCCTCAACTTTTCGTGAGTCACGACAGTCCCATCGCGAGTCGCGATCAGTTCAGTCGCGAGTCATGATGGAAAATCCAAGTTTTCATCTGTTCTTAAACATTGCATGATCCTTCCTTCTTCTCCACCCAACACTCCCAAGAACCACCACATACCCGCTCATTCCTCCACCATCCTACATATATTGGCATATGAACATTCTTGCATCTTTATAGTACCTTTGTTGATTGTAGTATGCCGACTACATCATTGTGACCATAAGTGCATATCCTATAATGATGCTTGTATATATGTTGATATATGTTGGATATTTTTAATGAATAATCTTATAGCGGTGGTTGAGGGTGGATTGGTTGCTCTTTGAGAATACTATGGTTATTAATTCTCTATGCTAAACCTAGTATTACAAATCCTTATGTACTTGTGAGTTTAATGTTGTTCTTTGTGGTGTTAGTCTGGATCAAACGGCGCCACAGAGACAATGCTTTTCTCGAGGGGTGAGTCCTTCTACGGCATTTTTGCTCCCCCTTTCGGCTTCGAAACCAATGGTGGGGCTAATTCTATACAAGTGCATGGGATTGCACCATATCGCGGAGAAACGGGTATCACTCTACCCCTTGCTTTGAGTTTTATTGTTCTTGCCTTACATGTTTACATTGAGGGCAATGTAATGTTTTAAGTGCGGGGAGGGGTTAGAGGAATCACATGCATGCTAGCTTGTTTTGGAATGCTTTTTCCTACTTTTGATTGGAAAAACATGAGAAAATGAAAAAAATATATATTGAAAAAAAAACACCCGCTAAGTTGAAAACCCGAGAGGGCAACTTAGGCAACATTGGGGGCCCGGCTAGGTCGAAGACCCAAAAGGGCGGCCTAGAAAAAAATGAGAGGCTAAAATGTGCAGAAAAAGGTGAGAGGTGAGCCGAAGAAACATGATGTGTGGATAGGATGAAAACTCGAAAGAGCTCCTAGGAAAAATGAGAGAAAGTGAGAGAAATTAAAAAATGCTATGATTTCACTCATTTGCCGACGTTGGAGTCATAAGGTTGCAGTTGTCATACGGATGGATTGGGTAGCTCAACATCTAGAGACCTCTTGGGATTGGGTAACTTAGCGGGTTAGGAAATGAAGTATGGTTATGAAATTCTTGATCCCTTTATACTTCATTTTTGGTTGATATATTGGCATTAGGTGAAGCATGTGTTTGAACCTCCTATATTGTTTTAGCTTCATTTTATGTCATTGGATTTTGGTTGATATATTGGCATTAGGTGAAGTATGTGCTTAAACCTCTTAAATGGTTTTAACTTCATTTTGTGTCATTGGACTTTGGGAATATCAATTCGGGACTTTGAAACATTTTTATGGGTAGTGAATTGATAAGTGGTAGGTTTGGTTAGATTTAGGATTGGGGTTGTGTGTGTGAAAAATTGTCATGTGAGCTTTTATTTTGGGATTTATGATATTGAGAGTTTTTGTGAGGCTTTGATTGGGGGAATATTAGTTTAGGATATGGACATATGAATTCCTCCTTGTGCTTGAATCTCTTCTTACTCGAGGGCGAGTAAGGTTTAAGTGCGGGGAGGTTTGATGTGCCCATTTTATACGGTTATATTAGGGTTTTTGGGATTAACTTTTGTACACTTTTGTGCTCTAAATGTGACATTTTGCCTTGAAATTATCTAAGGAGGGTTAAAAATGACTTTGACGTTTTTATCACTTTTTAGAGAATTTTGTGTGACAAGGTAATTTGTTTGAAGACTTTGAAAACTTTGAAGACTTTGAAGAATATCTTTGAAGATTTGAAGACTTGCATTTGAGCTTTTTGAAGATATGAAGAGTTGAAGAGGTGAAGAAAGGAGAGTAAAGCAAAGGGTGAAGGATGATCTAAGTTTTAAAGCAGGGTTTTCAGAATTTTCCGAGAAGAATCAGCCTCCAAGAGTGGTACCATTGGATTCCTCTTCTCGAGTACTATAAAATCGACTACAAGAACTCCCAAAACGGATCAACGGTTCACCCGGAGGAAGCAAAACAAAACAGGACTAAATTTTACTGATCTGGTCGCGACTCGCAATGCTTCGTCGCGAGTAGCGACGGCCTCGCGAATTTTGCCCTGCAGCCTGCGTTTTTCTCCCATTTTCTTGTACTATAAATACCTCTTCACCCACTTCTTCCCAAGCCTCTAAGCCCGACTTGGGGGCTTCAAACCCTAGTTTTTCACCATTTTCTTCCATTTCTTCTTCTTTCTTTGTAGATTTTTGTTCTATGTTATGGATTTTAGTTCTCTAGCTTAGTTTTATCTTGGGAGCAAAGGATTGAAGCTTCCATTTCTATGTAGTAAGAACCATTATATCTATCTATTTGGTTTTTTTGCTATTGTGGATTTATTGAGCTTTGAATGTTAATTGTTAATTGCATTGATGTTGTTGGGAGCTTGAGTATATGAAATACTTGTATGATATGCTTTGCTAGGGTTTGGGGGAAGTGGGTTGATTTCCCCCCTTTTCTTGTTAGGAATATATGAGTATGATTTAGAGCTTCTTAAATGATGTTGGTGTGTTGATAATTGCTAGATGAATGTGATGATGTCGAACTCGTTGTCATGTTTGTTTTAGGTAGCAAATGAGAGAGGTCTGTGAATGTCGATCGTTCTTGACTAATCTTGTATAAATGCATGAATTGGTTAAATGCTTAGACACGGTGTAGTGTTTATAAGTGTTGCTAAGCTTGTTGATCTTCGTGCTAAATGCCATCAATGGGATACTCTTAGTAATAAGGGAGTCATTGGTGAGGTTTGACAAGAGATGTCGAATTCACTCTTGCAAACTACTACTTAAGAAGGATGGAAGATTTATCTTCACAACAAGTAGTTGAAGTATTGAATAGATTGTTTCACTCGTTCTTGAAGCCTTTGTTATTTAGCATTTATGTATTCTTGATGGTATGTTTCACTTCATTTATGACATGGGTTGTTTGAGAATAGGAAGTGTTCTTATGATTGAAATGTTCGGGTGTTAGGAAAGTGATGAATTCCTTAGCTCCTTTGCATGAAAATCTATGAGCATGAACTTAGAACTTCTTGTGCATAATGTGTTGTGATTCTTGCTAGATAAGTATGTTAATGTTAAGTCAAGTAATGAATGTGATAGAATGAGTGAATGGTTCAATGATCTACATTAGGTTTGGAAGTGGATATCAATTGCCCCCAAGGCTTTGTTTTTGTAGTTTTAAAACCCTTTTTCTTAGTTTTGTTTGATGATTAGCATAGTTACTTAACCTTGCTAGTTATCTTGTCTTTTAACTTTCATAACTTAGGACAACCAACCATCCAAACCCCCAATTTTTACATGCTATTATATGTATGTATATATATCTACTCCTAGCCTAATATCAACCTTTTGTGCCTAAATGCTTAGGAAGATCCCCCTTCTTCGTGGACGACCCCGATTTGCCGCTATCTACTTAGTTGTAGATAGTAAGCATAAAAGGGCTTATAAATAAGAATTTTGAGAGGTACGGCGATGGCTTCCTAACAGTTGAAAAGGTTGTTGAGATCTTCTTGAAAAGTGTGGTGGTTCTTAAGCACAGTCTCAACTTAGCGAGTTGAGAATGCCCGGTCTTTCATGAGATGACCAACCACATTGAGATCGACTGTCATCTTGTTCGTGATCTAGTGTCTTCGCGTGTCATTTCTACACATCATATTTCCACTTCAGATCAGCCGACAAACATTTTCACCAAGGCACTAGGACAGACAGCTTTCATCCATCTCAGTTCCAAGTTGGGCATTCTCTATCTTCATGCTCCAACTTGAGGGGGAGTAATAGAGTTTGTGTAGTAATAGACTTTGTACTTCACTTAGTTGGTCTAGTCAACTTATATATTTGGGTATAAATCCCTTTCATTGTGTGAATATCATATCAGAAAACTATTTTCCAAAATCCCTTCTTTCAACCTCATTATTCAAAATGCACCTCCAAATATTTGGAGCCTAATTAAAAATTAAAATTCACCTCATGAGATAAAAAAATTGAGACAAGAACCATACAATACTTAATCAAACAATTAAGTAAAAGTAAAATGTTCTGTTACGAATTTTCTCTACTTTCTAATTCAGAAAAAATAGTTACAGAATCTCACCAAATTGAGAATGTTGAATAAGTTTCCAAAATTGGCCTTGTATGGCTTGGTTTCCAAATCCGACTAGGCATAGTACAATGCGTTACCGCTTCCACTAGAGCCTCTTCCGCGACGAGGATCTTCCGGCTTCCACTGTGTCTTCTTCCGGCTTCCACCGGAGCCTCTTCTGCGACGCTGCCAGCGAGGACCTTCTTCTCCTCTCCCTCCCTCTTCCTGCTCGGTAACCTCATCGCTGCTGCGGACGACGATGCCATAGATGAGTTTCTCCCTGCTGCGGACGACGACAGTTTCGTGACTATGTTTTCTTATTTGGGGGGGAAGAAGAAGGTTTCGGGGGTAAACTTGCCTTTTTTATTTTTTGTTTTTCATTTTTTAAAATCAGGGGTATAATAGTAATTTTAATGATTTCCGGCTAAATTCAGAGAAATTGCTATGTTTGTGGCTACAGTTGCCACAAACAGCAACTTCCCATGGAGGACGCATTATGGTAATGCGTCCTCTCATTTTTTTTTTTGCCAATTTTTGGTCAAAAATATCAGGCGGTGCATGGCGTTGCGACACGTGGCGAGGACGCATTACCATAATGCGTCCTCCACGCCATTGTTTTTTTTTTTTGAAAAATTCTGGTCAAATTGACCAATTGCCACGTGGCCGAATGGGGCCGTGCCACGTGGCGAGGACGCATTACCATAATGCGTCCTCCCTGGGCCTTTAACTTTTTTTTGTTTAAATTCAGAAAAAATGCTTGGTGGAGGACACGCCACGTGGCGGCCGAGGGTGAAGCCACGTTGCGGCGGATTGTGGTTCAGTTGTCGGTCGAATCGGTCTCTGCCACGTGGCGGGGACGAATTACGATAATGCGTCCTCGGTGGCTTTATTTTTTTTAAAAAAATCCAGTCAAAAGTGGAATTGGCGGTCGAATCCGGTGCTGCCACGTGGCGTACTGCGTCATTATTTTTTGCTTAAATGCATCCGAATTGCTCCCCTTCCTACATTGTTCATCTTCTTCAGCAATCCTTTCTCACCTTTCTCCCACTGTTAGCCTCCTTTTCGCCAGTGTCTTGCTATCCCGGGAATTCCTCTACACTCTTTCTCCGGCATTGCTCTATCAGCGTTCCGCCATTTTCATCCGCAGTTCGAAATTTTTACAAGATCCGGTATGTTCCTTGTTTTTCGCTGAATTTTGTTTCAGTTTTTTTGTTAATTACTACTGATTTCTTAATCGGATTTCGGTTGTAAAGATCGTATTCGGGTTGAAGTGGATGCCGTTGACCGCATTGACCTGCCGTTGACCCATCGTTGAACGCACTGACCGACGTTGACCCGATGTTGACCCGACGTTGACCGCATTGACCGTATTGACCGCGTTGATCGCATTGACCGCGTTGATCGCATTGACCACGTTGAGTCGACGTTGCCCGCGTTGACCCGTCGTTGACCTCGTGGACCCGACGTTGTCCACGTTGACCACGTTGACAGCAGCTGACTGTCACCTTTGTCACCTTCTCCGTAAGTCTCAGAATCCCTCCCACTTTGTTATCCATTTTCTAGTAGTTAATTGCGCCCTAAAGAATTATACGAACGTGTTCCAACATTATGTGTTGTGGCACATTGCCGGTCGTCGGCCAGTTGTTGCCTTTTGAGTTGAATTATAATCTGTTGATATGCCGGAGTAATTTAGTTAATGTAATTGTATGTGTATGATTGTGTTGTCTGATTGTGTGTACATTTCATGATTAAGCTTGGTCTGTTGCGTTGTGTGTTATGTGTTTGTGTGTTGCAGTTCTGCGATGTTTTTGGCGGTGTATATGTACAGAGGGGGTCAGATTAAGTTTGATTTGGGTGTGGGTGTTTATTATGATCCTCCAATGCCGGAGCGAGTTGTGACTCTCGAGAGGAGGTTGAGCCACTTAGAATTATTTGATTTAATTGTAACGAGACTGGCCGTTGTGAGAGAGAGTTGCTCGTTGAAAATGTATTACCGATGTCCCGAGCTGATTGGTTCCGCAGTATACTATCGATGTTATCCCGTGGAAGACGATGAGTCAACCACGTTCTTCTTCAACATTGTTGATCAAATGTCACTGTCTTCTGCATATTTTTACACTGTTACGGAACAGTTACCAATCGCTAATGATGGGGCACGGGGAAGCACGTTCATGTCATTGCTGAGCAACGTGAAGAACTCCGCCGCTGTACCCACTATACCACCACCTGTTCGTAGCCGAGGTTTTGAATTTGGTGAGCCCAGCCAACCTGGTAGGTATGCCCACGTGGATTGTGCCCAGCCGTCCACAAGTGCTGGTATGTATGTGGTAGACCATGGCGAGCAGAATGTCTTCCGCAATGACTACGTGGGAGACTTTGTCAATCGTGACACTTCCCATGATGGTAGTGAAGAGGATGGTGAGGCAGCTGAACTTGACGGTGGAACTGAGGATGATCGTTCCTTATCAACCGATTCGAATCCCGGGGACGAGGAAGAGCAATTGGTGTGCACAAACGATGTACCCGCGTCATTTCATATTCTGGCAAACCCGGATACACAGGCCTACTATAGAGATTATGGGGGCCCCGACGAGGATAGCTATGACCCTACCCATTTTGGGTCTGGCGCTTCTACCTACATTCGAGAGACTGGTGAAGTGGACGTGGGTATGCGATTTCAGACAAAGCCACAGCTGGTTGAAGCTGTTTCCCGTTGGAGTTCTATGATGAACAGGGAACACAGGGTTGTGGAGAGCAGGTCACGCACATGGTATGCGAAATGCAAGGACGTCGTCGAAGGAACTGGGAATTGTGTTTGGGTTTGCAGAGCTTCAAAAAAGGCTTCGCATGGTATGTGGGAGATCACCAAATGGGGCAGTAGCCATGGGTGTGTCGGGGCTGGTCGATCTACGGGTAACGTGAATCTGACGTCGGTGATGATAGCCCGTTCAATCCGCCACCACATTGATGTAAACCCTTCGTACACAGTGAAAGATGTGCGAGCTCAAGTGAATGATGAGTTCAATGTCACGATTTCCTACAAGAAGGCCTGGTATGCTCGTCAGAAGGCAATTGACATGGTATTTGGAACGTGGGAGGAGTCTTTTGAACAGCTCCCAACCTTTATGGATGAGCTTGTAACGGCTAATCCGAGCACCGTTGTTGATTGGGCCGACGTACCTGATAGAATACACGGTCCCGGGTGTCGGAAATTTAAATTTGTCTTCTAGGCTTTTGGTCCGGCAATTGCAGCTTTTCTCCATTGCAGGCCAGTGATAAGCGTAGACGGCACGCATCTGAGAGGTGCATATAAGTCCACAATGCTGGTCGCCATGACCCACGATTCAAATGATTACATCCTACCTATCGCTTATGCAATTGTCGACGAGGAATCGAATGAAAGCTGGAACTGGTTCATGGGGAGGCTGCGGCTCCACGTTGTTGGTGATGACAGCAGACCAATCTGTGTCATATCAGATAGGCATGCTGGACTTGTAAATGCGATGACTTGTATGGAAGAGTGGATGGAGCCAGCCGGATTCCATCGGATTTGCCTGTGGCATTTTCAGTCCAACTTCTTATCCCATGATAAGGGGAAGTTCAAGAATGCGCTTATGAAGATTCTGGTGTGGCAGCTTGGTAGTGCCACGCGAGAGAGCAGGTGGAAGGAGTACAAGGAGGAGCTGGAGAGTCTGGATCCATCGGCTTGGGCCTAGCTGGAACGGCAAGATAGGAGTAGGTGGTGTCTTGCCTTCGATAATGGTGATCGGCGTTGGGGAATTCTGATGACGAATTTATCAGAGAGCTTCAACAACTGTTTACAGCGCGCACGCCATCTCCCGATAACAGCTTGTGTCAAAGCGACGTTCGAGCGAACGGTTGAAATGTTTGCACAAAGGCTTACGGACGCTACGAATTGGAGGTACTTCCTCACTTAAATACAGTTGCAGATTTATTTTTATGCTGGCATGCACTGATTTTGAGATATTGCCCGTCTATCCAGGTCCGTGTTCCCTAAGAGGGTATGGAAAAAGTTCCAGAAGCAGGATACATTGGCGCAGGGACATATCGTCACCTTGTTTGGCCATGCATCGTAGACTTATAGGGTTGTGGCGAGGAACATCAATGGGAGCATTAGTGAACGAAAATACACGGTCAAGTACCGAAGAAGAGAGTGCACTTGTCGCGAATGGCAAATATTTCATTTCCCTTGTTCCCATGCCTTGGCCGTTTGTCGGCATAGACGTGACGATCCTGCTAGTCTATGTGACAGGGTGTATCACACGACCACATATGTCCAACAATACAGTCAGGGTTTTATGCCCGTGCGAGATCTATCACTCTGGCAGCGTGCCCGTTGGAGGTTGATTCCGGATGTAGAAAAGTTTCGCAACAGGAGGCGTGGACAGTTTGCGGAGAGGAGGATAAGGAATCAGATGGATGACAGGGTGGCGGGCGAAACCAGGGGCGTGCGTAGGCGTGGCCGTGCTTAGTGACGTCGTGTCATTGGGTTTGCATTGTACATCGATGGGAGACGGAATGCTTATTCTGCCGTTCGTATCGTGATGTGGTATTTCTTGTATTACTTGGCATGTGTAGCAGATTATGTAGTATTACTTATATTTGGCAAATATGTGTCACAACACGCAGTGTTACTTTTATCTGTGCTATTATTCCATGAAAAACATCTAACTATGGTTGGTATCTGCTCGCAGGAAAACACCATGTACCATCCAGGACCCATTGATGAGGACTTGTTGTACCTCCATCAGGAGCACCGTGCTCGTGCCCTATACAATGGACATTTAGAGGACGAGGCACTGCAGGTGCGTCGGTGCGACGGGGCATGCTGGACCGAGCGACTGCCAGAACAAGTGATGCGGTATGTACGTGACGCGGGATTTCAGGGACTCCTGGACTCAGCCGCAATACAAATTGACCACTCCCTCATCACCGCCCTGGTGGAGCGTTGGTGACCGGAGACGCACACGTTTCACCTGCCGATGGGGGAGGCTACGGTCACCTTGCAGGATGTAGGGGTCCTGTGGGGTCTACCGATCGATGGCATTCCAGTAACGGGTGTTGACACTGTTAGGCGTACGGAGGAATGGCAGCTCATCTGCACAGAGTACCTGGGAGCTACACCGGACCCCACTTGTATCAGAGGGGGTCGCATCAGGGCCAGCTGGTTGGGAACGCTATTGTACAGTCTGTTCCCCGCTGATCCCACTGACGTACAATGCCAACAACAGGCTAGGGTGTTCCTTCTGATGCTTCTTGGGGGAATGCTGATGTCCGCCACGTCCAGCCACCTCATCCCACTGCTCTACTTATCGGCATTGACGGATCTAGGTGCAGTCCATCGATACAGTTGGGGGAGTTCCATTCTTGCATTCTTGTACAGGTCATTATGTGATGCGGCAATCCCACAGTCTAAATCCATATCTGGGCCGCTTGTCTTGCTACAGGTAAAATTGTTGGTCCACGTAGTCGTTCGTACCTACCGTGGCACTACAGGTGACAGTGACGATGAGTGCTCTTGGATCCCGGTACATGTCTTATTCCTCAATACGTGGTATTCATAAGTCCCCATGTAATTCCATAGTATGGCTAATGTAATTCACTCGGTTCCTCATAGGTGGAGGGCCCGTTACGATTGTTCACAATCACCAATGCACGTTCTCAAGGTGTACCGTGACCAACTGACGTCTCTCAATTATAATCAGGTATAGGAATAACTGAATTTTGATTTCTTGACTTGTCACGAAAAATTGGTTCCAGTTACCTAACCGCAACACATGCATGCTGTCTCAGTTCATCTGGCTGCCATATACAGAGGATGTCTTGGAGCAACTACCGCGGTACTGCACAGATGGCATAAACAATTAGCTGCTTTGCGTCGACCTCATTTGCTGGCATGTCGTGGAGTTCCATCATGCACATCGTGTTCTCAGGCAGTTCGGCCTAATCCAGCCAGTCCCCACCCAGTTGGTCAGTAGGGATGAGTACAACTTACACCATACTAGAGACCGTCGAGGAAGGTCTGGAATGGATTGGCGTGTCAAACTCAGAAGATACCTCGATACTTGGGAACATCGGTCCAACCAACAAGTACCCACACTGGGGAGTGCAGATCCATACCTACCCGGCCGTGATTACTTGGAGTGGTACTTCCGCAAGACAGTGTCCATGATTGATCAGCCAGGGCGGCCTGTAGCAGCTACCGAGGGTTTCCACGGAGACGGTGCAACAGCGGAGTACTTGGTATGTCCTAAAACTCAAATATTGTTAAGAAAGAATACAACAGAGGTCCTCAAAATTATATATCTGACATATTCATCTCGATTATGTAGTTGCAGGCAATGACACAGCTGCATGGCATGTCAGACATTAATTTGGATGGTTGGCCCCCACATTGTGCGGACGTTATACGGGGGATGCGTCATGTTATCACACGTAGTCTTCAACATGCGCATCAGCCCTCCAGGCCGCAACACTATTAGCCATTCGTGCACTGTGAGGAACCGTCCCCTAGTGTGAGATATACTGACCTCAGAACCCACCGTCAAGCCACCCCCGGTCGACAAGGAGGTCGGAGGCCTCGTGCTAGGGGGCATGCGGAACACATTGGTCCATCACAAGCGGGGCCCTCATATGCAAGTCCACCGATTTGCGGACCATCAGCCGGGGAACCATCACAGTACAACATGGATGCGTCAGATTACAATGCATATGTCACTCCAACATCCAGTCATCCGTACATGTCGTATATCGATCCATCACACACAGGTACTATTCCATATGCCTTCTGTGATTCGAATGAGGAAGCGGGATACGAAATGGAGGAGGACATGCTGGGGGGAGCTCCACATGAGGAAGAACATGTACCTGCCCAGACGGTTGTACCACGGCGGACATCCAGGACCATACGTCCTCCCCCGTGTGGAACGGGTGGAAAGCTATGCAGAGACCATCGTTAGGGCAGTACATGCTATTCAACACTAATTGGCATTACAATTCACTCGTACTGTTCCACACTGTACATGCATGCTATCTTGTATCCATTCTTACCATGCAATAATCCGTTCCTGCACCGACATTCATTACTTAAATTCTCGACTCAATTGAAACTCCACAATCTTGTCGAATTCGGGGCAGGATAGTATAATAAGCTATCTCCCAAATAAATAAAATTCTCCTCACGCTAAATTTACCAAATATAACAGAATATAACAAAATATAATAGACATTATTTCATTCACAGATTACATTAGCACCGTAGTTAATTGGAAATCTCATTTCCGACATTTTCAAGAAAATTCCAAGAAGGAATACCCATTACAGGACTCGTTAGACGAGCTCCCGATAAATAAATTCGTGCAAATTCGTACAAATTCAAAAACGATTCCTCCTAATACTTTCAAAAAAATAATTCGCCGGATCTGAGGAGTCGTTTCCAAAACGAGTGCTATGAGAATCATTTCGGGAAACATAAAATGGTGCAAAACCAGCCATTATTTGATTTTAGAAACGAGTCCTCTAATTGATGCTAAAAAAAAGGGTCCAAACCGAGACCTCTAATTGATTTTAATAAAAAAATTAAATCCAAACTACTTCCGGAACAAAAAATTGAAAGGACGAATTGAATTAAAAAAAAGAAGGGGGAAAACCATTTCCGGAAACAAAAAAGGAGTCCTCTATTTAATTTATGGGAAAAAGAAATTGCACCTAGAGGACGCATTACCGAAATGCGTCCTCTTCAAATGCTGGAAAAAAAAAGATGGGCCTTGGAGGACGCATTACCATAATGCGTCCTCCCCCCTTTGCATCCAAAATAAAAAAACATGCACATTCTCTCCCAGCATGAGATTTTTGACCACACAAAAATCATGCACTCCTAAATTCAGGTTGCCAAGGTTAGATAAGTACTTTCCTCCAAAATTTAGGGTTGAATTTACACTTTTATATTTTACGGGATTAAATTAACATTTTCAACCAAAACATTGGATTATTTTAGCACTTAACTCTAATTATTATATGCTATGTTGGTAAATATAGACAACCGCCATTTGATTTATGCCGGCTAAGAGTAGGGATGATAATGGGTCAGGTCTAATAAGATCCAGACCCCACCCTAAAAAAATGAAGTTAGACCCAATTTCAATCCGAACACGTAAGGTATGAAAATCTTAAACTCATACACAAATTCGATGGGTCTAAATGGATCTTGGGTCCAAAACGAGACCTAAATAGGTCCAATTTTCTAATTTTTTTCTTCACTAAATAAATTATGTATTATCTTAAATATAAATAATTCATGTTCACTATGGACATGAATTAATTCTTCAAGAAAAAAAAATACAATACACATTATTTGTATAATTAAAAGAGTTCGTCTCTTGAAATACGATCTTCTCATAAGTTATGGAAAGACCAATGTTTAAAGTTCAAGTTAGAAGAAATAAGGATAAAATTTTTGGGTTGCATGCATCGGGTTATAAACTTTATAACTAATACACGTTGCGTAATAAATTTTTAATATTGCAACTAAGACCTTTTATCTTTTATTATTTTAACTAAATCTCATCTTTCCATAAGCATATGGAAATACGGTATTTCCCAAGACTTTTCCTAATTAAAAATAAAAATACAGAGAGAATATGAAAGTAATTTAGAAATTAGGATAAATAATACATATAGTTAGCTTAATATGGGTCTACGAGTTGGGTCTGGGATTTAATATTTTAGACCCGGACATAGACCTATTTTTTAAAATCTAGACCCATACCCGAACCCGGACCTGATGGATCTAAAACTATTGGACCCATATCCGACCCAATGGGTCTAGACCTTGTGGGTCTAGATCAGGTCCTAGATCCATGGTCATCTCTAGCTAAGAGGCAATGTCGAAGGCTGGAAAATAGGTACATAAACATTGGTATGTCAACATTGAGGGAGTAGTATCGATGCTAGGAATTTCATAGGCACTGGTAATCTGGAAAATGAACCAAAATACCGATGCTTATGAATAAATCCACCACTGGTTCATTGAATACCGATGCTAGATACCAGTGCCTTTGAATAAAAATGTTTGAATCTAACATTTTCCAGAATGACATATACTAGTGCTAATAACGGTGCCCTATGACCAGAATTGTAATTTTAGCAAGTAAAATTGTTGTGGGAAAATAGCTACCATCGATATAGGTTATAATGTACTGGTGCTAGGAGAGCATTTAATTTTAAAATGAGTTTATAGTATGAGTTACTATAGAACATGTATTAGCGTTTTCTAACTTTTACCAAAAAAAATATTTACTTAATATTTCTTTATTTAGGCTAGAATAACAAAAAGTCCGTCTATTAAAAGACAGTCTTTTTATAAGTTATGAAAAGAACAAGTTTTAAACAGCAAATTAGAAGAAATCAAGATAAAATATTTGGGTTGCATTAGTCGGGTCATAAACTTATAACAATTGCATGTTGCATAATAAATTTTTAGTATTGCAACTAAACATTTTACCTTTCTATAATTCTAATTCATCCACGTCTTTCCATATGCCTATGGAAAGAATGTCTTTCCCAAGACATTGCCAATAACAAAAATCATGTATTTGGAGCAATGGGTAATGGGGTAACACAATTTTGGGCCAAAGTGTAATTTTCCAAGATTGTATAGAAGTAACCAATGTTGATTTTCGAGGCCATTATGTTCACCCATATATGCCCAAATCACAAAGTCATAGCGTATATTATTGAATTGCATTTTGGTGTCGCCAATTTTGTGATTCGACAACTCCAACTTTCTTGGAGGGACCCAAGTGCAAAAAGTAAAAACTTTACTCGTAACTCCAAATTGAAATCCGCTCAAACGCGATGCTACCATATACACCCACATTTTATTTTTCAAGTCCGTAAGGCACTAGTGGAGGCACCTCTATTAAAGGCGGTTCCTTTGAACCATAGAAGTCACTTTGGGGCTGCCTTCTCTTGACATGCCTTTGATTGAAGAGGAACAAAGGCGGTTCCGGAAAGCATCTTCTAACGCAACAATGGAATGGAGTTCAAAACCTCCTTTCAAGGGTGCAGAGGGGGGGAAACCACATTTGATCATTTACGAACTCGGAACTACATATAAGTCATCGGACCATGTGATGTGTTCCAAACTCGGAACAGTATGCAAGGGTCGGACTTTCTGAATAGTTACAAACTCGGAACTATGGTATTTCAAAACTCGAAGCAAGCCTCTCATCAGGCCCAGTTTTCTGCGTCGAAGTGCTTTTTTTTTCCCAATTTGTGAATTCCTAGTTTGGGATCATTTAATGCATAATAATTTGTTCCGAACTCGGAACACAATTCGGTTCCTTTCTTCCGAACTCATAACATTCATTCGGATCTATGACATAAATTAATAAAGAGCTGAAATTAGTCCCGATATTGGAACGACTTTCAGACCAAATGGTCAATATGTGTTTTTACAATATAATCCGGCTACATGAAAGCCTCATATACCAGGTTAAGATAAACCAAAAAAATTGTCATTTTCATGCTATCTATCAAAAATCTATAAACTACGCTAGGGAAGCAAAAATGTACAGATATGAACATAAATTTATCAAATTCTATTCCAATCACAATGTCATCATATATACTAGCTACTTATACCACCGCTACGTTGGGATTTCCAATAGAAGCCGAACGGACATTGACAATATACCTAGCAAAGCAATTTCTTGCCATGTTGATATCAGCTTGCGAATACAGCTTCTCATCCTCTTTAAAAATCTGTGAATTTGGGATTTTTAATAATAAGCGTAATAAACCTATAAATGAAGCTATAGCATGGAAACAATGAAAGAAGATGTAACACAAATCTTACGTCGTTGATTTCAAGATAATCCATACGGATTTGTTGAAGACACTCCGCCATATAGCATTGCGTAATAGCCGCACACCCAATTCGTCGCTTGTTTTTTGTACTAATTAATATAAAATAATTAATTAATCATATCAAAACTTTTGAAGTTTAGAATTAAAAGTAATTGTCAACATGAAAACAAAATTTCACCTTGATCTCGACTATCTCCAAACCATTTGTACTAGATTCGGTGGGAAAAATGACAGAAGCATCCAAAATCTTAATAAATGACCCGGAAGGTTGATAATGTAGAGGATCCATCCAGTAAATGCGGTTCTTCTCTAGGACAATAAATATTAATCTCCAATGATCCCTACAATAATGTGATACCAAAAAATAATCCATAAAATATGTTGTTTTAAGTAAATTAGAATTTTACCATCACCTCTCAATGTAAGGTGAAACGAATAATTTTTTTATCTGTTCGTTCAAGACTTGTGCAAATGTAGTACACCCGCTCTTTGACTGTGTTTTCGATTTCTTGTGTCATCACCAAGTACCAATACCTTATCCACCACTTCTCCCTTTGGTTAGCAAAATAATACATGTACCTTTAAAATAAAATGAGAAAACGTTAGTTGTATAAATAGTAAAACAAATAAATTATTCTGTTGAATTCTGAAAGTATATTGTACTTACAATATGTATAAGAACATTAACGTTTGATTGACTTGGTCACACCTCCACAGGTCTTTGAAGTCACTCTATGCGGCAATTATTTCCCTTTTTTGACCAAATACACATTCATTGCCCAAAATAAGTAGGTTGTGTTGACTTGGTGTCCGCCCATAAAATCTTACAAGACTCTAACAAAGTGCGGTGAATCCTCCAAAACTTGTGCCCTTGTCAGTGTGTGCTTAGTCTTCTTCGGTGTTTTGTCAGCTATTTTGGGGGTCATTTTAGGCTTGGTCTTCAAATGACGATCCTTTGTAGGGTCCATGTAGATTAGGCGACGAGGCCATAGAGAAGAATCCCACGTGCTTGCAGTGGCCATCTGGAGTTGGAGATAGGGCGTTGAGGACAAGTGGCTTCTCCAGTGAAACTCTAGATATCCCATCTCCAACTGGGACAGAGTGATGATGTTGCATTGACTCATGCAGAATACCATCATCAACGTGGATTGGCCTACCTTTTTTCATTTGATCAACGTACAGCTAACACAAATGTGATGTCTAGAATGAAATGAAGTTGATTCGGATTAAAGATTTTAAAATTGGACCTTTTTTTCAGTGGATATGATGGCAAGGTCAACACTATTGTTTTCATCTCTTGGCGGAAGTATAATAGGATTGCAGTTAACCTCAACATCTCTCGGTAAGCGCAATCCTCTAGACGAGGGAGTATAACCCGGTGTTAAATCGGCTAAATTTTTGGGTACAGGGAGACCGGTGTGTTCAATTAACTTGCGGATCAAGATATCTTGTTGATCAATCTTTTTGTCTCGTAGGAGCGCTTCCTTTTGCAAGATGTGAACCCAGGATAGCCCTATTGTAGGACCGGAGAATTCTGAATGCATCTCTTTGTGATAAGAATGATCCAACACCTCTTGCACGCCCTAGGTGATTGGGTTTTTTTGTCGCCCTGCGGAGGATGTCGTGCTTACTCGTGGCAATAAATCGCTCTTCCAATTGTTCTTGCTTTAACTTAGCCTATGCAGGAGTTTTAAATAAAACAATTTGCTTTTTTCAATACAATTTCTATTCTTAAATAGAAAAAAATTAAAGGGGCTAACTACTAATTTGGCAATTTCTCGCTCGCGATCTTTATCATATTCAACGTTACTGTTTTGATGGCTCTTCAGGAATAGATTGCACCGGTCAATTTCTTCCTCATCAATGGGTATTACCGATGATCTTGCCTCCTTATTGGTCATTCCTTTGCTGATTTATAGTTGGACATCCCTCTCAAAATGTTGCATAATTAACTAGAGAGCCGCCAATCCATATCCCCCACGACCCTTACGATGAGGGGTTTTGTTTTCCTTTGCAACCCATCGCTTTTCAGTCCTCATATCCTACATATGTAGCTAATAGTATTTTTTTAAAACAGAAACAAATATAATGTTTCAAAATAAAAATATTTATATGTAACTGGGCTCACATTTTCCTCATTCTCCAAGGTTCGCCTCTTGTGGATCTCCCAACTTTCAGGTTGAATATGTGTATAAGTCAACCACAGACGATCTCCTTTCCTACTTGAGAATATGTAATCTAGATAAAGGTATATTTGTGTTCTCTCCAACTCTTTGCCATCATGGCCATTGCCCTTTTATTTAAATCATCCCTATCCTGGCCATCAAACTCAAATGGTCTCTACGTGGATTGACATCAAAGTAAATAATTAAAGCTTAAATTAGGATATAATTTATTTAGATTTGTAGCTAAATAATTTCTATTTTGTCATTTAATTGAAGGTACCTTGCACTCTATCTATATGACATCTTTATATTCTTTTGGAACCTCGTGCCAATTATCGAACTGGATATCTACCCTTGTTCTACCAACCTTCCCTACCTAGCTAGACCATATAGCTCGTTCCTCCGATAAATATTTTCCCAATTTGTTGAAAGTTAATTCTTTTCTAGATATTCTCTTTTCTAATGTCCTACAATGTGTTAGCAATCCCTCATGCCTCTAACCCCTCCTCTTCATCGTCATCAATGCCTAAGGTTTTTGAATTTCCACCTATTAAACATACATGTTCATCACGAGTCCTCTTCTGGGATATTATTCTACCTAAAAACATACATCACAGTCAAACACTAATTTTAAAAAGCTAGGGTTTTAATTTTAACAAATGAAAATCTAAGTTTTGTGGTTAGAACATATACATTTGTACTTAGAAGAATACACCAACACCATGGATATATCAAAATATAAAAACCCTAGGTAAAATTCTTATTACAGAACAAATTAAATGATAAAATATTTATCTTTTCATCCAAATAATACAAATTTGGATGAGAAATTTTATGACCACCTTAGAACACTCATGTAGTGGAAACCCTAACCCATGGAGTACCTTTTCTTTTGTAAAACTATAGGGATTTGGATGTGTAGATCACAATGTGTAGGGTTTCATGTAGTTTTGAACAAACAAGTTGATTGGGTGAAGAAATTTTGATGGGAAGATTGATGGAAGAAGGAAGAAGGGTAGGGTTTTTGAGAGAAAAAATGGAGGGAATTCATCGTATGTGAAATGGGTATTAAATTCCCATTTCAAAACCGCCTTTAATGCACTTGTTAAAGTTGTGCCCAACAAGAATTTTTGAGCTTGGAACGAGTATCAGATTGTGTTACGAGTTTGGGAAAAGCTCTGGACTTATGGAAATGGCTGGGACCTAGTTCCTTACTCGGAACCCACACTCAGTATTAAAAAAATCCTCAGCGGGTAAATCATTTCAATTTTTCCAAGGCCAAAATCCCCAATTATCCAAACCCATAGAAACCCTACAATTTCCTATCAATTTAAAATCCCATATCAACCATGCCAAGGTATAGAGGTCGATGTATCGATAGAGGAGCGGGTACTAAGAAGTAATAAGGACTTGGTCATGGACTTGAAACCCACCTATTTTCCAATAGAAATGTTGGCCTACTTCCACACCAGATACATCCCCCAAGGTTGTGGTGGCTATATCATAGGAAGGTTAAGTTAACAAGGTTGAAACTTCTAGGAAAAAACTTCGAATTGGGAGGGCATCTAATTTCATTTTAAGAAGGAATAGTCAGTTTGAATTCTTGATTGGCTGCAATCTTTGAGGGAAAGGGTGGAAATCCACTAAATTAAGGTTGGCTGCAATCTTTTTCTATCCGTGAAGATCCCTTCTCAACCCACCTTCACCTCCTCTGCTGGGAAATCCCTCTGTATTGGCCAATGATCCTAAACTTTCTGACGTCCATGTTGGTGGCAACTGACAGAAGAGTGGCGAAAATAAGTAAACAAAATAAAGTAGAATTGGGTTGGCAATCGGAACATATATGGATATAACTCTATCAACCAGTTGTCCAGTTAGTGACGGGGGGATCGGTCCTTGATGATAGTTTCTGTTGTAGATGAGTTTGGCCTACCATTCAAGAGTAGCCAAAGAAGGAGCCAAGAAGAACATAGCTTCAGAAGAACATTTCAACACAGAATCATTATCCAACTCACGAGATTGGGAGCTCGAACCCATTCTTCAACATTGATGCTGAACAAAGGTATGGGGATTTTCATCATAGAAAATGCACGAATCCTAAAGTTATCCGTAGTTTGGACATTGAGTCGATATGCCTAGGTTATTTGATTAATTATTTGGAAGCCTCCAATTTCAATGAACTATTGAAATTAGATGAATCCATTCATTTTGACGAGGTATTGCAACTCTACGCTAATTTAGGTAAAAGTAGAAACAACATCGACCTCACAATGGTAAATGGCATAAGGATTCTTGTTACAAAATTTTAGAATAAATGAAGCCCTATGTAGCGAGTACACTGAACCTAGAAAACTTTGGCCGGTTGATAGCTAGGGTCCAATTGAAATAGTTCATAAAAGAATTGGCTTGGTGATACTGAGGCCACCCTTCTATGCCCAATTGCTATAGCTCAAAAATACTTTGGTCGTACGGGGAAAGTGTCGGGGAAAGCTTAGGGGTATAATGTGGGGGTGTTGTTAGTGTACGAGTGGATCTGCGAGAATATCCTCCCGTCAGGTGGTCATGCATGTGCGCAGACCATCAGCAACTTGATGTTGTTCTACTACATTGTAGAGGGAGTTAAAATAAATCCTGGGTATACCATCTTGATGTACATGCTGAAGGCAGCTGCGGGGAAGAAGAAAGATCTCTCATATGGCAGTTTGATAATCGCTTTGATTAAGAAATGAAAAGTGATCCATGTTGACAAGTCACTCCGTTTGGACTGCTACGATAAGGCTTGGTTTGAACACATCTATTTGGTGTTGGGCTATAACAATAGGTACCATTATCAGTAAATTCCGGGGAACACCTCCAAAGCCGCTAAGCGAGCAAGGGAAGCATAATTGGATAGGGTTGGAGGATCTTCATCCCGTAACTATATTTAACGCAAGACCTTTTAAACAGTTTGTCATACCCATTATTTTTCATTACATGATTATTACTAGATTTTTTTGCTTCTCATAAATTCGATGTTGCTGGTGAGAAGAGGGGTTGGATGAATAAATTCAAAAAATATTTTGCGTGCATCAAGAAGGATTTTAGTTCGACTAGCAATAAAGAGGTAGCAGTGGAAGCAAGGCATTCAAAATTTGTTGAGTCCACAGGCCTTCACATCGAACTCAGTGACGATGACTCCATGCCTAATTTCAAACATGAGTACTCTAGTGATGATAGTGATAATAGTGATGATGAGGAAGAGGATGAGGCGGATGAGGCGGATGAGGCTGGTGGTGATGAACCGATTAAAAAATTAGTGCGATGGATGATAAGCAGAACAAAGATGATGATTATTTAGAACTGTGATAGCCATTTGCACCTTATTCTTGCTTAAGACTAGATTTGTAGTTGTTTTGGCCTTTTGGGGATTTTTCGTAACAAATTTTTGTTTTCTATTTAGATTTCATTTGATTTGTTGCCGATTTAAGAACAAGTTGTGATTTGATATGTAGGAATTTCTACATTTTTATGTTGGCAAAGTTGTTATCTAATTACAAAATTTAATTCTAGTTACCATTTTATTGTAGTAGATAGATTTGTTAATCGGAAAGGTTTTGGTAATTTTTTAATTGTCTTTAAATGGAAAGGGTATATCATAGAATACCACAGCTTCCAAATGAGTTCCGAGTCTGAAACATTATTAGTTGTTTGCAAATAAAATGGTAAGACTCACTTCTAAGCTCATCATAATGTGTTTCAATTAAGTTACCAATCCAAAAAAAATTTGTTCCGGGCTCGGAACAAAGATTCCGAGCTCTTATGTTCTTTCCATTCCCAACCTATTTTATTGAGGTACTTTTTGCCTTTTATTTTTTTATTTGCACAGACCTAGTTCCAAGCTTGGAACATCTGTTCCGAGCTCTGATGTCCATCATCTTCCCAATCTTATCAAATGGCAAACTTGTTTCACTATTTCCCATTTATTTTTTTATTTGTACAGACATAGTTTTGATCTCGGTACATAAGTTCCGAACTCTGATGTCCTTTCCGTTCCCAACCTGTCGGACACAATGAATAACCTTTGATTTTCCCTTTGATTTTTTTGGGACAGAGTGAGTTCCGGACTTGGAACACAACTTCCGAACTCTGGCGCCCTTTATGTTCCCAACATAGTTAAAATTGTGCCAGTTCATCACTTTTTCAATACCAATGACTAGTAGTTCCAGCTCTAGAACCTTTTTTCTGTCCTTTGATTTTCAATGGAACAAAACTTGTTCTGAGCTTGGAAAGAATAATCGGATTTTCAATACAAACATCAGATAGAATTCCCAGCTCGGAAAGTTGTCTCCTGTATAAAAAAACTAAATCGGGTTTCATAAAATCCCAAATTAGAAACCATAAGGAAATTTCTAGAGCTGGAACCAGAACCCCTTCAAATTCAAAATCTGTTCTGTGCGGGAGAAGTTAAAGAACAACATGTCAACATCAAATGGCAGTGGAACAGTTTGTGGATGGAGGTCAAAATCAAATAGAGGTGGATGAAGCACGGACCTCGGCTATGACACAAGAAGGTTTGTATCTCTTTAGTCAGAGAATGGTTACAATGCTTTAATAGATAGTGGCAAGTTTATGGATTTCTATGTTATAGACTTGAACGTTTACCATAGCACAGGGTTAGCCGACCCTGTACAAAATTTGAAGGCTAACATGTCCTGGAACTATTGGCGATGAATGAACCCTCTTATTTTGATGAATTTTTCCAATTTTATAGAAACTTGCATGAGATTGCGGGGGAGGGGTTCTTATTAGACTAATGTCAATGGGTTCAACGTAGAGCTTAGCTTGTGAATTATAAACAAAATTATTGATTGTCCCAATAAAAGACCTGGGGATGTATATCCAAAACTAGAGAATGGCCCTTTAGATGATGTTTACCATAGGAGAGAGTGGCCTTTTGATGATGAGTATTCTAGGATAGACCCCGTGGAATGCAGTGTGCAGTATTTTCACCAAAAAATGCATGATCTAGGTTGGCCAGAATCTTTTTGTTTGAATCACCTTCTCCCTGATAATTGTATTGTCTATGGGATGATAGCTAGGTCAATCATTCCCAAATAGGGCAACATCACCGAACCTACTTATCCTACACTCATGATGTTCTACTATATAATGGAGGGCCGTAAAATTAATCTCTGGTTGGCAATTTTAAAACATATGTTATCGGTTGGTACCGCGAAGAAGGTAATCAAGAGTCTTTCGTATGGGAACTTGATTACCTCAGTTTTAAGGACTGTGGATGGATTTGAGTTCAGTGGCGAGGAAACTCCATGCAAATATGACCTACCTCCACTCAGGGTTGTTAATACGATAATTAGCTAACTCGAGCGGAGGGTGTTCAAAATAGAAGGAGATCAAATTTAAAATTTACATTCTGCTCCCAAACATAATACTAAGCTACCTATAGGGAAGATGGTGGCAAGACCGGGTTTGTCCACCGAGATGCTAGATGTCTAAAAATCAACTACACACAACCACGTACATGTCGCCAATCCATCAGTGTGTTCGGAATAGCTAAATATTACAAAACAAGTTTTTGGGGTTTTTTCAACTAACAACTAAAAGCATATGAGATCACACGAGATTAAACTATATAGACTAGCACTTGGGGGTATTTGTGTAACATGGTTGATAAATGACTCTTATCCTTGATTCATTCACATGTAAACATATAAACCCATCTTATGCCTACATCACATAGTGTGGAGATATCCAGGTATTTACCTAAGTCTGTCACATGAGGCACTTACCACCAATACATGCATATCTCACCATCTCCATAATTAGAGATGCGCTTTAGTCGAAGGACGTCACAGACCATCCCCATCATCTCACTTCCAATGCTAACGCGCTCATGCTTAGAGGAACAAAGCATTCCTAAAAGGGCATTGCCTTGCGTAGGTCGCAACTGTTAGATATGAAAGTAGAGCATTACATCCCAGAAACTCCACTCTGGATCTCAATTCCTAGGCAAAGAGAGGCAAAGGAAATGACACCTTGTGATGACTCTAGATTCAGCACAACTCTAGTTGCTACAAACAATCATGCTAATCTATTGGGATAAGCCAAGGGTTTTCCCTCACTAGGATTTTCCGAATTGATTGCCCGACATGTGATTTTTCACACAACTCACCAATTAGAATTATGGTTTAACAAATAGAAATATATTCTCTCGAGTTCGCATAAATGCACTCATCTCCCTAATGTTCTTAAACATACTCCATAATCTAACACTCCTAAGATAGCAATGAAGCCTAGCACGATATTATACTACCATATGTATGAATGCATCATAATAATGACATAGCATAAATCTCACAAGAGTGGAAAGCATTTATCAAACACAAATATTCCTAGGTAATGAACATATGAGAATATATAAATCTCAAAAAGCCAAAATCAATTCATTAATACAAATACTACCCCAAGCAAATTAACTAAATCAATTCCCTAAGCCTTGAATCCAAGTATTTCATTGGATTCAATGCCTTTGGGAAAAGGGAAAATAAAGAGAAGAAAAGAAAATATTCTAGATAGAATGAAGAGCTCATTTCTCTCTCTTCCCTACTCTAGAAATGTAAAAATGAGCATAAACTTAAACCCTAGTAGATATAGGTCAACATATATATAGTAGTAGGGAATTGGGCCTTGAAATAGGCCTAAAAACTCCAGCAGCTGCAACGGACATGACCAGTGGAAAATGGCACGGTCTGTGAAAGCTAGGTTGCCTTGGTGCTGGTGCGGGCTGCTCGGTCTGGCACGACCCATGTGCCTCGTGCTGATGCAGCCTGCCAATTGCCTCGTGCTGGCACGAGTCGTGTTACCTAGAACAGACCGACGACTGGAGCCTCTTCTTAACACTTTTGATCGCACACCTTGTATCATTTGGCACGGGCCATTGGTTGTAGCCTCATTTTGCTCTGTAAAATGGCATAGGCCATGTCATCCTTTACACCCCATGGGATGGTCTTTGCATTTGGGACTTGAAATGGCACAGACCGTGTTAAACACCACGGTCCACGCCCATACATAGCCATTTTTGGAGTGAACTTGGAGACATCAGGACACAGACAACATTGATCGGTATGGCCCATTCTGAAGGCTCTGGCACAGGCCGTGTTGCTGGCACGGGTCATGCGATCAACCCTTGGCATGAACCGTGCTAGGCTGGCTCATGTTGGCTTTGTGTCGGTCAGCTAATTTGGCCGGTTGATGCCTTCTTCCGTTCTTGACCTCTTTGAATTTCAATTTTTCCTTTCCCGACTCAATTCCATCTACTAAAACACTATAAGTCTGTGGCCTTCATATCTACTACCATTCTTGTGAATGACCTTCTACAGAATGATGCTAAAATATTCACGAGCAACCTACTAGTTGGATTAGAAATAGAGATCTAGGTGCCCATGAATACAAAGTGTCAATTAGCTTCAATTAAGTCTATCAAACTCGGGATTTAGGTAAGAAAACCAATAATTGATGTCTAAACCCTTTGCAGGTAATCCTAAATAAAACTAGCAATCAACCAAGTAAAACATAGTAACAATAGTGTCGAATGCATTGGTTAACACATGCAATACGGTGCACATTAATCCCCTCACACTTAAAGCTTTACTCATCCTCTAGTAAACAAAAATGAGAAAAGATCTAAGAGGAATGTAGCATGCAAAGATAAATTAGCTAATGCATTCAACTTATTCCCAAGTTGCCCTAGTTCTCCCAAAGAAGTAAGAATCTCACAACTCTCACTCTCCGCAAAGTTTCTAAAACCACCTAACCACCCAAAATCTTTTGAAGATAAAAGGTAATAAAAAATTATAAGTGTTTAACTAGCTTACTCTACAAAATAGTCCGCCAAAAGCAATCCAAGAGTTGTTGCCGAAAAACCCCCAAAGATATTCCGAAAGATCTTCAACTTGGTTGTAACTAAGTAATTCAAGATCCTCAACTTAGTTACAACCACAGATGATGCCAAAGGGCCCTCAACTTAGTTTCCGATTTCTCTCAATTTCTCTCATTTTACCTAGGAGCCCTTTCGGGTTTTCATCCTAGCTTTCACACATGTTGAACTCACTTCTCACCTTTTTCCACACGTCCTCTCAATTGTTTATTAGGTTTTCCAACCTAGATAGGCCTAGCCTCCCATTTTTACCTAGGTCTTTCGACCTATCCGGGCTTTTCCCATTGTTGCCTAAGTTGCCCTTTTTGGTTTCCAACTTAGCCAGGTATTTATTTTTTCATTTTTTAAAAAATATTTCAAATTGACTTTGTGCAGTACAAAATTCCTTGAAGACGGGATTCATTCTACATGAAGGTAAGAAAAATAAATTACACCACCAAAAGTTTCCAAACACATCCCCCAAAACAAACTACAAAGAGATAGTACCCTAAAGATCAAAACACACCACCAAAATGCATCCAAACAGATCCCCAAAAACAAAATACAAAGAGATAGTACTCTAAATATCAAAACACACCACCAAAATGAATCAACACCAAAAATACAAAGGAATCTCGAGAAGAAAAATACTGCTAAGTGTATCACTACTCCCTCCCCCACACTTGAACTTTGCATTGTCCCAAATGCAATGAACCAATATGAATCATAGGTGAGAAAGAGATAAATAGTGGAACTCACTCACATGACCCCCAAGGGTCCTTCCTCAAGCTCATTGTCTCACGTCTCCCCCTCCTTTCTTCATGTCGCATTTCTTGTCTCTAGATGGGAATAACGTCCCTAAATACGTCATGCCTTGAGATGTGGAATCTCTCGATCAATTTCTTGTTGGCCACTTCTTGGACATCTGCCCTCGTATCCACAATAACAAACTCCTCCTTCACTTTCCGCTTTACAGAGTCCAATCTAAACCCCCAAGCTCGTATAGTGCCCTCCATAGAGTCCAACCTAGTCCTAAAATCCTCCAATTCCAAACTTATCCCTCCTACCACGTGACCGACCTCTTGCAAAACATGAGTAGAACCCGTAAGTTGTTCCCTAAAAATGCGCAATTGGTTAAGTAAGTCTGCGAGTAGGTGAGTGCGACTAGGTGGTACTCTAGATGGAACCTCACCATCCTTCTTGTCAATGTCTATCTCCAGGTTTGATAAGACCCTATAGAAGTCTTTCTCAAACTGTGGATCGGGTGCTAGAAACAAATCCTCCAATAGATTGTCATGGTTGATAGCGGCACGCTCCGGTTGTGAAAGAATCATGAAATTGCAAATTGTAGCGCCATCGTATAACCATAAGAACCAGTCATACGGGATGGTGGAAGCAATCATTGAAGCACGTGCTAGCTTGTACATGGTGTATCGCGTTCCCGAACAACCTAAGTTTGCTAATGCAAATGGAGTAGGAATTGGATGGCCCAAGTGTTGGGCTAAGAATCCTACCATGCCTCCCATTGATATCTTTCCACCTTTATTATCTCTCTTGGCTAAACATTCTTGCACAAAAGCGCCCATCATGTTGGAGTAGAAATTCCCCTCCAGAGTCACTGCCCAAAGGATATGGACACTCGAACTGGGGCACTGTGAAAGCTCTCTGTGGCAGAATACCCCAATGAACAATATCTGCTGAACATATCGCAATGTCGGGTGAATGATCGCGGTGCTCTTGCATAGGTGCTTCCTCTCAATGCCCAATAAAATTCTCGAAAAGGTGCTCAACGAGAATGGAAGTTCTTGCCAGTGCATCTTCAGAACATCTTTCTCGTACTTCCACCCGAATGCTTGGGAAATTTACCTTTGCAGCATAGTGTACTCCTTATCATCCAAATGGAAGTGAATGACTCTCCTTCCCCCCGTGTCCGTTGCCTGCTCCAATGTAGCCAAGAATTCCAATGTCCATCTAATCTATGTCTTGAAATACTTGTCCATTAAACCCTCTAGGCCTATTTAGCTAAGTAGATAAGTGACCAGTTCGAGTAAACCTAGAGCTCCCAATGTTTCTTTGTAAGCAAACTTTGTCTCTAGAATGTTTCTCTTCGGGCTACCTCCACCCACGGGCCGAACTCTTGGAGATTTTGGTTAACCCCATGAATTCTTCAACAACGAACATGGGATTCGGAGGGATGGAATTCGTCGGCTCTTTTCTGCCAACCTTGGTCGACTTCCACCCTTTGTTACCTCGGGAAGTTGTTCCTTTCTCCAAACTATTCCTTTTTTTAGGCATCCTATCACAACAAGAAGAAAGGGGTAATGCAATAATACACAAAGGCATGCATCAAATATCATTTAAGGAGAACACTCTTCCTAAATAGTCTATACATTACAAATCATTCTTTCTCAATACAAAGGATATTCAATAAAAATTCATTCTCCCTAAACAACAAAATCATGGTAATCATAGCATCCCATCAAAAAACTCATGCAATCAAGGATCATTCCTCTTAAACCATCACAACCAATGAATAACATATCATCAAAGCACAAGAGCATATACTTCCCCCTACATTTGTTCAATACAAGATCATTCACGTAACCCAAATAATTCCTCAAAAACATATTCACTTTCAAGATCCAAGCTTTACATCACATCACCATATTGCCAAACAAAGCAAGTAAACTTGAAGTTTAAAGGATTTCCCGGAATTTGAAGCTAAGAGTTGAAAATTCCACACAAGAAGAAGCAAAAGTGCTAAATTTTGAGAGAGAAAGCTTCATTTTTTTGAGTTGCACTAAGAAGGAGTGAGGGTGAGTATTTTTGAGGAGCTTGAATGAGCTAAATGATTCACATGGGAGAGGGAATGTATTATGAATCTCTATTTTCATCAAAGAAGGTGATTTAGAGGGGAGGTACAAATGAGATAAGGATGGCATTTTTTAAATTACAAAATATAGGGGGGAAAAGTACTAATCAATTTATTCACAAGGGAGGTTTTGAAGTACTATTTACATCGAGCAACCTAAGGAATAAGGGGACTGCAGAATTTATGAGCCAAAAATACTTTTTTTTTAGGTTGAATTCTCAATTTTTTGCAAATCCTCATTTTTGGCCCAATTCACAGCTCACACAAGGTACTGACACATATAGCCTCGTGTTGAGGGTGCCTGACACGAGGCTACACTCCTACTGAGAGCACCTGGCACAAAGCTACCTTCGTCCTGAGGGTTGTGGCACGGGCCGTGTTTCTAGCACGGGTCGTGCCAGTGACCCCTGGCACGAGGCTGCCAGTGAACAAGTCCTTTTTCTTTAGATCCTCCCATTTTTCAAAAACAAAGTCACCCAACAAGGCCTATTTCCTTCCAATCAAAAATACCAAGAATCGAACTCAAATTTATCAATCAACAAGAGTTTCATCTCAAGATCCTTTATCACACACAAAAACATGCAAAATCTATCACTAAAAGTCTTGAAAAACAAAACAAGAAAGAATGCCGCATTTTTATTGTCATCCTCATGATTTATTTCTGGTGCATACATTTCAATGCTAAGGATGCAAAGAACTTGACATGGTACATGGATAGGGGAGGTTGTAAAGATGATGACATGATTCGACACCTGGCTGATGCAGACCAGTGGAAGAAATTTATAAGATGCATCCAAAGTTTGCATCTAAACCTAGAAATTTGATCATGGCTTTTTGTATTGATGGTATGAACCCGTTTGGTAATATGTCCTCGAAACACAGTTTATTGCCGATTATGCTTGCTATTCACAATCTCCCCCCTCCCCCGTACTTGTGCATGAAGAGGAAATATGTGTTGATGCCTAATATGATTTCAGGGCCCAAGCAGCCTGGAAATGACATAGAAACTTATCTTTCCCCTTTGATAGATGATTTGAAAGTGCTATGGTTGGATGACGCCTTAGTGTTTGATGGTTTTCGAGATGAAGAGCTTACCTTGAAGGTTATGCTTTTTGGTACCATAAATGATTTCCCGACATAAGGTAACCTTTCTGGGTATGTATTCTAGGGTTATAAGGCTTGCCTTGTTTGTGAGGATGAGACTGATTACCATCAGTTGAAAAATGGGGAAAAGACTGTTTATTTGGGTCACCAAAAATTCCTCCCGTTGAAGCACAAGTTGCGAGATAACACGGTTGCATTTGTTGGTGTGAAGGAGAGGATAAAGGCACCTAAACCATTGACTGGTGTAGCTATTCACAACATGGTGAAGAAATTGAATGTTATTCTTGGTAAGAAGTTATCAAAGGGTGGTGGGGCAGTAGAAGGAACGTGGAAGAAAAGGTCTATTTTCTTTGGTTTTCCGTACTAGGAGAATTCGGAGGTTCACCTTTGTTTGGATGTCATGCATTTGAAAAAGAATGTTTGTGAGAGTCTGATTGGCACGCTACTAAACATTCTCAGGAAGACTAAGGATATCTTAAATGCGAGGAAAGATTTAGCGGACCTTGGTATTCGGTTGAATCTAGCACCAGAGGTTAGAGGGAAGCGAACGTACCTGCCTTTCGCTCTTTACAACCTGTCAGTTGCTGAGAGGAGATTGGTGTGTGAGAGCATCCAAGGAATGAAGGTACCGTCCAGTTACTTTTTTAATGTTAGCAGGTTTGTGAATGATGAATGTCATCTTAATGCTTTGAAATTGCACGATTATCATGTCCTTATGCAACAACTTTTGCCCATTGCAATCTGAGATTGTTTGGAAGAGGAAGTTAGATTTTTGATTATGCGCTTGAGTTTCTTCTTCAACTTGATATGCATGAAAAGTCTTAGCAGACAACAACTAGATGAACTAGAATGGGAGGCTGTTGTTTTTTTATGCCATATGGAGAAGTACTTTCCCCTGTAATTCTTTGACATCAAGGTTCATCTCGTGGTACACTTGGTTAGGGAGATATGTATATGCAGGGCTGTTGGAATGCATTGGATGTACTCATTTGAGCGTCACATGGCTGTTTAATTTCAAGGGTTATATTCATAATCGTAGTTAACCTAATGCCTCGATTTTTCAGAGGTATGTCACTTAGGAAATGATCGAGTACTGTACATTGAACTTGGTTGGAAAATGAGTGGTTGGTGTTCCCGGTGGATCACACTGCAGAAGGCGGAATGGGACTCCACGGTTTAAGGGTACGCTTTATACACACTTGAACGATGAGTTAATGACAGCTCACCTATATGTTTTACATAATAGTAGCAAGACTGCAATATATGTTCAAGGGAATTTTTCCATGTTGGAAGAGAATCATCTAGACTGGTCCTTGAATAAAATACAGGTGGAGCATTCTTCAAGGTTTGTTAACTGGTTTTACAAGCATTGCAATGTGGAAGGGATAACTAGTAAGCTACAACCGTTTGCAAGGACACCAAACTGCACTGTAAGATGGTACCATGGTTATGACATTAATAGCTTCAGTTTCACAACATTTGAGATGGATGAGAAGAGCACGATGCAAAACAGTGGTGTTTATATTAAATCTGAATCCATGTGCAGGCACGCAGGAGAGATAAATATCCTGTTGTTCTTGCGATGCCTTTTTATGGGGTAATTGAAGAAATTTGGGAGTTTGATTATGAAGATTTCAAAAATTTTGTGTTCAAGTGCCATTGGGTGGAACATGGCTCCGATGTTGTAGTCGAAAAGCCCATGGGCTTTACGTTGGTCGACTTGAACCGTGTAGGATACGAAGATTATAAATTCATCTTAGCTGCCCAGGCACAACATGTTTTTTATATTAAGGACCCTTCAAATGAGAAGTTCCATGTGGTGGTTCATGGGAAGAAGTTTTATCTTGAAGAGGAAATTGATCACCAGTCGTAATTGATTGTCAAGAGTTTCCATTAGTATTTCCTGGTTTGGAAGATGTAGGGGGAGCCGTGGTGGGGCAGCGTTCTCGTGGTGATGGGTTGTGGGTTAATGAGCGCGGTGAAATAGTGGGCAGTGACAATGTGTTGAAGCGGAAGAGATAGATAGTAATTTCCATGCATTTCGATTTCCTACCAATGTTTTGTATAATACCCATCCCTTTATGTTGTGAATTAGTGTGACATGAATGTGGAACACTCTTTGTTTTGTAATTGCTTGCTATGATTTGTACTTCCATCGGAATGTATTCGTATTGAATGGATGAAAACTTGTTAGCATTAATGGTTTACAACTTTTTGGTTTTTAAGACATTTGGACCGGTAAAAGAGTAAAATACCGGTGTAGGAAAACAGAGTAGATGCTCTGTGTTTTTACATATGCACTGGTATATTGTATGTATATACCGTTATATATATCAGTGCTGGATATTTAGAAAATTTTCAAGTATTTTAGTCTCGGGTCACAAAATTAAATTATTTTACCATTTAAAGCAGCCTAAAGCAGCTGCGTTTGGTCATAACTTACACCGGTATAGTTCACATACGCACCAGTATACATACCGGTGCTGGATACTTAGAAATAATTTCACAATTTTTTTGTCTCGGGTCTCAAAATACATATTTTTATATTTAAAGCAGTCTCAAGCAGCTTCTTTTGTCTATTATTTACACCGGTATGATAACATACGCACCGGTATACTTAGAAAAAGTTTCAGACTTTTTGCCTCTGGTCAAAAAATGTAATTTTTTTTACAATTAAAGCATCCTAAAGCATCTACTTTTTCCTTTTCCTTACACATGTATGCCATAATGCCGCAACACATTTTCACAAACCAAGTTTTGCATCTCTCACCCTATATCATTTGTATATCAATTGAATTCCAACAACGGTGCCAATAGGAGCAAGCAAATCACTTTAATACCTTTTCTATATGATTAATTAACTTTGGAATCTCAACTACATTGATTGACCATTTGATATCGTGAATAACTTGACTTGCATGCAAGGTGTTTCATAAAATGCTTCAATGTGTTTTTTAGAAAATGACACCTAAATCTAATTTCAAAAGGATACGCCAATCATCATCTACTTCTCTGCCAAATGCATCGTCGTACACTTACCCGAATGGTACCTTTGTGTCCAAGGATGCTAGGTTGGCACATGAATTATACAAAGGACGTCGTCATCACCCTGAGGGAGGAATTGAGGCATCTAGCTCATTCAAACAAACCATTCGCACGCTTGGGTGGGAAAAATTCTGCCAGACTCCACAGTCATTCAACCTAGCATCGTAAGTGAGTTTTATGCAAACTTGAGGTACGGCCCAAACCTGAGTCAGGTGTACTGCAGAGGCATAATTGTCCCTGTCATGCCAGAATCTATAAATGGTTTGTTTGGATTGCCCAATGTTCCAAACGATAAGGACGAGTTCCTAGCACTCCACAATGTCGGTGCTGACAACTATTATCTTAAAGATCCAATTGGGAAGGAGATCATTAGGACAGTAACTAGGCAAGTTACCGACATAGATGATCTTGTCAAACCAAGTTGGAGAAAAATACCGAAGAAGACCATAACTCTGGAAATGAATGGGTGGTATCACTTCGTGGCATCTAGAATAAACCCAGTAACTGTGAACACGGAAGTCCACAAAAGTTGCTTGACCTTCTTGTACGCAATAAAGAAGGAAAGTAGGTCATCGAATTTGTATCATGTTGAAGGCGGAATGGAATAAGATGGGGTTATATGGTTTTTGCAGTATTATCTTGGCCCTTTGTTCAAGATCGGGAGTTAATGCCCGTCCACATAACGTTTATGGGCAACCAGTGGGTAAGATTTGTTCGGAATCTATCTACAAACTATCATCTGACATGTCTATCCCTACCATTGAATCCAGAGTCGCAGCCTTGGAGGTCGGTGTACAGAACTTGCTTGAAGAATCAAAGTATCGGAGGTCCTGATTCAACCACATGACCAAGGTTATGAACTATCAATTTTCTGACAATGTGGAAGCTGTTGGAAATTTCCCTACTTTTCGCAAATATGATGTGGAGGACATGGATGTTGGTACAAGTACCCGTGATGGGGATGCAGCAGGAGACAATGATGATGTGGAAGAATTTTCTCATTACTATATGCAAGAAAACTGTTTTAGTTGATCAAAATTTTAATTTCGTACCTCCCCCCTTAATTTGTTGCACTTAGACGGTCTAACACTTGTAGTTTTATTAGAATCTAATTCATTCCAGCTTAAATAACTTAGGCCATGATGGTTCAAGTTAGAGTTTTTATAATCTTTGTAGTTTATTTATGGTAAAATTATTCCCGAACACACAAATTATGTCTAAAACGTATAGTTGGGCTAGAAGAAAGATCATCACCATATAAAACCTTTATTATATTACATGAATGGTTAGAATAAAAATATTTGTACAGTTCAAAGCTACGGAGGTTCCCCCTTAAAAGTTTGGGTCCACAGGGCAATTTTTGATAATATAGTGCAAACATCCAATGTTGGTTTTACAGGCCCTACCGTGCACCTGTTTGGTGCGGAAACACATGAACATGATCATATTGTATTGAATTGAATTTTAGTGCCACCAATTTTAAATTTTGATGCTTCCAAGATTCTTGGAGGGTCTAAAGTGTAAAAAGTAAAAAGTTTACTCGTACATCGAAATTGAAATCCGCTTGAACAGGATGGTAGTCCAAATGTCCACATTGTATTTCCAAGCTGCACAATTGGGAAAATGGAAGGGTTCGGGCCCTATAGAGAGTTTGGGAAATAATTGAATTACACATTGAAGCTTTAAAGAAAACCTTTACCATTTACTCTAGAGCATGTACTAGCGCTTTCGGTCATTTCACCACCAGGACACAATTATGTTGCAATGATGGTTTAACCCTAGAATATGAAATTTCATACTTTATATCATTTCCGAACGTGACGTATACGCATGTCACATTAGGGGGGCCTAATTGCAAGAAAAGAATATCAACAATATTTAGAGCCGTATTTACCTTGGATGTAAAGAAATTATCCATATTAAGTTTCTAGCACTACAAAATGGTATTCGGATCCGTGGAATAGTGGTCGATGGGGCGAATATAAATTTTTGGGGTCAAAGTGAAAATTTTACAAAAATATAGAAATTCTTATTCATTTCATCATACGGGGCCCATGCTTAGTCAAAATAAGGTTCAAACAACTAATAGTATGTCTAATTAAATAAATTATCACACTAATTTGAGTAATTAGAGCGGCTAAGAAAATATGCAGGAGGTATGTGAAAGAGTACAAAAAGTTGTAAGATAGGATATCTTTATATACACCGGTTTATTGTATAAATTACCGGTGTAAGATTCAAATTTTTTTGTGGCACAAAGCGAAAAAATATTTAAATTTCATTTTGGTCAATGGAGGGAAATATTTTACACTAGTAGTGGTATCAATAGCACTGGTATATATATCGATGCTGGATACTTAGAAAAAATAGGACAACTTCCTCTCGGGTACAAACATTTTTTTAAATTAAATGATTTAAAGCAGCTTGCAGCTGCTTTTATCAACTTTCTACACCGGTAAGGGTAGTATTTGCATCGGTATCAGTACCGGTGCTGGGTACTTTGAAAAAATTTCAAACTTTTACTCTCGAGTTACCAAAAAAATTATTTAAAGCAGCTGCCAGCTGCTTTTCAACTTAACAATACACCGGTACCCTACCTTTTGCACTAGCTTTTGCACCGGTATTTATACCGGTGCTGGGTACTTAGAAAAATTTTCATCTCCAATTCCTCCCTTGGTTTATACATACGCACCGGTAATATCCAACTTACCGGTGTAAGCGTTGTGGTTATATATATAAAAAAAATTGACATTCCAACGGCCATAACCGCATCTCCTCATCAAAACCCATCATTTTTCTCTCCAAAATCGCCCTCCACTCTTCATTCCTTCAGTTTCAACTGCAACAAACCACCATAACTCCTCATCAATCATCATAACTTCCCCTTATCTTTGCTATAAAAGGTTGAAAAACACACAACTTTGGCCAAGTATAAGAGAAAGAAGAACTTCTCCATAATCACCAATTTCGCCTTTTGAGCATTAAAGTATAGGAAGTTTGCCCATTTTCGTTGCATCGCTGAAGGTTAAAAATCTTTCTTTAGTTATCAATGGGTTTCAATATCAAATTTTTGTGAAAGAATCATTGATATCGATTTGCCCAACACATGTTCAACAAAATGCCTCAATGACCAAAAACATGTTATTGAAGAAAACCCAAAATGATAGCCTTGTGTGGTACGATTATACAAATGTAGGGATCTTGATATTCATGTTTTTTTGTGGAAATATATTTGGTTATGCAACTTGGTGGTTTGTGATCATGTAGGCAGTACATTTGAGGAGATTGTACATCTTGTGTGCAACTTATTTTTTTGTTCAAGTTATATCATTGGCTAACTTATAGTAGGTATCATTGAGGGAAGTTCTATGCCATTTTCTATCAATTTCTATGAAATTTTTTTATCAAGATTTGTTATTATGTTGTTCAATTTCTATGGCTTGTTCTATCAAGTTTTATCATAAAATATTTTCAAGTTCTATGCCATGTTCTTTCAATGTTGATCTTCTATACATATTGTTAGGTATCATTTTGTGAGTTCAATGGGTTAGTTAACTTATTGAGTTAACAATTATCAATTCTATTGTCGTAGATGTTGCCAAAAAGGGGGAAGTTAAACACAAAGAGGAAGGGACTGGTAGCAACATGAAGGAGGAGGTTAAATCTACTGAGGTCAATGTTGATGAACAAGAACTGCCTCCAAAAAAGATCCCATTGCAAATACAATTTGAGGAAGAAGCACCGTCACAACATGAATAGACTAGTGTAGATAAAGAAGACCCCACCCCCACCCCCCACATAGATATGGGAATGAAGGAGATGTTAAGGGAGATTATGTGGGGGAAGAGGTAGCCAAACCACCAGTTGGAAAGGGAAAGGGTAAGACCACCCGCAAATCAAGAGTGACTGTTAATAAAGAGGACAACGACTTGTCCAAGACAGGGGAAAATAAGAAGAGGGGTTCGACAAGTTTGAAATCAGAAGTTGGATGAGGAGACGTGGAACTAGGAAATTCACTAATGTTGGCAAAGGAGAAAAGCCCGTCCCTATGGAATTTCAGTTCCGTGGGAAACATGAAGTTTGCACTAAGAACTGAACAGTGTGGCACACTTACGGAAATTACGCATTCCGGCGCCGCATCAAATTTGGCACCTGCGAACACTGTTGCAGCACACTTGTGGAAGGATATTTTGGTATGTTATTTGAGACTTGATGTGAAAATTTTTATGTTCAATTATTTCACAGTGAGCACATGATTAATGTCTTCTTGTTCATATGTTTCATCGTAGGCGAGCTTTACAATTGAAAACCAGTTGACCGAAGCTCAACTTGAAGTGCTAAAGAAGGATTGCACGAACATGGCAAGAGACCAACATCGGAACTAGAATAAAGGTAGCAAACAAGTTTATACACGAAGTTTATCGTACCTTGAGCAGATGGTAAAGAGCATCGCATTTGCAGGCGGTGTTGTGATCCCTCCAGGCCTTGATGATCCCAAGAAGTTTATCGAGAAAGCGATGGATAACCTGGCTGCGTGTGCTACAAAGTTGGGTGAAGAGCCCATACATGGAGAATATGATGAGGAAATACGCCTACACAACTATAAACATTTTCTTTACATTTATTTACACATCTTGAAATCTCCATAACCATTTTATTGTTTTACTTAACTCTGTAACGAACAGTATAGAGAACAAGTGGCTCTCTACATGAAAGACATTGTCAGTAGGAAGAAAATGGCCGCGCATGGGTTGCTACAAAAATTCAAGAAGCTACCAAAACAAGTGCTTCAGTGAACCACAAAACTTTGTTATTCATTTCCTATGACTATCAATTTCTACATATTTAAGTGAGCATTTCATGTATTTTTTCCTCCACTGATTATCAACAAACGGGACCTTACAGATTGGCCCATTATGGAGAGATTCATCCGGGAAGCCAATGCAGCTATCCTAGAAATGATAAAGAAAAAAGACTGCATGTTCTTCCCAGTCTTTCGACCATCGACCTTTGCACACAATTACACCAGCAGTGTGGGAATAGATGTTCTCGTTGAGGTTTGAAGGAGGCTCAGGAACATGCATTCGATACTGGATCGATAATGCACAGGTCGATGTGTGAATATGTTGAGTTTCAAACCTTACGACCTTATTTTTAATCAATTAGGATTTCATTTTTTATATCGTTACCGGTACAGGCACCTCTAGGAGAAAATCTTGGAAACTAATGCAGGCCGTGTCAAATTCTGCCCTTGCAACTGTGGAAACTTGTTCAACTTTGAGCAGGAGGTCGAACATCATTTCAACCTTATCTTGGCAACAATGAAGGAAACGGATGCTGAGTTCTACATTGTCCCCTGCATAAGAATGTAGGGTTTTTTCCCGGATTTAACATTTACATTTCAAATCACTTCCATTTCTGTAATTAATGACCTTAATTTTTTGACAACGATCATTGGCACCTCATCATTATATGTCCCAGAACGGAAGAGTTTTTCACGCAGGACACATTGTCGGGGGGTAACAAACCAACAAACTTGATCAAACTCGGGGTCATTTCCAGGTATTACAATCAATCAAATAATAAGTCCTAGTTTTGTAATATACTAAAACAAATAACCATTTTCATTAACTTTCTTGACAGGCTTGCATGCACATATTAAAGGGAGAAGAGAAAAATGGAGCCATGACCCGACTACACTTGAAAAATAAATAACATTAAGGTAATTCATTCTGTCATTTCATCCACATCATTTATTAGGTTAAAAATTGGTAATGACAGATACCATTCCTATGCAGTACCAAACCCAGAATTATTCATGGCAATGCGGGTACTCTTCCATGCTCTTCATGGAAAAATTTGTTAATCATTTGAAGACAAACAATATTCTGGAGATAAAGATTACATCTAAAAATTATTTTTTCAGATTTTTTATTACACACAAAATTCTTCACTAACATTGTAGGTTTGAATTTGACAGATCTTCCCAGATGGCCAAGGGTCGTACCATGTGTACGAAATTCAAGCTGTTGCAGAGAGATGGTGTGGAGCTTTGCTTGATAAGTACCAGCATTAGGCAACACTTTTTTTGCAACTTCTCGATGATAAAAACAACATAATAGGTTGATAATTATTTTCTGTGGTTGATCATATAAGAATTATGTGGTTGGTGTTTACTTGTACCAAACTTGTATGTTTTTTAAAATTTATTTCCAGACATGGTGAAGATACATTTTCTATTCATCGTTTCAATAAATTCTTGTGTTTACCGATCAATATTATCAATGGTGTTTGAAGTTTCTTACATTTTCCGAGGTTTTAAATTTTATAATAGTTAGGATTCAAGTATTATGGTTGTCATTGCCCCGGAAATTATATGGGAGGGACCACCGAAAAATAAATTGAGCATTGCAAATTTTATTATGCTCATACACCGGTATAAGTAAAAAATAGTGGTGTAAAAACAAATCAGATTAAAATAATGTGTTAAATACATGAAAAATAAATTACACCGGTATTGCTAAAAATTCATCATATACTGGTGTAGTTTCTCATACCAGTATAAAATTATGCACTAATTTACACTGGCATCAATCAACCTACCGGTGCCAATGTTTTGTGCCCCCTACCTTCTCAAACATTCTACACCGGTACATAATTCCTACACCACCATTTGAATGTCTGGTGTGTTCGACGTATAAGGATTGTTCAATTTTGTGCACCAGTTGCCAATACTGGTGCATGTAACATTTATAAACCAGTACATATTACCGGTGCAAATAACCTATATTTTTTACATGGCTATACTTACACTCCAATCTTTTTAGAGGCCAAAATACCAGTGTTATTGGGGTGTTTTACCAGTGCTATTGCCCCTGTCCTGCAGTAGTGATTAGATTTAACTTAGAACAATCAACATTCAAGATTCAACCTTTTAGTGCTACCTCATGATAAATATTATAACAAACCACATTAACATACTCATCTAGCAACATTAACCTCACATTGCATAACAAGAAATTCTAATTCCATGCTCTTGGATTTTCATGTCAAAGAGCTAAGAAATTGTGCACATTTCTAACACCTAACAATTCAATCATACAAACACCTCATATACTCAAACAATCCATAGCATAAATGCTAAATAACAAATGCTTCAAGAAAGAGTGAAATACAGGTTCTTAATACATTGGTTTGGATGCTTCAATCAATTGCTCCCAAGTACAAAACTAACCTAGATAATGAAAATCCATAACAAATGTGCAAGAATTAATGGAAGAAGTAAAAAAAACTAAGAAAAGATGAAGAAATACCAGGGTTTTGAGGCCCCGAGTCAGGCTTAAAGAAGTGGGGAAGAAGGGGGGTCATTTATAGTCTAATTTGGTCAAGAAAAAGTAAACAAAGTAGCAAAGGTGCGCGGTCACGCACCCGGCCACGCATTTTTCATCTGAGAGCTACTTTGGCCCCTTGTTTTGGGCGTGCTGGCCCTCGGCTAAGTGCGCTAGCCACACACCCACCGGTCTCTTTTTTCTTCAACTTCTTTGTGTTGCTATGGATGCACCGCTAATCCGATTTAGGAGTTCTTGTAGTCTATTTTATAGTACTCGAAAAGAAGAATCCAATATTACTACCCTTGAAGGTTGATTCTTCTTGAATCATTCTAAGAACTTGGTCCAAACTTCTGGGTCCCAATTCGTCCATTCCTTTGTCTTCCTTCTTTGACCCTTCTATTTTCTACCACGTTTTACCTCATGGCCTTCCTAGAGCACTCTAAAGTGCTTACAAGCAATCTACAAATTAAGCTCACAAAAAGTAATGTGGATGCTCGTAAGGAACAAAAATCCATTAGACCATAAATAGGTTACAAAATGAAGGATTTAGATATGAAAACCAAAAATGGTCGTCTAAACCCCTTATGATATAAACCTACCTAAATCTAGAAATCATTCCACAAAAAGATGGCAAAAGAGATATTAAATGCTTTGGAAAATACATGCATCAGTTGTTGAAGACCTCGTGCTTTGTGTAAAGTGGGATTGAACACTTGAATTTCATCCATGTGAATCTCAATGTATGGGACAACGTTCTCATAATTCCGAAGAACATACAAATGTGCAGTGCACAAATCCTCAGCACTGGAGATAAATAGCTTACTCTGTTGAACCCCAACACCCTCCAACCACTCTTCATGCCTGGAACTAGGAACCCTCACAGATTGAACCTCCTTATATAATCCATACAAAATTTAATAACTTCCTCAGCACAATATCGTTGCACAATACTTGCATCAGGCCTATACATGTTCTTTAGAAAATGCTTGAAAATTATCATGTACCGCTCGTAAGGATACATCCATCTTAAAAATACAGACCACAGAGCTTAATCTCACAAACCAAATGAGTAATTAAACAGACCATTATATCAATGAACGAAAGAAGGAAGTACATCTCCATTCGGCATAATACTTCAACAATAATAGCTTGCATTCGATCAAACTTTGAAACACTAATGGTTTTGAAACATAAAGACTAGAAGAAAAAACATAACTTAGTAATAAAAAATCGCACATGGGACGATAGCGATGACCAAATCGCAATGGCATTCAATTCCTGCATCAAGTGAAGTTGTGGCAGGCATGCAATTTCAATCCAACCAACTTCAACTATGTTAGCGATACACAGCCGTTAATATTCAAAAAATAAGCTCCAGGCACTTTCACACTACTCTGCATCTCACAGTACTACCTCTTCTCCATCTGAGACATGGAATAACAAGCATGAGAGAGATAACAAGCATCTCCATCAGTAAATGGACCAAGATTTTCCCTAATACCCATGTCAACCAAATCAAATCAAGACTTCAATCTATCTTTGGTTTTACCGGGGGTATTCAGAAGTGTTCCAATCAAAGAATCGCAAACATTTTTTCTCTATATGTATTACATCAAGACAGTGTCGAACATCCAAATCCTTCTAATAAGGGAGTTGAAAGAAGATTGAGCATTTCTTCCAACTACTTTCAATTGCCAACTTCCGCTTCCCCTTACCAATTTTTTAGGCAATCCTCTAACCTTTTAGAAAACCTCAGCGCTCGTTAATGGTACAGGCGATCCTCGCAACTCCGTCTTGCCATTGAACAACTTCTTGACGAAATGCCACGGATGCCCCTCGGGGAGAAAACGTCGATGTCCCTGGTAAATAGTTTTAGAACCATAGTTAAGTTTACAAAATGAGGTTTCTTTCTCACAAACTGGACGTGCACAGTGTCCTCTCACAGAATATCCCGAAAATTTTTTTTAAGTAGGAAAATCATTTATGGTGCAGAACAAAAAGGCCTTCATCTTGAAAATATCATCCACAAAAACATCGTAGGTACTGACTCCATTGTTGAACAACGTCGACAAATCATCCACTAGGGGAGCAAGATATACAATAATGTCATTACATGGTTGCTTGGGGCCTAAAATCGTCATGGATAAGAGAACTTATTTTCTTTTCATTATTAGCCACGATGGGAGATTGTAGATCACCAACATTAAGGGCCAAGAACTATATGCGTTGCTCATGTTTCAAATTGGATTCATTCCGTCGGTATACAGTCCTAGCCTTTAATGTTGGGAATCTGATCCAATCTCTGGGTATATGCCATCAAGCTTTTTCCATTGCTCATCATCCGACGTATTCCTTATGACATCATCCATCGGTCGATCTCTTTCCGCATGCCATTGTAGTAACTTTGCATCTTCTTTGGAAGTAAACAACTTCTTCAATCGTAGAATTATCGGAAGGTACCATAAGACCTTAGCGGATATCTTCTTCTTTGAAACCCCCACTTCAGTACACACAGCAAGTTCACTGCACTTCAACTTGTACCGAGACTCATCGCATACCCAGCATGTTTCAAGTTTCTCATCCTCCTCCCCCCTATACAACATACAATCATTTGGACATGCATGGATTTTTTTTCAATTCTAAACCCATAGGACAAAGAACTCTTTTCGCGGCATAAGATTTGTCAGGTATATGATATCTTTCATGGAGCAATTCTCAAACTAATTCTAGAGTTTCATCATCCCTTTTTCAGTCCAACAAAATTTGACCTTTAAATTCATGATTTTCAAGGTGGCGCTCAAACTGAATGTTTTGACCCCACGTACAATGGACAATTCTTATCATTAAGCAACAACTCTAGGACCTCGAGTTTACCATGGAATTCTCTGGCAACATCATCCACCAGCTCATCAAATCCATCATCACCATCTAATTCAACCTCTTACTTAATTCCAACATTTCCACCTCTATCCATCGGTACCTCCCTGTGCCATATCCAACAAGTGTAACTTGTTTGGAAACCTCAAATTATAAGGTGTTCGCAACTTCTTCCTCCCTAAATATGCATCATTCTTGCAATCCTTACATGGGAACCGTGCATGCACGACACCTTCTTTGGCCAAAAGTTCAAAAGGCACCACGATAAAATAATCTACTAAATGAATATAATCGGGTGATGTCCTGAGTTCACTCTCGATGAGTTCGATTCTATCCTATAACTACAAGAAAATACCATACAAACCAATTCAATCATATATGTAACACAATTCCGATGAGAAAGATTTCAAATTAAAACCCTAACTCAAAACATTGCAAAACTTACTTCAATATTAAAATCATTAGTTCAATTAGGTAATAATATTTGTGATGCATAATTACCTTAGCCTTTTACTTCCAAAGAGTGCCTTAAAGCTTCCAACTTATTTCTCCATGTGAAAATGAGATTGAACGGACACATTTATTGCTATATTCTATGTGTTCCGAGATCGGAACATAAGCCGGACCTATAGAAATTAATTGCAAGGCTAACCCGAAGTTGTCCTGAGTCCGCAAAAACTAAAAGAAATATGTTACGAACTCGGAAAACATTTTTTTGTTTCAATTACGAAGAAATAGAGTATTCTCAGACTTGGAAAAACGATCCATGTTCCGAACTCACAACACATAGCGTTCAAAGTCACTGCGACACAACAACTTTTAATAATCACTCATTAAAGGCGATTAGTAAACAAACTGTCTTCCATCTCTAACATGCAAAGGTGGCTATAAATTAACCAACTTTGAAAAACTTAGAACCACCTTTGAACACTGGGGGTCCGAATGACCTAAGTTTCGAGCCCGAAACCCCTTCTAGAAGGTGGTTTTACAAAAATTACGCGGAACTGACTTCTAATGCTGCCTTTAATGAGCCTTCCTCCACTAGTGGGGGAATATTTATCAACAATCAGCCATAAGAACATATTTGTAATCCTTTCATATTTTCCTTTCTTATTTCTAAGTAATCAACTCAAAGGGGATGTTTGGTTTAGGGAATCAGAATGGGGAAAGGGAATAAAGTGCAATGAATCATTTAGTTGATGCTTGGTTGGTATTTTTAATCATTCCCTTTCCTTTTTTTTACGGTTTGGGATTCTCTCAATCCGATGAATGGTGATTCTCTAACCGTACCTGCTATTCAGATTCCCCATATTTCATGTTTCGATTCCAAGAATAAAAAAAATCTTTTACTCACATGCCTTCTTCTACTCGTAAACTGTCTAGCTTCATAAACAGTGAATGTTCTTGAAAAAAATATATATTTTGTTTTTTTAAAAGATTTTAGTCTCGTACAAAAATAAATTGGGAAGAACATTAATCATATATGTGTGTGTGTTTATATATTTTAAGAGAATAAATGAATTAAATAGTATTGCTATAATTTAACTTAAATTTATTATAGACAAACAAATTAATAACATTAATGAAAAAATATTTTTATAATTTTTTTGAGTTGTATATAGGTGAAATATTACTAAAACTATAGTTTTTTTATTAACTAAAATTTAATAATAGATAATATCACTTCATAATTTATACAATAAATAATAGTTATATTATTTTCTTTATAAATCATTAATTTATTATTTACATTATAAATAGAGTTTGTCTCTTGAAAGATGGTCTTTCCATAAGTTATGGAAAGACCAAGGTTTAAACTATAAATTAGAAGAAATTAAGATAAAATTTGTGGGTTACATTAATAGGGTCATAAACTTATAACTACTACTTGTTGCATAATAAATTTTTAATATTGCAACTAAAACCTTTTACCTTTCTATAATTTTAATTCAACCTCGTCTTTCCATATGCCTATAGAAAGACGGTCTTTCCCAAGACTTTCCATAAGTCATGGAAAGACCAAGGTTCAAGCTTCAAATTAGAAGAACTAAAGATAAAATTTTTGAATTGCATTAATTGGGTCATAGACTTTATAACTACTATATGTTACCTAATAAATTTTAATTATTACAACTAAAACATCTTTTTATTATTCAAATTAAACTCTGTCTTTCCGTAAGGTTATGGAAAGACTGTCTTTCCCAGGACTTTGCCAAACAAAAATTACAATATTCTGATTGTTATTTCAATAAAATATTATGATGTTATTTTTAATTTTTTAAAATTTTATTTTTTAGAAAACACCACCTGCATATTGTGATATTATTTTTCAAGTTGCATATAGGTCGAATTTAAATAAAACTATAATTTTCATATGAACTTGTTTTTTATTAATATTATTTTTTAACTTCATACTTTGAAGAATAGTTATGGAGATGGTCTCTTGTAAGGCAGACTAAAATTTAGGCAGGGTTTTTGAGGCAATTCTAACAATATTCTAGCTACATGGACCAATCTCTAATAATTTTACAAGGATCTCTCTAATTATTTACAGGGACTTACGCTAATAACATTCCAGTGGCTTTTTTATCCAATATTTCTCATCATTGTCCTGCCAGCTACAATATGCAAAAAATAATTCAATAAATATTTAAAATTGAAAAAAATTAATATGATCAGCAAACTGAAAATTATAAATATCAGTAAAAAATAGCAGAACATCAATGAAAAATCATAAAATATCAACTAAAATCTGCAGCAAAAAATATTAAAAATAAAAAAAATATTAAAAAATATATAATTTTTTTTAAAAAATTTAACAATAAATTGGAAAAAAACATCGACTACAACAAAAAATCAACTGAAAATCATAAAAAATCAACAAAGCTAAATTATCATTTTTTAAAAAAAAAAAACTATGAACATCAACCTATATCACCCAAAAGTTAAAAACATTATTTATTATCATCTAAACTTCACCCGAAAAATGAAAAATGTCAACATAAAGGAAAAAATACTATAAAACATCAACCCCTATCACCTAAAACTCGCGTACAAAATGAAAAACATCAACATGAGAGAAAAAACAAAAAAACGTCAACAAAAAAATATCAAGCGTATAAATTATTCACTCTGAAAATCATAAAATATCAATATATAAAAAAAACCACAACTATCAATCTATATCACCCAAAAGCAACAAACCTCAACTCCTAAGACCTGAATTTCATTCGGAAAATGAAAAACATCAACATAAGAAAAAAGACACTACAAATATCAAATCCTATTACCAAAACCTCAGCTGAAAAATGAATAACATCAATATGAGAAATATTTTATAAAAAAACTACAAATATCAATCCATATTACCAAAAAAACTGCAAAACCTCAACTTATATCAATTAAATCTCATCCGAATAATGAAAAACATCAACGTAAGAGAAAAAAAAAGCTACAAACATCAACAAAAAGCTACAATACATCAAGAATAAAAATTCTTCAAAAAATGAACCTGGTACACCAAAGACTCTTATTGAACATAGGCTCAGTGAAATAATATGAAAACTCAGCATGTACATCAAGAACATAAATTATTCAATATAAAGTTCACTCAAAGATTCGAACTCGAGACCTCAACCCCATCCACAAGAGTGCTAACCACTAGACCAAACAAACATTATTAACAACAAGCTCATCCAAGTAATTATTAAACCTCATCAAGTCTTTTAAAAAAAGTAAAGCACGATATTAAACCTCACCTCATGAAGCAGAACCTCAGTACGTCGCTGTCGTCCGCCGCCTTAGGTCGCCGTTCGCCACCACCGACATTTTCGTCGTCGCGCGTGGTTGCACGCACAGTCTTCTTTTTCACCGAGCGCATGAATCTGACACGCCAAAATGGAAAACGTTGAACGCCTAGTCGTCACCTCTTTAACTCGTCGAATGTTCTACTCATCGCCTCTGTCGCTGCTCGATGGAAGATGGAAAACCTCAGTCCATCGTCAGAAAATCTAGCAAAGCTCAGCAGCGGCGCAGTCGTTAGACATCCTAGCGGCGCAATCGTTGGGAAACTTAGCAGGCAACGCCGTCAATCAATTGAGAAGCGTCAGACATTGAACAATCACCGATCAATTAAGATCTCGTTAGAAGTGTCGGACATCGCGCAATTGTCGATCTCGTGGATCGCAATGCTGGTACGTCAAACATCGAGCAGCGCCGGTAAATGGAGATCTAGCCGGAAAAAATGCAATAAAATGCCAGCGGAATTGCAATGGTGTTCTCACCGGAGGAATCGCCGTTGGAAAGTTGGCGGATAGAGAAGATCGGTAGCGGCAACAGATTTCGGCCAAAATTTGGCAGTAACCGCTGGCCGGTGGAAGTTTCCGGTGGGAAGAGGTTGTTTCCGATCGGTTGCTAAAAAATGAAAATTAAAATTCTGGATATTTTTGTGATATTTATAGTATTTTAATATTTACACGAAGGGTCCCTATATTTATCAACATATTTAAAAAAAACTTCATCCCAAATGAAGCTTCTTATAATTGCACTATAATCTCTGGACTAAAGTTTAGGCTGCCAAAAAGAAGAGTTTGTGATAGTTATGTTATTGTATAATAATTATATTATTTTTATATATATACTATTTTTATTATTATATAATATAAATAGTAATAAATTAAGTAGTAATTATATACTTTAACTTAAATATATTTAAGACAAAAAAATTAATATCATGAGTAAAAAATAATACTATAATAAATTTACTTTTTGAGTTGTATATGGGTCGAACAGTAATAAACCAAGGTTTAAAGTGCAAATTAGAATAAATGAAGATAAAATTATCGGGTTGCATGAATCGGGTTATAAACTTTATAACTACTACACATTGCATACTAAAATTTTAATATTGCAACTAAGACATTTTACCTTTTATGATTCTAATAAATAAACTCCATCATTCCATAAGACTATAAAAAATGGTCTTTCCCAAGACTTTGCCTTTCATAATTTACACTGTAAATAATAATTATAATTTTTTAATATATACACACACATATATATTATTTATTATATAAATAATTTAATTTATTATTTTGGTTGATTAATTTAGTTCCCCATTCTTAAGGTAGTTTAATTGTTTTTTTAAAACAAAGTAATTTCATTTCAGGGTTCTAGAAATCATCCAGAACCGTTTGACAAGAAGCTTGGTAGAGACGTCCATACATTTGTTATAAGTAGACTTGTTTTTGCAAAATTCACAAGCGAGTGAGCTACGAAATTTCTTTGTCTTTGTATCCAAAAAGGTAGTCTGAGTTCTTCAAACCAACCCTTCGTTGGAGGTACTAACTTAAAGGCAACTTTGTGTAGTGTCCTCATCTCCTCAAACCATATTAATTAAATTTAAGGCATCGCCTATCACCGCACCATCCATTAAGTGCAAATCTTGTGCAAAAAGGAATCCTTCTTCCAAGGCAAGAGCTTTAGCATAGAATGGGCTCGTAACTCCTTGTACTCTTCTAGCTAATGCGTGAAGAAATCCTCCATTATGATTGTATATCGCCACTCCAATGCTCACCGAGCTTTCTACTAAGCCATCATCGAAGAAAATGTGATGTGTATGATCAATGTGACACTTCTTGCATGACAAATGAGAATTAATGTTTAGATTAATTCCTTGGTGATAATGATATTGTTGACGAGTCCTTTACATTGCATGATTCTAGTGATGACATATCTGTGTCGGAATGCTTTTCTATGCTCACTAACATGCAGCAGTTAGGGAAGAGCGGCGAGGGCATAAAACTCCCTCAACCTCCTCCTAAACCCAAGGTGATGTCTACGGATTTGTGACACCCCAATTTCACCTCCCCTCTTATTTGAGAGGCAATAATCGAGTGCCTTCCTAGCTCACGCCAGGACTCAATAGTAGAAAAGGCAAGGTAAATAATTAACTAAAATTTATGAATATATTTGTATGAAATTTTAAAACAAGGTATAATATAAATTCTGTAGAATTTTACAATGTTTTTTTTTCTATATGTTGAGCATATAATAACTATAGCTCAATGAAGTTCCTATAGTCTCTAGTTCCATCACTCGAGTCGAACATTCTTCCCAAACATCTGGAAAAAAAAGGTTAACTTAAAGGAATGAGCCCATGCTTAGTGAGATCTCAATGGTTTAGAAATATTTACAAAGTGATATTATATGACCATATAACACGGAGAAAATGAGATAAATAAACACATATTTCACATAAGAGATAAAGAAAGGAGTATACGTAGCAATCCATCAACTCTCTGTCTGAGGCTACAGTTGGATTCCTAATTATAATACAACTATCTGCAAACAAGTATTATCTCTAAATATTGAGAAAGAGAAAGAGATCCCAAAGATCAATATCGACAACACATGCCCGTCAAGCAAGTAAGAATTGTGTGCAGCACATGGTACATCTTGAGAGTACGATCAAAACCTTCTTAGACATTTAGCCGAACGATCTAGCCCATTGTTGACTCATCGGTTTCAAAGCTAAGTAGGGATGGGGGCCACCCTATCAAGCATGAGTACAAGCAAGTAATTGGTCCAATTCGATCAAGCACACAATCGGCCAATGTCAAGTTCAAGAAAGTGATTGGTCCAGAGTGATCACATACACAACTAGCCAATGCCAAGTTCAAGAAAGATAGCATTCAAGCAAGCAAACGATTCAAGAAATAAAGTATATATACACACATCCAATTATCATATCACGTTCAAGCAAGTAATCAAGTAAGCCAAAATATATACCACGAAGGTCACGTATCATAGAATATATGAGCAATCACTATTTCTTGAAACTTTTGTTATTTAGCATTCATGTGTTCTTAATACTGTGCTTTACTTCATCTATGCCATGGGTTTTTTAAGAATATGAAGTGTTTGTATGACTGAAGTGTTAGTGTGTTTGGAAAGTGGCCAATTTCTTAGCTCATATGACATGAAAATCCAAGAACATGGAATTAGAATTTCTTGTATATAATGTGTTGTAATTCTTTCTAGATAAGTATGTTAATGTGGATTGTTCTCATATTTATCCTATAGATGCAATGAAAGGTTGAATCTTGAATGTGGTTTGTTCTAGGTTTAGCCTAATGAATGCTATGTTTGGTTAAAAGGCTATGTCTTTGGTAGAAAGCTTTTTGTTATCAAATCTATAGTTCTTCGAGTATAGTACCATTGATGAAATATCTTTATGGTCGTTGAACGTCTAAAGTGATTATCAATGAGGTTTGCAAATGGTCATTGAATGTCTTTGTGAATTACTCTTAAGAAGAAATGAATATTGATTTTCAATTGGGAAGTGATAACATTCCCCACAGGTAACAAATGTGATAGAATAAGTGAATGGTTCAACGATTTACATGAGGTTTGGAAGTGGATATCAGTTGCTCCCAAGGCTTTATCATTTGTAGTTTTTATCTCTTTTTCTTGTTGCATGATTAGCGTAGTTACTTGACTTTGCTAGTTAGCTTATCTTTATTTTCATAACTTAGGACCAAAACCAACCAAAACCCTCAATTTACTTTCTTATATATCTTATATATCTACCTTTAGTCAAATATCAACCTTATATGTTTAAACCCTTAGAAAGATCTCTCTTCTTGGTGGATGACCCTGACATGCCATTATCTACTTAGTTGTAGATAGGAAGCATTTAGGGCTCATAAATTTAACTTTGAGGGGTAAAGCGATGACCTCCCAAATTTTGGTGCCGCTGCCGGGGAAGAGGCGTTTGTTTTTAAGTGTTTGGGCATATTTGGTTGCATATTAGCTAGTTTTTTTAATTTTCCACTTCTTTGTATTTTTTTTGTTGGAGTAGGTATTGCTTGAGTTTTTGGTGAATTTTTATCGAGAATCTTTGCAATATGATTCTGGACTTTTAAAAAAGAAAAAAATGGAACGTCTCACCTTGAGGGAACTCACGGTGAGAAGAGAGGCTCAACGAACAAGGTTTTAAAGGATGTGTCATTCCAACCATCCTACCAAGTCTTGATATTTGTTGAGAGAGGAGAACCATGAGGGGGGAAGAACCATTGGTTTCCAAAACCAAGGGTATTATGAAGAGTGCTACTAAAAGGTTGGAGATGTTGGTTTTGAAGGGCATGAATCCCAAGAATGATATCCATGCCACAATTCTTACAATCCGGAGTGGAGTGGTAATCTAGATTGGTGGTATGAAAATAAGCTGGAAAACCAACAATACAAGCGAAATAGTTTACCTTCACCACCTTATACCATATCCCAAACCAAGCCCAACAAAAAGGTTTAAGGTTGACACGTGAGGAAGTCATGAATGCAATAGCAAACTTGAACAACTTGGCCAAGACTAGTGAGAAATCGGACACTCGGATCTCCTCTGGTCTTGAGGTTATGGAGGGGCATGTGAGAAATATATTAGAAGCGGTGGCCCAAATGGAAACTCGTGATTCCAAAAATACACCATCCCAAGTTGAACTCAAAGATTCGATGAGTGAGGTCACCATTTGGAATGAGTTCGAGTTTGAAGGGATGAGGAGTTGGTTGTGGAAGACAAAGAAGTGGAGGAAGAGGTGATTGTGCTACATTCATCATTCTTACCACCATCACCCCCCCAGCTACTGAACCAACTCCACCATTTTCGGAAGTTTTGAGGGAGATAAGAGAAGAGCCAAAAGACAATCCCAAACCTCCTAACCACCCAACTCCTTTTAAACCATCTCCACATCCACAAGACTATCCTCTTGAATGTTTTGTACCCCCACCTCTCTACATTTGGATGTTCATGGTGAAGGGGTTCACCATATGGATAACACTATACCCGTGTCGACGACCTTAAAAATACAGAGTTCTTGGGAGGCAATCTGAGCTTTTAAGTTAGGCTTGTATTTATCTTTTATCGAAAAAATATCATCAACCATGTCCTCAAACCCTTACCCAAAACCATAAATATACCACCACAATCCACTACCCAAAAAAAACCACCACCAAAACCACCGTCTAGAAGTACTACTAGTTGTCTTTTGTGAGTGTTGATTGGGATTTGCATAGTTGTGAATTCGTAGTGGATGGTTCAAAGTTGCATATTGGGCGGAGTCTGAGAACATAGAGGAGAGAACAATCATTGATAAGTGAGCATTTTCACCACCTGGAAGGACCTTCAAGGTCCTAGTTGTGAGTATTTCTTTTCTTCCTCCCTTATTTGTTTATCTTGTCATTTGGTTCACATTGAGGACAATGTGTGTTTCAAGTGTGGGGAGCTTAAGGGAAATATATCGCACTGTATTGTATTATAGTGTGCATATGCTCCACTTTGATTTATTTTTTATGAAAAAAATGAAAAAAAATCCCGCTAAGTTTAAAACCCGAGAGGGCAACTTAGGCAAAAGTGGGAGGCCCGTATAGGTTGAAAACCCAAAAGGACGACCAACGGGTGAGCATTGAAAAAGAAAATTTTGTGGAGCTAGGATGAAAATCCGAGAGGGCTCCTTGGCAAAATGAGAGAAATTGAAAAAAATTATGCTTCTCTTGATTTTTCTATTGGATGGCTTTTTTGGTAGAGTAAGTTAGCTTGGCATTATATATATACCTCACTTTTGTTATGTTTGTTGGTCGTTGTGATTATCTTAGGCGTTGGGATGTAAGAGTGTGAGAGATTCTTATGTTTTGGGGGTTAGGGTAGTCTAGGAATACGATGTTGGATGTTTTGGGAAAAAAATTGCATGCTAGTTTACACTTTGATCTTTGTTTGTTCTTGTTTACTCAAGGACAAGTAAAGGTTTAAGTGTGGGGAGATTTGACGAGACGTCAAATGCATGTATTTTTTGAAGAATTTAACATCTCTTTTGTTATCTTTTTGTTGTAAGATTGCTAGATTTAGGTAGGTTTACATCATAAGGGGTTTAATTAGATGACCGTTTTCGGTTTTCATATCTAAATCCTTCATTTTTTAATCTATGTTTAGTCAAATGGATTTTTGGCCCTTACGAGCATCTAGATTCCTTTTTGTAAACTTAACTTGTAGATTGCTCATGAGCACTTAGGAGTGTTTTACCGAAAGTCATTCGAAAGTATGGTAGAAGATGGAAGGCCACTCACAAATTGGTAGAAGATAAAGTGAAGAAACGAGAGCAAAGCAAAGGGTGAAGAATGATCTATGTTTTGAGGCAGAGTTCTGAGAATTATCCAAGAAGAATCAGCCTCCAAGGGTGATATCATTGGATTTTTCTTCCCGAGTTCTATAAAAATAACTATAAGAATTCTCAAAACAGATCAACGGTTCACCCGGATGAAGCAAAACAAAATTAGATTTTTTCGTGTCGCAACTCACAAAAAGTTTGGCCAAGGAGCTTCAATGTTCCTAATCTGGCCGCACATCGTAAAAGAGGCATCACACGTCACGAAAACTACCGTTCAATTTTATTTTTACTCCCATTTTTCTTGTACTATAAATAGCATTCCACCCCCTTCTTTCCCAACTCTCTAAACCCAACTTGGGGCTCCCAAAACCCTAGTTTTTCACCATTTCTTCCTATTTTCTTCTTCTTTCTTTGTATATTTTTGTTCTATGTTCTGGATTTTGATTATCTAGCTTAGTTTTGTACTTGGGAGCAATTGATTGAAGCTTTCACACCTATGTAGTAAGAACCTCTATTTCACTATTTTTTGAAACTTTTGTTATTTAGCATTCATGTGTTTTTAATGCTATGTTTTACTTCATTTATGACATGGGTTGTTTGAGAATATGAAGTGTTTTTATGATTGAAGTGTTAGTGTTAGGGAAGTGGCCAATTTCTTATCTCATATAACATGAAAACCCAAGAACATTGAATTAGAACTTCTTGTGTATAATGTGTTGTGATTCTTTCTAGAAAAGTACGTTAATGTGGATTGTTCTCATATTTATCATATAGATGCAATGGAAGGTTGAATCTTGAATGTGGTTTGTTCTAGGTTTAGCCTAACGAATGCTATGTTTGGTAAAATGGATATGTATTTGGTAGAAGGCTTGTTGTTATCAAATCTATGGTTCTTCTTGTATAATGTCATTGATGAAATATCTTTATGGTCGTTGAACGTCTAAAGTGATTATCAATGAGGTTTGCAAATGATCGTTGAACGTCTTTGTGAATTACTCTTAAGAAGAAATGAATGTTGATCTTCAATTGGGAAGTGATAGCATTCTCCATAGGTAACAAATGTGATAGAATGAGTGAATGGTTCAATAACATACATGAGGTTTGGAAGTGGATATCAATTGCCCTCAAGGCTTTATCTTTTGTAGTTTTTATCGCTTTTTCTTAATTGTTGCATGATTAGCATAGTTACTTGACTTTGCTAGTTAGCTTTTCTTTATTTTCATAGGTTAGGACCAAAACCAACCAAAACCCCTCATTTACTTGCTTGTATATATATACATATCTACCTCTAGTCAAATATCAACCTTATATGTTTAAACCCTTACAAAGATCTCTCTTCTTCGTGGACGACCCTGACTTGCCATTATTTACTTAGTTGTAGATAGGAAGCATTTAGGGAATATAAATTTGACTTTGAGAGGTACAGCGATAACCTCCCAGCTCCACATCCCTTTCATCAATATATGGAATCTGATTAGGCCTTTCTGACCCAATTTCAACTTCAACTTGAATTCTAGCAAAAGACAATGTATCCATTTCTCTTGTTGCTCTATTAATTTTGAGAAGTTTTCCCAGTGGGCTAATTATTCTACTCAAAATGGCAGGTTTCCAGTAGGCTAAATGGCAGATTAGGCAACTTGATCCAGGTAGGGACAACTGTTGGCTCATTTAGTTCCAAATTTTGTGCCCACTCAAAAAATTATAACAGGCCTATCATCAAACAAAACCGGTCCTCTTTCAATAACATCACCTTTGAAGTTTTCCTGAGCAAATTTGACCATAAAAATTCCTTGTTTAGTTTTCTAAATTCTCTGAATTTTTTTTGAAACCCCATATTTTACCAAAGAAACCTTCAACAATTTTAAAAGGAGGATGACTACTCATGAATCTGCAAACTACGGTGGTATCATATGTTTTTATATTGTTTACAAGTTCCTCCATAGGTATCCTTCCCATTTTAATACCATTCAATTCGACAGGATTGATAGATTTTTCCCCAGATTGCTGATCCTAAAATAGCGCTGACTATGGCCTTAAATGAGCCTCTATATACATCACCTTTTATCTCATTTGCCTTCAATCCAGAGCCCAATTCAAGTGCCTTTTTCTCCATAAATGATACTCCAGATTTACTCGATTCAGGACTCAAAATCAAGGTTGAATTGAGCTGAATCTGCTCCTCCCTGTAACCTTTTTCTAAGCTAACCTCTACCAGTTCTTCCTTCGCAAGATCCAAAATTTATCGATCGAAGTGAATTTTCATCTGTAGTCAATTTTTGTTCTCGTTCGTTTTTCTCTCTCGTCTAAATCCTTTGCGATCACCCTTGTTTACTTCCCGATCTCCCCATGGCAAAGCACCAGGAAGAAATTTTAGTAGAAAATTAGGTTACACCCAGTGAGCGTGTAATCTCTCATAGTCCTGGAGAGAAAAAGCTCTCATTGTTGTAATCTAGCATTCTGGTTTGGGATTGTGTAAAACTCAGTTGGTACACGCTGTAGTTTAGAGCATGATGTTTAGACAAGATTAATCACCACATAAAGGAAAAGAGTTACTTTAGACTGATAGCCTGTGTAAAAACCTTTGTTAGGTTATTACTGAGATTATACTTGATTTTTAGTAGCATAATGTATAATGCGGTTTCTAAAAATGATAAATTTGGCTTGTTTGTCATTAGTTGTGAAGCAATCTTACAAAATAGTTGTGCCCAGACTTATGTCTTGATAGAAAATATTAGGTCCTGGTTAGTTATATGTAGTTTCTACTTTCATAGAAAACATTATGTCCTGATGTTATCGGAGGCTTAATTAGCCTTCCTCTAACAAAGTATCTGAAAATCATGCTTTATGGTGCAATACATTGATACTAGTATAGTATGCCATAAATCTTCAAAATATGCAAGGTATCAATAGCAAGAAAAAGTTGATATTATGTCTTATGGAATACCTTGTGTTGTATCCTAATCCCGCTGCATATAGGGAAAAAATAATCCACTTTTCTGCACCCAACCACACCATTTATTCTCAAGTTGGTAATTTTAGGTTTCTCATGCTTGTGGTAAACTTGTAATTTGTCCATGGTTAAATGGTTAATGATAAATCTGAATGGAGTATGGTCTGACCCTGATGTCTTTGTGCAGTTGGCTCCAAAGGCAAGTCAAATGCTCAAGAAAACAAAGCTGAGTGAACTTCGTTCCAACATTGCATAGAAATCTCATTGTGCTAGGAATTTTAAGTTCGTGTAGAAATCCGAGTGTCTTTGTTGTTCTGACCATGGTTGAAAGCACTTTTTTTTATATTAGTGTAGATTGATAAGAGTTAGTTTTAGCTACCTCAGTTTATTAGTACTTTTGAGTGTACATTGAATTCAGTTCATGCATTTTCCTATATTTTAGTAATTTTTTTGTATTCTAATAAATATTTTGATTTCTAATATTTTAATAAAAATGAGCACCGGTAAAAATAGTGCTCATATTTTTATTGATCACCTATTTACTAGCACTGGTATTTCACCTCATAGGTTCGGCCCCTTAAAATATCGGTGCCTAAGTAGAATGGAGATTTGTAGCACCTACATACCGATGCTAAAAATCTACATTCCACCACTGCCCTACTTAGGCACTGGTATTCCAAGGGGTCAAAATACCGGTGCTTATGAGGCAAAATATCAGCGCCTATGTACCCCCTTTGTAGTAGTGTATATGCTTCCCCATCATTCATTTGCAGCATCCTTTCAATGCATATCTCCCAATAGAAGATTATGAATATAATACTCTAATGACAAAAGTAAATTAATTATTCTTCTATAAAGATTAGAAAATAGAATCAGAATGAAAATGGGAATCCTAATCACACTCAAAAGTTACCAAAATACATATTTCATCTCTCAAAAGTTAATGGACCGAATCCTACAAAATATTGGAAACCATGAAAATTCGGCGGCCCAATCCATAGCTTCAGCACCACTGCACGCGCCACTCAAGCCTGTTTAAGCGTTGTCGTGAGTAGACACAATAGGTGCTATCTTGGTGCTTTCTCTCTGTTTTTTCCTTGTTCTTCTACTTTAAATCTTTAATTCTCCATTACATGTCCAATAGTGGAACTAGAGAAGAGTCCTTCATTAAAGGCAGCAAACAAAGGCGGCTCCATCAAATTTTTGAGGAGGTTCAAGTTTGATTAAATGTGGTTCCGCCTTTAATGGATATCTATTAAAGGCGGTTCTATTGTTGAGCTGTCTTTAATGAGCTATCTTTATTTTAATTTTGTCCAAACTATTTAAACCCTAGATCACCTTCTATATTTTTTTCTTCTTTCCTTTCTCTTGGCCGACCGCATCTTTCTTCCCTTTTTCATTCTTTCCTTTCTCTTGGCTTGCGCAAATTTCCCTCTCTTTTTTCATCACCTCTCAGCCCTTTCATAATTCCTTTCCATCTCTCTCATAATTTCCCTCCACCCTTAAGGTATTGCACGTCCTTCACCTATTGCTTGCCCACGTTGCCTCCACTCCACTCATCGTCGGTGCACTTCTTTTGCTTAGAGAAGAGACTCCCTTTCAATATGATATGTGGGAGGAGGAATAACAAGGTAGTGTATGTGGTCAGAAGTGTACATCTGTACATTTTTATGTGTTTGTATCTTTTTGTAGATTTGTAAGATAGGGAAACAACCTCATTACAATCTAACGTAGATTTTTATCATTTTTATGTTTGTAGAACGAATTCACAGCACCGGAAAGAAGTAAATTCTGATTTTGTTTCACTTAGAGGCAGTTGGTAACCTATTTCGGCAATTGTTTTTATTAAAAATGAACCCACCAAAAATATACTCAAATCTAATATGAAACTTAATAAAAAAAATAACCAACATAACCTGATGCGAAGGAAAATCCAGTACAAAAAACTACACAAAAGTAATCCAACCCAAAAATAACCCGACATGATCCAACCCGACCCAACCAAATTCGATAGTCATCTAAGTCGACCCAACCTAAACCAAGTAAAATTTTACACAAAAATAACCCAACACAAGTGTAACCTAACCTATACCGGGAAAAATAATCAGACACATTTCAACTCGAAATGATGTGAAAAATAAAATTCAACACATCTCAACCCAAATTTCTTTAACCCAAACTGTTTCAAACTTGACACGAACCTGACACAATAACCCAAATTGATGCCTCTTCTTATTCCTTATAATTATGGAATCTTAATTCGTTGTATAAACCTCAGGAGCAATAGGAACAATTAAGTAATGTGGAACCTTCTTAATGGCCCAAAGAAAAGGCATATTGGCATTAGAAGTGAGTATATACCTACCTTCACAAGAATTGCATGTACCTAGGGATGACATTGCATGCGTCCCAATGGGGCGAGCATGGAGGTAGTTCTGATGGGGTTGGGCTCGTATATGCATGAAATCGATACCCACCATAGGTAGTGAATCGGGCATTGATATTAGTTCACATTTGCCGCATCCCCGTCCCGCCCTGTCCTGCCCTGCTGAACCTCCTATATACCCGTTAATTTAATATATAATAAATTATTATTTATCCATAGTGCACATATTTTACTTATAATATTTTCATGTAAGTACTTATAAATCTTTAATATTAAAATTATTATAACAAAACAAATTTTAGGTGTTTTTGGAGATATAAAAGGTGTTTGTACAATGGGTATGAAGTAGGTAGGGAGACCCAAGTGGATGATTGGGCGGGGTGAATTTTGTAAAATACCTAATGGGGCAACGTTGAGTTGTGAGCAAAGTGCATATATGACTCTATATAATTGACGAAAGTGCAGATATAACTCTGTGTTAATTGAAAATGCAAATATAACCCTATATATTTAAGTTATGTGCAAATATAACCTTCTCCGGCGGATTTAGATCACAATTGGGTGAAAAAACAATTTTACCCCTCTAGAAAAAAAACAAATAAATTTACTATTTTGACCCTTCCTTCACTTTTTTCCTTATTTTTTTCTTTACCTCTTCCTTTCGCTGATCAGACATGGCGCTTCCTTCTTTTTCCTTTCATAGATCAGACTTTTTCCTTCTTTTTTTCTTTTCCTCTTCCTTTTGCCGATCAGACATCTGTACCAGACATCTGTTCCTTGGTGGTGCCACTCGATTTCCGGTGCTTGGCTGAGTGGCGCCAGAAATGGTGGCCGATGGTTGTGGGGGTGGCGAGTGTTTAGGGTTTAAGGTTTAGGGTGGTAATTGTTGGCGACAGAGCGAACGGTGGCCAGGCTGCCGACAGAGCAGATGTGGCGGTAAAGGTGAAGCTAGGGTTCCGCAGGGCTGGTGGTTTATTTAGGTGGTGAAGGAGGAAAGCTATGGTTATTCTAATAGGGCTCCGCGGGGCGAGGCTCAGGTGGTGGTGGGGCGGAGCTCAGATAACGATTCGGATCTTGACTTCTCATTGCTAATCGATCCAGTATTTTACAACCAGCTAGATGAAATAAGATTTTCCTTATTTTCATGTGGCGGGTGGGGCTCAGGTTGTGGCGGGGTAGGGTTCAGGTGATGGTGGGGTTCAGGTGGTGGCGGGGCTTAGGTGGCAGCGGGGCTATAATTCAGCCGGAGCAGCTAATTGAGGTGGCATCTAGGTCGTTCGACTAGGGAGGAGGACGTGGATAGGTGGTGGTGGTTTGATGGATTGGACTGAAACAAAGTGATTGGTGGATTAGGCTGAGACAGATTGGTGGATTGGTGGCAGATTGGTGGTGGTGGATTGGTAGTGAGATGGTGGGGCTAGCGGCAGAGCTGTAATGGGTTATAGAGACAAGTATGAGTATAAAATTTTCAGATAAATATAAGTATGTAGGTATTATAATTCGCACCCGACATGCCCCATTTTCATCCCTACTTGTACTCATATTGTCATATTTCTTCTAATTCTGAAGCACATGGCATTGAAGAAATGAACCCACTGGGCTTCCATGACCTCTCCACAAGAATCCCGATGAAGACAATAATCTAGAGAAGGGCGGCGAGCACTATGAGCTTGGACACAACGTTAACTATGCAGGGCCTCTGCAGAATCTCCCGCATAGCTAAAATTAGAATCACTATGAGTTAAATTCCCCTCGACTCAATATTTCTTGTGGTGAAGGGAAATTTGAGAAAACACGAGAGGTTTTTTCAGAGAAATGCGAGATTTGAATGAGAAGGGGATGCAAAATGAAGCAGGCTTTGAATAGTGCTCCAAAATGAAACGATTCAAGGGAACTAGCCCATTCGGTCAATATAATGTTTTTTTACCCTGCCCTACTAGAGTTGTTGATAGAATGTAAAACCCGCAATTGTCAGGGTTGTATGTATCTATATTTGAAGAAGTCTCAGGAAATGTTACTTTTACCCTAAAAATTGTATTTTTAAAAAGATTAATATATTATATTTTATAAGTTAAAGAAAGTAATAATGGTTATTTGAATGTGGATATATTAAAAAATATAATATAAGAAGTACAACATTTAACTTTTTAAAATTTAAATTTAGTATAATTTAACAAATGCAGTGTATAAGTGAAAAATACAGTGGATTGTCCATAACTAAGGATATTCCACCTATCAGGAGGCCCCATATTCATATTTTATAGGTGAGTACAAAGGGTTACAAAGTACAAATCATACATGGAATGTGATATTAATTATAAAACAATCAAAAATGAATTATTTGGATGTCTCATTTATGCCATGGTGTGTACCCAACCGGATTTAGATATGCGGCTAGCCTTGTGAGTCAATTTATGGCCAATCCGGGAAGAGAACATTGGGAGGCAACGAAGTGGGTCCTTCAATTTGTGAATGAAATTTCAAATGTTGGCTTATATTACAAACGGATGAATAAAGGTGAGCCTATATTGAGAGGATATGTTGATGCGGACTTTGTGGGTGGCTTGGACAAGAGGCGGTCGTTGACCGGGTATGTACCTTGTTTGGTTTTGCGGTGAGTTGGAAGGCGCAATTACAACCGGTGGTTGCACTTTCTACGACGGAGGTTGAGTACATCGCTCTTGCGGAAGGTGTGAAGGAATCTCTTTGGTTAAAGGGGTTGATCGGTGAGCTCGAGATTGCGCAAAATGAGGTGGAGGTATTCTGTGATAATCAAAGTGTGCACTTGGCCAAGAACCAAATATACCATAAGCGTACAAAGCACATCAACATGAAACTATACTTCATTCTAGATATGGTTGCCGATGGGTCCGTTGTTGAGAAAGTGCACACGGACAAGAATCTGGTGGATATGGCTACAAAGGTGGTGACGGGGATCAAGTTTCGCCATTGTTACGACTTGATCAATGTCACGAAGTTGAGCAACTATAGGGGGTGTGGAGATTGGTTCAGTGGAGCTTATTGGTATTGTTGGTTGTTATTCGGTCTCGGATCTTCATAAAGTCAAAGTGGAAATTTGTGAGCTAGTGACTTTATTTTCATATGGGTCGGGAGCCCACCTGGTTTGTAAGGATATCATTTCCTTTCCTCTGTACACAGAGAAAAATTGGAAGCCTTGTTAGGCAAGGGAATTTATTCTTCTTTGCCTTAGTATAAAAGGCAATAGGGTTCCAAAGAAAATAGGAGGGAAGCCGTAGGCAAGAGGTGAAAAATAGGGAAAATAGAACAACTCTTAGAACAAATATTGAGGATGGACAAACTTGAGAGAAAGGAGGAATTCATGGTGGATTTTAATCCTTGTAATTTCGTTTGTTGATTCCAGTGGAACCGTTCCTGCAGGACGTATGTGGAAACACCGAGCCTGGGTAAAATCTCGATGTTCTTGCAATTTTTTATTTCTTTGATCTTGTCAAATGCAAGTAGACTCATCGTTGATTTCTTCCTCGTGTTATATATGCATTGATTGACGTAACAATATTGATAGTCTCTCATCCCACAAAACATCTTCAATGCTAAGGATCAAGTCCATGCATCATTATAGTGTGACACACTTTTGTTTAGATGCTCTCACTTTCCTTCCCAAGAAAAAGTAATAGAAATTCTTAAATATGCATAAGCCCAACTATAATTTTGTTTAATCGATGGTTGACACTTCATATCGAATCTATAGTTGTGACGGAGCATTGAAGATAAAAATCTTTTTAAGAAACGTCAATTATTATTTTTTCATATTGTATTTAAGCTCTAGTCAAAATATATCATTTGATAAAAGACCTCCAAAATTAACTCTTTCATTGAAAATGCTCTAAATTTCTTATTGTTGGTCCTACTCACCTCAAAGGTGTATTTAATTTCATGCCTTACTTTCTCAACGTGAATTTACTTTATTTTCGTAATTAGCAAGATAATGCAACTCACTTGTCCTTACATTTTCCACCTACTCCCTCTAACCCTTATTTGTATCCCACCTACCCTATTTGTTGTCCATTTATTAATGTCTCACTTCTATTTTTAATATGAAATAAAAAAAATTGTTCACAAATTATTTTTTATTATTTCAATGACTTTTAAAAAACTACAATTTTTTCTGTTGTAAAGCGGTTATTGAGAGATGGACTACACTTTACTTCACCCACTTGTCATTTGTTACTTTCACAAAATATCTTACTCCTTCCGCCCCAACTAATTCTACATTTTATTTTCGTCAGTTGATTCAAAAAAAAAAATTATTGATATCTATAATTGTGTGTATATACAAGTCATAAAAAGTTGATATTTTAAAAATAGAAAGTCTCATAATTTTATGGACAAACCCCGACTTTTTACTTAAGAAATAATAATTGAAAAATAGAATTAAATATTTTATTATATAAATAAAATAAATAAGAATATGTATTTGAATGTGAAAAAAATACATAATATAAAAATATATTCTAGAATGTTCAAATTTAGTATGTAATTTAACAAATATTTTATATAATTTATAAAATACAATGTCATGTTCATAATTTATGGATAGATCACGTATTAGGAGATCTCTTTCAAAAATATACGTCATTAGGAACTTAACAAAATTACATAGGACATAACGTATTTATTAATTTAAATTTGAAGTTAAAGTTAAACAATATTGACTAAAGAGTTTGTCTCTTGAAAAATGGTCTTTCAATAAGTTATAGAAATACCAAAGTTCGAACTACAAATTAGAAGAAATCAAGATAAACATTTCGGGTTACATTAATCGGGTCATAAACTTATAACTACTACATGTTGCATATTAATTTTTTAATATTGCAACTAAAACCTTTTACCTTTCTATAATTCTAATTCAACATCGTCTTCCATATACCTATGGAAAGATGATTTTTTTCCAAGGCTTTGACTTGACTAAATGAATAATTAAATGTGCGTGGCTAAGATAGAGGGAGTACATTTTTATTTATTACTCCCTCTATCCCAGGTGAAATTGTACTCTTGCTTTTTTGATACTATTCTCTATTAAAGTATATTTGAATATATTTATAAATAACAATATTATCACATATAATTCTATTCAATTCATACATATAATTCTATTCAATTCATTGTAACAAAAATATCAACTTTTTATTTATCTTTATTTAACGCAGGAAAATATATTACAGTCAAACATGTTTCTTTTAATCCGCTGATACAGAGGAAGCATGAATTAAGACAATTAACAAAGTGGGTAACCCGCCGGCATCCTTGGAATTAGTTTTGGGCTCCCCATCATAATACCCTCTAACCCACTTGAAATTATCCATTAACTTTATAACACTATTTTTTATTAAAATTTAATTTTATATTTAAATAAATATATTAGATATAATATTATCACATGTGATATTATTAAATTTATCATAAAAAATATTTTTTTAAAAGTAACTTTTAATTTATTGTTATTATACATAATTAAATATATTAACAGTTAAATATAATATGTAATAATTTAAACAATTAAACTGGACCCAAGGGAGTACCAAATTTCGTTTTCCTTTCTCTATCAACTTGCCAACTTGCATTAACACTTGTTTGCTAGTGCCCATCATATTTCTAAATTATCGATAGGAATGTTGAATCATAACATTCAAAACCAACTACTCCATCAGACTTCAGTTCCAAGGTGGAAAAGAATGATTGGTCAATTGTGGACAAAACCAACCAAATTTGCACCCACATTGGACTTTTTCCTCATGATACCAACATCGAACTTGTGTTCCAAAAGCTCACAAATTACCATCAATTCCACCGCACTACTAGTTAAGACTCGACAGCAGACTTTATTTCCTCCTTTTTCCAAATCCGTAGGCACCCATATAACAAGTAAAGAACACCACCGTTCTTATATAGTGCAATTTTTAAAATTAAAATAATATCATGCTACCATAATCTGTCAGACTGAATGATTAGTCTACAAACTGAAAGTACATAGGAGTATATGCTTCCCCATCCAGACCAAGATTAATAAGTCCAATAGCAGCAAAGAGGGACAATAAGAACATCAAAAGGCAAAAATCCTTTCTTCATATAGGTCAGAGTGGAGGAGAAAATAGCTCGTGCAAAGAAGACAGTGAACCCAATGGATACCGTGAAGCGTTGTGGTAAAAAGCGTATACGTTAAGCAGCTATATGATCATTTAAGCCATTTCTCAAGGAGGCAGTGGTATAAATATGTAGTCCTCTTGTTCTCCCAGGCGCCCCTTCTTTGAGTGAGGACAAATCCAGCAAAAACCTGCATCAAGGTTCCAACATTCAGAAAGTTCGGTGGGGTAACAAGAAATGCCTACATCACTACATGAAACATGACATACATGTTTTTGGATGGTTCTTCTTCAGTGCAACAAGTTATCATATTCTGACCAATCTTCGACACCGAATGATCCCTTGGAAGTTCGACTAATAATGGGGCTGTGATAGAATGATCCCTTGGAAGTTCGACTAATAATGGGGCTGTGATAGAATGATCCAGCTTTAGAAATGCAAAACTATAGCTGAAAACACATTCAAGTATAAGTTTCTTTAAATGACATACCTGGCTCCAGGATTTTCTCTGTGGCTTCATCGAGCTCCAGAAGTTCCTACAGGAGGAAAAAGGCATTATATACCCATTTTTGCTAATTGACTAGTTTGTCAAGCAAAATATAGTTTTGTGAAAGAACTAGAACCCCATTCACATGATATATAGCTAATACTAATTGAAACCAAATAAGAGTCCATAGTAAAATGGGGAATTGGAATCACCTTAAGACTTTCATAACAAGTCTCGAGATCATCATTAACCAAAATATGATCAAAGAGGCCAGGTTTTTTCCCCTGTTCAAGCTCCGCCCTTGCATTCCTGAGTCGCTTTTGCATCTGTTCTTCAGTTTCAGTTCCTCTATCAAAATAAAACAACCAAATTTAAGCCAGGGACCGTGTCATTGAATCAAAACTAGATTGTCTAAGTCATCCCACCTTGAACGAAGGCGCTTCTCAAGCTCCTTAAATGAAGGAGGACAAATAAAGATGAAAATGGCTTCAAGAGAGCTAGCCCTCACAGACCTTGCCCCTTGAACATCAATGTCAAGGATGCATCTCTACATAGAATAGTGCAACAACCATGTTCAATGGCGCTAATACAAACCTCTATAGAAATCATAGAACTTAATAACAAAAAATAATCTAACAGAATGCATTTGAGATCCATATAATCATTTATATTCTCCACTGTTCTCAAAAATTCAAGCCCTGTGCAAGAAAGACATGCAAAAATGATGCCAGATGTTTTACCATATGATGACGCTCTAGGTATGCACAGTTAGATTTTGCTTTTTACCTTTCCAGCATCTGCAACAACCTCAACGGCCTCTATACTGGTTCCATAGAGATTTCCATGAACAGAAGCAAACTCGAGGAATTTTCCTTCTTTTATGCTTTCCTCCATAACACTTCGTTCAACAAAGTGATAATGGATCCCATTTTGCTCCTTCTGGCGTGGAGCGCGAGTGGTGTGGCTTACGGAAAAACCAAATGTTGATGGAAATTCTTCCATTAGTCTAGCAATTAAAGTGCCCTTTCCAACTCCAGAGGGGCCGCTGATGACGATGGGCCTTTTAGCATCACCTACAACTCCTCTACTCCAGGCAACCACCTCGGTTCCAAGTCTCTCTCTCTGATGTCTAACAAACGGTGTGTCAACCTGTTCATAGCACATATAAAAGTCTAAGAAGTAAATCTTGTATATCTAGCAAACCTCGAATAGAAAACTATAAATGCACCGCGATTTCAAGATCCAGACAAAGATGATTTGTCCCAATCATCGGGTAGATATATTTACTTTATTTCACGTGCTACTATTCTCAGGTGCTTCACCATATCAGCCCTAACATTCGTGAACCACCAGTCCAAGATTTTAATCATCTTTCCACTAAAACAAAACTTAACAAATGCACCATCAAATTCCAACCTCGAGAAACCAGAAGCAGTCATCCTGGGCAGAACCGCCATTGAGGATCAATATCCTGTCTGCATTCACAACCAAAGCAGAATGTCCCTTTGACGGCTCTGGTTTTGTTCCAAATGCAACCGGAATAACCCTTCAAATATTTTTTAAAAAAAGTATTCATCACCTATTACAAGAGCAGAAAATGCTAATTGGTGCTAGACATATTTTACACATACAACTCACCATTTACCAGTGGACTCATCGAACACCTGCACTGCCATTGTCAACTTTGAGTCATCCTCAATAACACCAATCACATACTGGCCAACAAAATAAACAACAAAAAGTCATTCACAATACCGTAAAACCCTCTTCAATGAAAGAAAGAAGTACTGATTAAAAGGGCACATACAGTTTTGTTTCCAACATTCACAGCAGTTAGGGGATCCTTGGACTTCAAATCAAACCCATTGGGATAGTCGCCCAACAGATCATCTGCTATGAAAGTCGGAGCTTCCCCCTGTTTGTTGCATCAACATAAGATCAGATCAAAACAATCCGGCCACCTTAAATTCAGAAAAACAAAAACCATCTTCTCAAAACCAACACAACTCACCATAAGAACCAAAAGAGTTCTTCTCCTCTTTCCAAAGAAACTCCTGACCTGAAACAAAAAAACCTCAATAAACCTCAATACACAGATCTCACATTGCCATCATAGTTTAAAAGCACAAGCTGCAAAGGAAAGTGCAAATATCACCGAAAATATCACAAATTCCATAAAAATCCAACCTTTGAAAACCCAAAAAACATCAAACGGGACATTACATCAGAAACCAACCTACTAAATCCCCAAGAACTGCCTAGACACAATGTAAATATCCAAACTTTATGCACAATAAAATAAAACAGAATAAAGAGCTAGACCCAATGTCCGAACCTTGAGGGAAACAAGGTATTTGAAGGAAAAGGGCGAGCAGCCGAATTGAATCTGGAGAATCCGGAATTTGTTGTCAAAGAAGAACCTGCCTGCGAATCAAAAAGTCGGCAAGTTTGAGGGAGATATTGGTGTAAGAAGGAGGTTCAAGAAGCATGGCTTTCTATTTGCAATTGTAGGAGGAGGGGTTGGCGGTGGCTTTTGGTGGCATTCAGTTTACAAATTGGACAAGGACCAGGTCACGCAGGTCGGCTTCTCTCTCTTTCTATATTTGTTCCAGGAAACCTCTTTCTTCACCCACCCTCTATCTCATTCTAGTATTTATTTATTTATAACGCTGAATTTTGTGTTACCATGATTTCCGAACCAGATCTTACGTTTTTACTGCTGGAATATGCAAATTAATTATAATTTATGACTTATCATGATTCTAACCAAAATTTTAAGAAAAAGAAAGTAATAATTTATGACTTTCGAATGCGATCCCCCGGGTTTACCTAGAACCGATCTTGCGTGATGATCTAGATTCCCGTCAAGACGGATGGAGTGATATTCACCTGGAGTATTTCCTACGTTTCTTTATTATTCCTCTGCTTCTTTATTAGTGGCACACTTTTTTTTATATTATTCTTTTATATTGGCACATTTTTCATTTTTTGCAAAATTTCTTCAATTCCATCCACTCATTCTACTTTTTACTTTCTATATTCAATTTCATCCACTTTTTTCTTCACATAAATCCAAGCACCTAAATCTATGGTGCACTATTAGTGGAATGGAGGGAGTACTAATTTTGTTTCTATTATACTAGCTAAGTGATATCATTAATTTAAATTTTGAAATTAATTTTTTTTAATTTTAAAGTTTAGTCATTTAAGAAAAATTATAGAGTCCGTCCCTTGAAAGACACCAATTTATGGAAAGACCAAGGTTTAAAGGGAAATTAGAAGAAATGAAGATAAAATTTTCTAATTGTATGAATCAGGTTATAAATTTTATTACTACTACATGTTGCATAACAAACTTTTAATATTGCAACTTAGACTTTTTACTTTTTATTATTCTAATTAAACATTGTCTTTCCATAAGCCTGTGGAAGAATCGTCTTTCTCAAGACTTTGCCAGTATTATATGAGTTATGAAGTGAAATAATTAATTTAGTTGGAAAACGTTAAATATTGAATACAATAAAAATTGATTAATTTATAATATTTCATTCAAATTATTTTAAAAATAATTATTTACACTCTGTATGCTGGTATTCATTTTTAAAAGTTATCATAATTATATGTATGTATCTTATTGCAATAAATAAAATAAATATCAAATGACGTTATTAGTCTCACTAATTATAAAATGTCCTCATTTAACAGGTAGTCAGTCTAAAATAAGACTTATCAAAAGTACTCTATCATTGTATAAAAAAATCCGAACATTTTGTTATTTCTGATTATGTGTTTCTTTGGATTTTCTTTTAAAAAAAATTATATATATTTATATTATAATGGGATATTTATGGTTTTAAATATATATTTAGAAGTTATATATTTTAACAAGTTATGATTGATTATATATAATAAAGAATTAAAATCAGTAACATATTATAATATTTGCATGTTAATAAGTTATGATTGATTATACACAGTAGAGAATTAAAACTAGTAACATATTATAATATTGGTATATATGATATTTTTAGACAATTTTTTGGGCTTAGGGTGGTCAAATTTACTCAAATACCCCCGGTTGATAGACAAAAAATAAAAAATATCTATTATAGGGTGCTTGGGATAATGACTCACTTTCTATTTTGGAATATGTGTTTTTTATTTTGACTTCTCCATTTTTTCTATAAAGAGTTAAAAAACCCTTATTTTTTGCTGAAAGTGTCAATATAACCATATAATTTGAGAAAGTGTCAATATAACCATATAATTTGAGAAAGTGTCAATATAACCATATAATTTGAGAAAGTGTCAATCTAACATGGTCTTGGCTGGTTTATTAGTCAACACTGAATTGACTAGAATTTGGTGAAATGGTGCATTTTCCCTTGAATTTAAAAAATATATGAAAATACTTAATTGCCCTAATGCTTATGAATTCCCCCTTTTTCCTTAATTTCCCTTCGTCTTCGTCAGTGGTGATTCTATCCCCCTCTTCTTCATCTTTCTTTTGTTCCTTATTTCCCCGCCGGTGGTTTTCCTTTTCAGAATTTCACATTTTGTCTTTGTCTTCCCCGGCCTTCGTCTTCATCGGCCTTCGTCGTAGATTTCATCTTTCTTTTGTCTGAGAAGTACAAGGGCGGCGGTGCGGTTAACGTTGTCCTTAGGCTAGGGTTCCGTAACAGCGATGCGGTTAACTTCGTCCTAGGGCTCGGGTTCTGCAGCGGTGAGGCAGAGTGGTGGGCGAGATTTCCTGTGGTGGTGATTCAGTGATGGGCGAGAGCAGATAGAGAGTTGGGATGTGGAGAAGGTGAGGGACGTAGCGGTGAATGTAGGTGGCAGGTGGCATAGGTAGGGGTGGCAGTGTGGTGTATTGGTGGTGAACGAGAGCGGGGAGGGAGGGAGATTCAGGATGTGGGGAGGTTGAGAGAAGCAGCGGTGAAAGGGGATTGCAGGTGGCACGGGCAGGGGTGGTGGTGTGTAGAACCGGTGGTGGGCGAGAGGGGGAGGGGGGAAGTTGGGATGTGGAGAAAGTGAGGGACTCGGTGAAGAGAGTTTTGATACGTTTGTGCCTAAGCTGGCTTGTGAGAAATAAGTGAAGTTTTTGGAGGCGGCAGAAGTTTCCGGTGGCGGCGGAGCGTGGGTGGGTTGTGAAGAAGAAATAACCCTTAATTGTCACGTCACAAGGGTATAATGGGTATCAATTTTTTAACTTTGGCATAAGGGGTAGTTTTATCATTTTAGTTTTTGTTCAATGCCAGAATTTCTTGGGTCAACGTCGGAATTGGGAAATTTGGGTATATCGGCACAATTTGACCAAAAGTTAGTGTCAGATTGGCACAACCAATTATGAGTTAGGGTTAAATTGACACTTACTTAGATTGCAGGGTTATATTAGCACTTTCAGCCTAAAGTTAGGGCTATATATGTATTTTGCCCTTTTACAAATCATACACCCTCGTTCCTCTGCTACACTTTCCTTTTTGGGTTATTTATTTATATTGGCACACTTTTCATTTTCGTCAAAATTCTTTCGATTTCATTCACGCATTCTACCATTTACTTTCTATATTTAATTTTATCAACTTATCTTCTTCACCTAAACTCAAACACCTAAAACTATGGTGACACTAATAGAGAAACGAATGAGTATATTATTTTCATCCATTCATTTTACTTTTTTACCCGCACAATTCAACCTCTACTATCCATTCTAATTTTGTAAAAAAAGTGTCATTAAAGAGGGACACTATAGAGAATCAGAGAGAGGATTACTATCGGCCAGTTCCTCTTGAACTATGATATTTTTTATTTACATGAAAACATACTATATAGAAAGAGTCTGTCTCTTAAAAGACGGTCTTTCCATAAGTAATGAAAAGATCAATGTTTAAAGTGAAAATTAGAAGAAATAAACATAAATTTGTTGGGTTGCATGAACCGGTTTATAAATTTGATAAATACTACATGTTACATGTTAAAAATTTAATATTACAACTAAAACCTTTTATCTTTCATTATTTTAATTAAACATTATCTTTCCATAAGCCTGTAGAAACACCATCTTTCCCAAGAGTTTGCCATATAGAAATAATAAAAGAAAAATAATAGTGGGAAACTGTTGATTCTTTTTTATAACAAATTAACCTATATAAGTAACTTAAAATTACTTCAACATGTTACCCTCGTGATTTTATAACAAAAGCACATGACTTATAAGTAGTTCATAATTTCTTTGTTTGAAATTTCATTTCTTTATTAATAATAATTCATGAGCGGTATTTGAAGATTATTAATATTTTGTATTTGTTTTTTCTCATTTCAAGCTGCAATTTAACAATACATTTAGTAAAAAAATTCTTAACTTTGATCATAAAATTGAAGTATAAATAGTATTATGTACCTCGTTAGATTCATTATAACGTATATTTTTCAATGTTTTTATAATTTTAATTATACTTAATGAAAGATATTAATGATCAAATATTTTTCAATTCAACTGTCAAAAGTTAAAGTGTGCAGGTTGAAATTGACAGGGGTTAATGTTTTTTAGAAAGATAGTGGAGAAATCATTATTAACGCATATTAGTTTATAAGTAGTTTAAGTTTTAATAATAATTAATAATTAATTATTTTTTTGGAAAGCTCATATTTTGCATTGATGACGTCTCCTAGCATATCGCGTAACGATTAGGGCAATCATGATAAATGTCGTTCGTATAATATTTAAGATCATATTATAATTTATCTATATTTTAAGATAAATTTTAAAGAGTATTTTAAATTATGGGAATCTTGTTGCATTAAATGAAAATAATTATCAAATCATCCCATTAGCTATATTAATTTTAAAATGACCTCATCTAATGGTTAGGCGATTTAAACCAAGATTTTGTGTTTGGCTTTTGAAGAAGGGATTAAAAAAATTGTGAAGTTAAAACAATTATTCATAAATATTCATTTAGTAGTCCTTTACTAAATCGCGCCTTATATTTTACTAGCATAAGCCCTCATACAGTATCATTACTTTAATTTTGTTGAAAATTTTAAAAATAATTCCAACCTTCCGCTTTCACCCGCCCCTTCACGAAACCCTCTCCGCCAAAAAAATCCCCTCCCCCTAACCACCACCATCCTCCCTCCCACCCTAACCCAGCCCCCTGTCACCACCATTCTTTCCCTACCATCCCAACCTCATCACTGTAGCTCAACCTAGCTCTATCACCATTTTCTCGCTAACCAAGATCCTTTTTTTGTTGCTTGCTAACCAAGCTCCACAATCATTCTCTCGTGAACTGAGCCCCACTGATGTGCCCATTTTATACGGTTATATTAGGACCTTTAGGATACACTTTTTTTATACTTTTGTGATCTAGATGTGGCATTTTGCCTTGAATTCTCTAAGGAGAGTTAAAAGCCACTTTTACGCTTTTATTACTTTTCTAGAGGATTTTGTGTGACAAGGCAATTTGTTTGAAGACTTTAAGAATACCTTTGAAGATTTGAAGACTTGTATTTGAGCTTTTGAAGACTTGAAGAATTGAAGATAAGTGAAGTGAAAAGGAGGCCTTGAAACAAAAAGAAGAAAGAAATCAAGATGTTGAAAATGGGCTCGGTCGCGACTCGCGACGAAGCGGTCACGACTCGCGACAGACAGATGTCCCAAAACTTTCTTACTTTTTTGTACTATAAATACTAAACCTTATCCTCTCCTCTTCATTATCTTCTTCTTCCTGCATTTTTCTGGGTTAAAACCCTAGTTTTTCCTTTCTTTCTTTTCTTAGTTTTTGTAGGTTAATCATGTCTTTTGATTATCTAGGTTAGTTTAATTTTGGGAGCAATTGATTGAAGCTTCCATATCTATGTCGTAAGAACCTCTATTTCACTCTATCTTGAAGCATTTGTTATTTAGCATTCATATGTTTTAATGTGCTGTTTTAATTCATTTATATCATGGGTTGTTTGAGAATAAGAAGTGTTTGTATGATTGAAATGTTAGGGTGTTAGGAAAGTTGCAAATTTCTTAACTCATTTGGCATGAAAATCCAAGAACACAGATTTAGAACTTTGAGTGTATAATGTGTTGTAATTCTTGCTAGATAAGTATGTTAATGTGGATTGTTCTCATATTCTTTGTTGCGAGTGAATACGAGTGGTGGTTGGGAGATCTAGGGTTCACTAGGCTAGGTCTAATCGTGAAATTGGAGATTTGGTGGTGGGCTTGAGGGAGGGGAGAGCGAACAGTGGCAAGGCTAGGCGAATAATGGTTGGGCGAGCGAATGGGGCATGGCAACAGTGGTGGGAGAATGGGGCTGGGAGAACGATGTCGTTGGTGGTGGTGGTGGGATCAGGGGGAGGATGATGATAGTGGGTTGGGATAGAAGGAGGGTGGTCATGGATAGGGGAACGGTGGCGCTAAAGGGTGGTGGTGGGGCTGTGGTGACAGGCAAATAGTGGCAGACAAGAGTTATTCTCAGTTTGGTCAAAGGTGGTGGTGGATAGTGGTGACCAGTGACAGCGAAGGGTGTTTTTCGACGAGATGTGTTTTTTGACGAGGAATGTTTTCTGGTAAGGGATATTGAATTGAATTAAAATACAAATAAAAAAATGTAAAATATTTATTTAAATACATAACGTTAGGTAGTAAACTATAGGGCATGAAATAACATTAACTAATTATATCGGGATTCAGTTTAAATTGAGTAGATCTCATAACAGGTGGTTTGTTCTTAAGTTATGGACATTCCATTGTATTTTTTAACTTATACCCTGCAATTGTTAAATCAAACACTGGACTTTTATATTTAAATATTTTTTTAAAAAATAAATAAGTACATTTTAATATAATATTTCTTATATTTTTACATTTAAATATAATTTATTACATGTTTTAATTAATGAGATGGTCTCCTGTGAGACGGCCTAAACTTTAGACAGGGACCTTTATGCAATTCTAACTCTATTATAGCTCCAGGAACTACCTCTAATATTTTTCCAGAGATTTTTTTGTCCAATTTTTTCCCATAATTTTTTCGCCGGCTGCAATCTGCAAAAAAAAAAAGAAAAATAAAAAAAGTTCAAAAATTTATTTTAAAAATGAAAAAAATCAATATGATCATCAAATTCAAAAATCACAAGCATCAACTACAACTACAAAACATCAAAGGAAAAATTATAAAATATCGACTAAAAAAATTGTAGCAAAAAGTATATAAAAATCAAATAAAAACCAATTTTTTTTTTAAAAAATATCGACTACAACTAACAAAATATCAACTAAAAATCATAAACATCATAAATTGAAAATCATAAAAACATCAACAATCATAAACTGAAAATCATAAAAAACATTAACAAAGTTTAAACTATCAATTTTTTTTTAAAAAAAAAAACTACAAACATCAACCTATATTGCCCAAAAGCTAAAAGCATCAGTTCCTAATAACTAATCTTCACCCAAAAAATTAAAAACATCAACATGAGAAAAAAACTACAAAACATCAGCTCCTATCACCTAAAACACACCTAGAAAATAAAAAATATCAACATGAGAGGAAAAAAACTAAAAATATCAACCTATATACCCCCCAAAAGACTACAAAACATTGACTCATATCAGCTAAAACTCACCTGAAAAATGAAAAACATCAACATGAGAGAAAAAACTAAAAACGTCAACAAAAAGCTACGGTACCTTAAGAGTATAAATTTTTCACTCTGAAAATCATAAAATATAAACACTTTTTTTAAGACTACAAAAATCAACCTATATCACCCAAAAACTACAAACATCAACTTCTAACACCTAAACCTCATTTGAAAAATGAAAAGCATCAATATGAAAAAATGGACACTACGAACATCAACTCCTATAACCTAAACCTCAGCCGAAAAATGAAAAACATCAACATGATAAAAAAAATAAAAATATCAATCCATATCACCCAAATAAACTACAAAACATCAACTCATATCAAATAAACCTCTCCCGAATAATGAAAAACATCAACATGAGAGGAAAGAAAGCTACAAACCTCAACCAAAAAGCTACAGTGCCTCAACAACATAAATTTTTTTTTTTTAAAAAAAAGGTTCTAGTGGGATAAGAACCCAAACTATTAACCTCAAAGCCCCATACTAACCACTACACCAAAGAACAATTGTTGAACATTCTCTCAGTCAAATAAATAAACTTCAACATTTACCTCAAGAATATGAGTTCTTCGAAAAATAGAGCCTAGTGGGATTGGAACCATGTTCTCTAGCCTCAAATGCTAAAGTACTAACCACTATACTAGAAAGCTTCATTGATCATATACTCAGTCAAATAATATTAAACCTTAGTATATCTCTACGAAAAACACAAAACACAAAAGTGAACCTCGCCTCTCACACGCAAAACATTCGTCTGTCACCCTTTCTTCTTTCACCATCTGTCATCACAGTCGTCATCCATGTGTGTTTACACGCACAAGTCATCTTCTTCAGTGACACGCATGGATCTCACGCGCTTGATGGAAGAGGCAGCAACATCGTCGCCTTACCTTGTCGTCACCGCCTCGCCTCACCGTCCTAGCCTCGCCTCGCCTCGCCGTTGTCTACAAACCGTAGCGTCGTTATCGTCATCTCACTCCGCTGGTGACTCGATATGGATGCACCACCATTGAGAGCGGCAGGAAAAGGTTGAAAAGCTCATATCTTTGAGAGGTGAGGCGGTTGCGGAGCCTCGATCGATCATAACGTTTCTGCAGAAAAATTGCTGGCGTTTAAAGAAACGGTTGAGCAGGGTGGCACCGATGGAAGAAGAAGAGTCGCCGATGGTTGCCCTAACTTTGCCGGGACGACGACAGAAGAAGAAGCGTGGTGGCAAAACGACAATTACGAGATTAAGATCGATCGGAGAGAGGAGGAGAGGAAATGAAAAAAAATGAAAATTCTGTTATACATATACCATTTTGATAATTGCATAGTAAGTCTTTAAATTTTTTAGAATATTTTATAAAAACCTCATCCCAAATGAAACTTATAATAAATCCCTAATCTAACTTTTAGGTTACCCAAAACAAGGTTGTGTTAATTAATAAAGTACATATTTAAAATTAAAAAATACAGTAATATGTACGTAAACTTATGGACAGAATACGAAAATGTTTCTTTGAAATTAACCGGGTAAGAAAAGCAATGGTGTGAGGCTGATGGATATACTGATTCTTTTACTCCCTCCATCCTAGAATAAACTGCATAGTTTCCATTTTTGGATGTCCCCAATTAAATTGCAATGACTCAGAAAATTCCATTTTCAGCCAAGTTGATCGAATGTGAAAAGACTAAAATGCCCTGGGAGTTGGCAAAATGAATGGGTCAAGGCTGATTAATTAGTTGTTGGGATGCGTGTCGAGACATGCCTTTGTATTTTGATAAGCGGTCAGATCAATCACATGCATAACTTTTGATCTTCCCGAGCTTCATTATTATTTCCCAACGCTCCCATTTACTTCTGAACGCTCTCCTTTACTCTCCTATTTCTCTTTTTTCACTCTTCAAACTTACAGCTCTTCTCTCTCAACTCTCTAAGACACAGAAAACCCTACCTGCTCCTTCTCTGTTTTCTGTCTGTTCCCTGGTCTGTCTCTCTCAATTTTATGATGCTTTTGATGATTTTGTGTGATTAGAATCTCAGTTTGTTGTTATCACAGCCTTATGGGTTTCCAAACTAGGGTTTTCTTCAGTTGTTTGAGGGTTTTCAAAATTAACATGATATGAGATATGTTAATGTTTGTCACAGCATTTTGAGTCATGATATGTGTAGTTCTCGCTCATTTTTTGGTATAAAACTCATTATGTTGGTTTTTTAGTTCTGGGTTCTGGATTCGTTGTGTTTTATATGTTGAATATGATGAAATATACACGTTCTTGAGTTTTGTTGAAGACAACTGGTTGCATGCAATAATTTCAAGAGTTTTAGACCTTTTTGACATGAATTTCTTTTTTATTTTGTGATTATTGTTGGATTTGTTGAGGCTTTAGGGCGATCTGTGACTGAAATACCCCTAAGTGGTGTTCTTGCTGTTCTGGGTTTTTTTAGTCCACACTTTCTTGTGTTTTTGAGTTTTTTTTGACAAGAACATTATGTATATTTTGTGACTATTGGCCTATTTGTTGAACCTTGTTGTCGGATCTGTGACCGAAATACCCCTGTCCGTGCTTTTCTTGTTGTATTGAATTTTTGAAATCCTAGATTTGAATATTTTGAACCTCTTTTTAAAACACACATGATATGAAATCTGTTTGCATGCGATGTATATTTGGTTGTTTGATTCTTTCAGATGCTCAATCATTATATAGTTGTGAAATGCATGCTTCTTCATGTACTTCCTATTCTGAGCTTTTTAATTCTGATGTGGTGTTTGATTAGGGATTTTTGAAAATTGTCTATGCTCATTCATGTTCATCTGTGATGTCTTAAGCCCTCGTAAATTGTTGTTCTTTATTTTCTGAGAGTTTAGTTGTGTCCAACTTTCCCCTTACTAATACTGTATTGTTTGTCCCTTGTGCATTTTTGCATCTGAAACCCTAGCCCCACCCCATTTCATAGAGTATTGGTTTTTTCCCTTGTCATTCTTTGCACCTGAAACCCAGTCCTCATCCATTGTGTCTACCCTTACTTGATGGATCATGGTGATAGGGTCATGGCTGGGCAGGGAAAGTCTGCCCCTTGCCAATCCTTGTGAATCCGAGTATGACTCTCAGTTTGAGGCAAGTATTGATCCCACATTATTTACTGGGCTTGATGATATTGAGTCTCAAACGAAGGGCAGTAAAAGTTATCCCACCCCAGTACCCTGTCCTTGATACTGATTCATTTGAATCTTGGGATACCCCAGTGGCTACACATTTTAGCCAGGTACCTGAAGTTATTCTCTACCACTCGGATTCATATCTTAATTCAGATAAAACACAGCCCCCGATCCACATGAATCACATCCCCTTGATTCTGATGAAATACAACCCCCTGATTCTGATGAAACACAACCCCCTAATTCTGATGAATCTGATTCTGAATCCTGGTGTGATCCACATCCTTCAGTGTACTTCAAGGGTAATGAATTCCCTAAGTATGGTGAGCCCGGTTTTCGGGAAACTGAGGCTTGTCTATATCCTAGTAATCGGACTGGATATGTTCGTCATAGTGATTCTGATGCTGGAAAATAGTTTTATTACTCACAGGTTTGTAATAAATGATCCCTTTCAATTTTGTTGTAGCATTGTAATTTGATATTATTGAGTACTTACTAATAGTTTACCTCTTATTGCAGGTTTTCTTTTTTACAACAACTACTTGGTGTTGTGTTTGTCTGTGATATCTCGTGTGCTACTTGTCTGTGATAGCCTGTGTGGTACTTTTTATGCTAGGTAGTTGAATTAGTGTGTTGTTTATGATCAATGTGCAACCACTCAGATTTTGACTCAGATTCAGTTGAAACCTGGGTGGTTGTTCCTAATTTTTCATCTGAATCTGATGTTGAACCTGAGTAAGGCAAGGCATGTTTCATATCAGGGGAAATAATGGAGCAGTAAAAGTTATGCATGTGTATGTGTTTGTGGTTCTTATATGTAGTCATACAATGTTGTTTTCCAAACTGCCTGACCTTGGTCGGGCATATATTAATTGCATTTTATATGAGATATTATACCTTCTGAAATTATTTGTGATGACATGTTTATGTGTTGGTTGAAATCGTGATTAATGTTTTAGCTGTGATGAATGATTAAAACATGTAGCCATGTCTATCAGCCTCGAAACTGATTTGATCTTGGCAGTGCATGATGTGATTAAACCCAGCTCTGAAATTATTTGCCTACTTAACCCTGTATTAGTTGTTAGCCACCCATGATGATATTGTTTGTTCACACTTAGGCAGCAACCGTATTTGTTAAAAACTCATGGATGACAGCCTTGTAGTGTTTGTTGCCTTGAAATGACTGTGTGTGTCATGCCAGCCATTACATTCTGGTTACTATTTGTTTGCCTCAGTTCTGAAACCTAAATTTTAAAAACACAACTTTTCAAATTTCATTCATACAGAAGGATTTTAGCCCTCCCAGCTTTTACAAGGTTGCCCTATAAACATACCTTTACCAAAACTAACTAGTATGTTTACCCTAGACCTGGATCCAGAATCACAATCCTACAAAAGTACATATCCCTTGCACATCTAAACCAGCTCCATACTGATTAGCAGGTCTTGAATGTGCCTTGTTCTCCCAATAGCCCCCATGTGTTCCAAACAACCCCATACTAGCTCAGGGTCCACAATTAAACTGTGGAGCAGCATACCAAGCCTTCTTAGCCTGTCTTTTCCTATATATGGCAGTTTAACTCATTCCCACATCTGCAATTCATGATTTCAACCATGGCATATTGTAGACTTAGGAAAATCTTATCAATAAGTCTAGGATCATATCTCTGAAATGCATCATACCCAACTTCCAGTAGCAAATCTAGGTTTTAACTAGGGTTTTGCTGCTGTAAACTTTGAATTGAGGAAAAAAACCCCAAATCCAGAATGTTTAGATTGGGTGATTTTGATGGTTGGCACACTAACTGTATATTAAACCCACCCGAGGTGGCTGCAGCTAGAAATTCAGGGTCATTTGCAAATATGTGGCAAGGGGCATTATCTTGCTGTATGAAAATGTTTTTGCTTACCCAAACTAGCCATTTTGCCTTGAAAACTGGTATGAGCTCACGAATCAGCTTGTGTCTTATAATGTCTCTAGGTATGAATGATATGGGTGTGAGCATCATGGTTCCCCTAGGTCTATTTACAGTCATGTACTTGGCTGTTACATAATCCACATATGGAAACACCCTATTTTCCCATCAAACATGACATTACCCTCTAAGTCAAGTAATGGTCTACACACAACACATAAAACCATGAGTTTTGGAATGTAATGCTTGATTTGAATGATTCTATAGGGTTCAGGTTCATTGGGACCTAGAATATACCTTGTTGTTGCCTCTGTCAAGTAGAGCCACTTTTCATTGATGTGTATGACATTTTCCATGGCCTTGAACTGCATGTTGCACTCTAGTTTACTTAGGCACCATTCTAGCCTCAATTCTTTGCATGCCAATGTTAGTTGTGGATGTACTGCATTAGTGTGGCTTCTAATCTCCTTACTTGCTATAGCCCTTTGTATGGTGCTTTTTCCAACATGCATTTGTGTTGCTGTGCTCTGGCAGGTCGATCAATTTCTTGATTTTGTCACACCGCCCATGTCTTTTTGAATGGGCATTCACAGCTTCTCCATTTTGAAGCTGCTGCTTCACCCGCGCCCAGATTGTAGAGATGGTCCGCACTAAACATGACCATCTCTGTGTTGCCTTGACTCTTTGCTGCCGCTCAATCTGCCCATTCTTGACATGTTGAAGCAGAAAATGGGCTATGTCCTGCCTTTAATCATCTGTCAGGTTTGCCCTAACCATCACAGCATTGCTCGATGATGAATAAAAACCGAAGGAGGGAATATGGTTATTGTATCTGGCTAATCTTCAAGAACTGGCCAAAATTTTTCTCAGAGCTTTTCTTTGGATTTTGTTTGATTTGTTTGGGTGTTGTAATAAATGCCCCATTTATAGATGTAAGGGTGAATATTTCAACTTCATGAACAGTAGCTACTATTGGCTCCAAAAGTGAAAATTTGGAGCCAAAAGTTAGAAAAAAGGAGGGAATTTTTACTGTTTTCGTCAGGGATAATCAACAATTAATCCCATTGTGTACGGTAATTTTTTTGTCCCATCAGAGGACAAGTTTAAGCTTTTCGTACTGGAAAAGCTGGTCATTTTTTACTGTTCAATTTTGCAGCCAAGTTTCTCTTTCATGCAATTTATTCTTGGGCGGATGGGGTATCTTTATCTTTGTTTTTATTTATTTATTATTCATCTGTATTTAGTTATTTATGACGAGTTCAATAGTAGAATCCTACTCCCTCCGTCTCACAACTATTGACCTATTTAGTTTTTCAAAATTAAATTTAGTAAAATTTGGCCATTAATATAAGTTAATATCTATGATAAAATATTGTATGAGATATTGTTGGATTCATCTTAACGTCTATTTTCTAAATATCAAATTTTATACAAAATTAGTATGCGCAACATACTCATGGACGAAGGTTTTGGATTTTTATTTCTTCAGCTCTTGGGCTCGGATGAAGGTTTTGGATTTCAAGCTCATCTCAGTAACATACTCATGGACTCCCAACTCAAGTTTTTTGCAAAGTACCTAATCGGGAGCTGATGATAAGTACTCCTCAGCTGCAATTCAGTTTAACCATTAATCTAACTTCGGGTTTTGAAGCTCTTTAGTATAGGCTTTGAAATTTTGAGATTGAAGTTGCCTGGCCAAAGGAGAGAATTAACACAAGGGGTGGAGATTCTCTCTTTTGGATCGCAACTTCAATATCTATACTGTTCTTCTTGGATAATTGCTTATACATCCTAGGTATAGATAGGTAGGACTTTTGGAGGCAACAGTGTTGCTTCATCGCTCATTATGAACAAGTAACACTCTATGTATATCCTATTGATCCTTGACTAAGGCTTGGGGAACCTTAATATATATTCCCCCACCGTCGGGTGTTTTCATTAAAAAAAATAGTATGCGTAGCTCGAGATATTTACGATAAAACATGATCATTGGAAATCGTAAAAATATAAATAGGTCAATAGTTATGAGACGGAACGGGTATCTATTAATAACTCATCATAAATGCCACAATTTTGACACACATACAGAGTTATATGGTGATGAGATTATAACTCCTCTTCAACGCCTCACTTTTAACACACTTAGAGAATATGCAATGTAGCTCCTTAAACCAAAAATTTTAAATTAGGGTCCTTATTTAAGAAATATTATTGTGGGGTTTTAAGAATCATTCTTTAATCTTTAGTTAATGAGTTGATATCTCTTTCTTTGTACAAATGAAACAAATTAATGAATGTCATTTAACACGACTTGTTTTATATTTTAATTAATTATAATTTAAAATTTAAAAAGAAGTGCCTAAGAAGTGCTCTTAGATCAATTCCATTGTTGGTTGTTGATTCTTACCTAGTTTTTATCAAAATTCATGATGTGACACTTAAGAAGTGCTCCTTAAGTCCACTACCATCCACAATAGTAGCTCATTAACTCAACTTTTCTTAATAAGAAACGTTCCTTATCTAAGAATGACCATTGTTGAGTTTTAAGAACCACTTCTTAATAATGAGTTGCTCTTTAATTAAGGAGTTGATACCTCTTTATTTGTGAAAGATCAACTAATCAATGATTGACACTTGGCATTGCATTTTTTGTATTTTTAGTTAATTACAATTTAAAATGAAAAATATTCTTGCTGAAAAGTTTTTTACGGTACAATGAGAACTTCTTAATTTCACTTTTCTTAATAAGGAGCCCTCCTTATTTAAAGAAGACCATTGTGAAATTTTAAGAATCACTTCTTAAGAAGGAGTTGCTCTTTATTTAAGGAGTTGATACCTCTTTATTTGTGCAAGGGAAAATCTCAGAAAATGCAGCCTTTCCATAAGCTTATGGACAGTTCACATGAGCTTTTACCTTAAATGGTGTAATTTTTTATAAAATTTAAATATTATATTTTATAAGTTAAAACAAGTAATATTATGTATTTGAAGGTAAAAATATAAAAATATATGATATAAAAAAACAAAAATTTTAAATTTTGTATGTAATTTAACAAATACAGTGTATAAGGTAAAAAATAATTGGTCTGTCCATAAGCTTATGGACATGCCGCCTATCAGGAGACTCACTCTTTGTGCAAATGTCAACCAATCAATCATTGACACCTGACATTGCATTTTTTGTGTTTTTAGTTAATTACAATTAAAATGAAAAATATTCTTGCTAAAAATCTTTTTACGGTAACAATATTTGGGCTTATAAATACATGTACACATCTAACTTAGAGCGACATTGTTGAATATATTTTCAAATTTTTTGGAAATAATGCTCAAATATAGTTTTTTTTAAAATTACTATAATATTGATATCAATATTGATAATTCCAAATCCTTTAAAATTTCAATAAACATGTTTGTTTCATATTTACATAGTCAATACAATATAACTTTTAATTTGCATGATATTGGTGATGTGACGCTAAACAAGTGGTTCTCAAATATTATTCCATTGTTGGTAATTGGTTTTACGTAGTTTTTATCAATATTGATGACGTGACACTTAAGAAGTGCTCCTTTAGTCCACTACCATTGTGAATGCTTTTAACTATATTTCCCAAATTTATTTTTATTGAATAATATAAAATAAAATTCTGTAAAATAAGTACTTTAAACATAATAATAACATAATTAATTTTAATTTTAATAAAATATAATTTGTTGAACTGAACCCAAGTTTATCTGCACTTTAACTAAGTTGAATTTAGGTCAGTTCAGTAAAAATTGATTTGATAAAATTGATTTGATAAAATTAGATTAATTTAGTCATGTTGTTACTATTTTCAATACACTTATTTTAGTTCATTTTATTCAGTTCAGTTCAGACAATTGGAAGAATGGGGCCTTAGAGTATATCCGATGCAATCATCAACTTGGTAAGGATTACTAGACACATCACCATAATAGACTCGCAATTCAAAAACTAATCTCCAATGCAATAGTCAAATCATCTAATAGACCCTCAATTAGAAAATCATCTCTAATGCAAGAGTCTTTTGTAACATTATGTTTGATGTGACTAAAATTTTAAGGGATATATGTATATATATAACCCTATATACTTGATAAAAGTGCAACTATAACTCTCAGATAAATAAAACTACAAAAACAACCTTAGTTAGTTGATGAAAGTGCAAATATAACCCTCTGGTGAGAAATTCGATATTGACCGTGTTTTTCTAGCGTTAACCCCGTAAATGACAAGTATGCCCTCAGACCAAAAGCTGATTTTGGGTGGAAAATTCTACCCTTACCTACAACCGGACCGTCGTTGGATCAGGTAGGGTTATATCAGCACATTATGAAAACTGACAGGGTTATATTAGCACATTCCTAAACTTATAGGGTCATATTAGCACATTCGTAAAAAATGTAGGGTTATATCAGCACATATTATAAAAGAAAAAACCATCAACATTAAAAATTCTAGATCGAAGAACATGACAAAATAAGAACTACATACACAACATCATCAATCCAGACTAAACTCAACAAAATAAAATAAAAATATCATCAAAATCCTAATATTTTATACATATATACCGCATATCTCTATTAATGTGACGAGAAGCAAAAAAAAAGAACAATCAAACTCAATATCGCATTAATCTAGTGAATTAATGGAAATTTTGGATGAACACACCATTTTTGAAAGGATCTTGCACCTCCACTTCAACGTCCTTTGCGTCGACTTTGCCAAAGCTCTTTCTTCGCCGCTAGAATCATAATCTAGAACATCGGCAATCGGTAGAAGAGGTTGAATTGGCAGTTGCGTGCGGTTGGCGTTGATATGACACTTTGTTTTTATAGTATATGCTGCTATAACCCTTCATTTTTTTTTATGAATGTGCTGATATAACCCTATAAATTTTAAGAATGTGCTGATATAACCCCTATCAGTTTTCATAATGTGCTTACATAACTCTACCTGATATGGTGGCGGTGCATTAGTAGTCTGGTGGCGGTCCGATGAAAATATTTGGGTATTAATGATGCTAAGGGAAATAAAGTCATTTCCTATTTTTTATTCTTTTAATTTATTTCAAAAGGGCATAAATGTCTTTTCATGAAAATTTGGCTAAAAGCTAACAGAAAGGGTTATATTTGCACTTTCACTTATTATCTAGGGTTATATTGGCACTTTCAATTTTTAGAAGGTTATATTTGCACTTATGTGAATTATGTAAGGTTATATATGCACTTTTCTCAAATTTTAATTGACCCCCTTCAATAGATCTTCTCTTCATCGAGTCTCATATTGAGGTCGTCATTATTGGGAGGTCGTCGCCGTACCTCTCAAAATTAATACTTTTAAGCCCTAAATGCTTCCTATCTACAATTAAGTAGATAATGGCAAGTCGGGGTCGTCCACGAGAAGAGGGATCTTTTTAAGGGTTTTAAACATATAAAGGAGAAAACATGCTAAGCACATACATACATAGATATATATATATATATATATATAAAAGCATGTAAACAAGGGGGGTTTTGGTTGGTTTGATCCTAAGTTAACAAATTAAAGTACAACAACTAGCATAGCAATAGAACAATGCTAATTATGCAATACAACTAAAAGTAAGATGAAAATAATAATTTACGGAACCTTGGGCGCAATTGACTTCCACTTCCAAACCTCTTATCCATCATTGAACATGCAACTTATTTACTACTTTCACTACTTGTTGTGAAGGTTAAACTTCTATCCTTCTTAGATAGTAGTTTGCAAGAGTGAATTCGACATCTCTTGTCAAACCTCACCAATGACTCCCGTAGTCGAAACACGACTCAAGGTATCCCATTGATGGCATTTAGCACGAAGAATCAACAAGCTCGACAACACTTATAAACACTACACCGCGTCTAAGCATTTAACCGATTTATGCATTTACACAAGATTGGTCAAGAACGATCGACATTCATAGACTTCTCTCGTTTGCTACAAGCGATAAACATGACAAAGAGTTCAACATTATCATATTCACCTAGCAATCATCAATCCATCAACACAATCAAAAGCTCTAAATCATACTCATATATTCCTAACAAGAAAAGGGGGGAAATCAACCCACTTCCCCCAAACCCTAGAAAGCAATTCATACAAGTATTTCATATGCTCAAGCTCTCAACAACATTAATGATATCAACAAACACATTCAATGCTCCATAAACGCACAATAGTAAGAGCAATAAATAAGCTACAAATAATTCTTAGGACATGGGTTTGGAAGCCTTAGTCAATTGCTCCCAAGAGATAGATTAGCTACAAGAGTTCATGCTAATCAATGCTAAACAACTAATCATAAAAACAAGAGAATTCAAGGATGAAAAATGGAAGAAAAAGGGTTTCAAACAGTACAGAAATTGCAGCTGGAAGAAGGTATGAATAAGAGGAAAGAGAATGGTATTTATAGTACAAAGAAGATAAGGCAAAATTCTGGCCACCCGTTGGTCGTGACTCGCGATGGCTCGTCGTGACTCGCGACTGGTGCCAGAATTTCGCATTGTGTCTTTTTCTTCTTCTTGTGGCATGCAGTCATCTTCATAGTCATCCCTCTCAATCTCCAAGTCTTCAACGGCTCCAAAAATAGTCTTCAATGGCCTTCGGTCTTCATGTCTTCGAAGCGAGTCTTCGAAAGTGTAGTCTTCAATGGCCTCCGGTCTTCATTGCCTCCGTGTTCTTCCCTTGTCACACAAAATCCACTTATAAGAGGTAAAAGAGCATAAAGTTGCTCTTACCCCTCCTAAGAGAATTTCAAGGTAAAATACAAGCTCTCGATAATAAAAAGAGCACAAAAGTGACCCTAAATAGTACTAAATTATGCATATAAAACATCAAGCCTCCCCACACTCTAACCTTACTTGCCCTCGAGTAAAGAAAGATCCAAGCATACAAAGGAAATGATATATCCACATCCTAACTACTAATCGCCCAAATCAATACCTCAGAAAACTCTCAATATCACACATCCCAATGTTAAAGTCAAATGAGAAGTTTCCCACAACCCATATTCCTAAATCTACCCAAACCATATCATCCCATCAATTCATCGATTTCCCTAAGACATCTCCAAATCCCGAATCGATAATCCCAAATCCAATGATAAAAGATGAAGCCAAAAGTGTATATAGGGTTCAAAACACATGCTCCACTTTACATCAATATATCAACCTAAAACGAAGCATCTTAATGATCAAGAATTTCATAACTTACTCCGTCTTTTCCCGTTAAATTTTTCATTCCCAAAAGGTCCTCAAGATGTGAAGCTACCCGATCCATCTGTGTGGTCACCGCAACCTTATGACTCCATCGCCGGCAAATGAGTAAACACTTATTGTTTTTTTTTCAATTTCTCTTGCTTTCTCTCATTTTGCCTATGAGCCCTTTCGGGTTTTCATCCTAGCCACACATCATGTTTCTTTGGCTCACATCTCACCTTTTTCCACACATTTAGCCTCTCATTTTTGCCTAGGCCACCCTTTCGGGTTTTCGACCTATCCGGGCCCCCAATGTTGCCTAAGTTTCCCTCTCGGGTTTTCAACTTAGCGGGATTCTTTTTTTTTTTCTTCTTTTTTTTCTTTTCAATTATTTTTCACGTGTCTCCAATCCAAAAAGTAGCAAATTGCTTTCCAAATGTGAAGGTTAAGAAAAGTATCAAAACCAACATTATCCAAGTACATCAAAAGCAAAACAATATCCAAAACAAAAGAGCGAAAGTATCTCCAACCCTAATCGCCTAGCAATAGTAGATACCCCTCCCCATACTTAGAACACTACATTGACCTCAATGTAGACTAGGGAAAAATTGTACAAAGCGAAGTATGGAAAGGGGAAAAGTGCGATGCTCACTCAATCAATGCTGTGATGAGGACGGGCCACCGCTGGAGTAGCGCTGCTGGTACTGTGCTAGCCACTCCGTGCTCCTCTGCCTCCGTGCCCTCCGCCTTTCTGTTCTCAGATCGGGGCCTGATGCATCACCCGAATGGGACTGCAACTCATGGATGCGAGCTGACAGGTGGTCAATCTCCTCATCCATATCGATCAAAGCCTGGGAGACAAACACGTTGTGCTCCAAAATCATGCTGTCCTGGCAGTGGAAACCATCGTGCATGGTCTGCATCATCCGCTCATTGAAATCTGGCGGAGGCTGGGAGTAGTGAGGTGTAGCATCATCCTTCTGCATAGGATCCGTCTGTGGTGGAGGCTGTGGAGAGTAGTACTGCTGCTGCTGCTCCGAGGAATGTAGGGTGCTATCGTCACGCTGGAGAGGGGCTGGCCCGAGGTCGCGGAGCTCACGCTGGAACTCAGTTGTACATGAGGAGTCTAGGGAGATCGCCAAATCTCCCAGCAGTGTGTCGAACTCCAGCTTCGTCTTGCTCTGCTGAGGAAGTGCCATAAATGTGACCTTTCTCGCACCGTATAACCAATGGAAGAGCCCAATGGTCCGGGTGACACTGAGCATCTCAAATCGAACAAGCCACTCAACGGTGATCAGATAAGATATCTGCCTCCCCAAACGTGGAAAGTTGGCCGGAGGGACTAATCCCAAGTACTCTGTTAGAAGGCCTATCATCCCCCCGACCATGATCTTCCCCTTGGTCTTTCCTGCCACTTCCATAATCCTCTTCATCCACAGCTCTGCCCACAGCCCATATCCTGGCCTCTCGCTCGTTAAGTGCCATAGGAAGTGAAGGTCATTGTCTGGCATATTCGTCGGCTCCGCGGAGCAAAAGACTGTGCCAGCCAAAAGTCGGTGCACATAGCGGAGTGCAGGGTGAATGATTGCGCTACTCTTGTCATGAGAGTTCTTCGGCCTCATATTGATGACATTCTAGAACTGTATGTCATCCTCAATTGACCGCTCTTGGGCCTGTGGGTCCAGTCTGTTTCGTATCTCGGAGGTGTCAAAACCAAAGGCCTCCTCAACTTGTGAGACGGTCAGTTTTCCAAGATAGGTCATCTAGGTGAAAGGCAATGTACCTCTCACAGGGTTGATCACCCCGCATGCTGCTTATACGGACTGTGGACAAGAACTCCAACATATACCTCCGGTAAGAGGGCGCACTCTTGCTCATAAATCTCTCCATTACCCCTTTGGCGAGGAGGCATCTGACAGGCTGCGCGAGGCCGAGGACATCCAATGTAGGCACATCAACAAAACTGGCCTCTTTAAGGAGGCGCTTCTCTAGGGCCTCCCATCTTTCCGCATAGGACCCGGTGATCCGGGTCAAGCCCATGTACCTATCCGGAGGGGAAGGTATAGGGCCCGATTCTGGAGCCAGTGACGGAGGTGGAGGTGGAGCGACAGTGCGCTCGTCTTGTGGGGGAGCCCTAGATCTCTTCTTGGGGGCCATATCTATCAATCACAGCAAACCAGTCAAACGCAAAGGAATATATGTATATGCAATATGGTAAATCTATAACCAATCTGAATCAAAATCAACTCGACTAGTTTAAGTTCTAATTGCAATTGCATATACAATCTACATTATGTCCAACAAGCCCATACCATCAAATCCATGAAGTTCTCACATAGTCTAAATCAATATGCTATATTTCAAAATCACAGTTATGCTCAACTAATTTAGCCATCATTAGTACAGTGACAATGTCAACCTCCGGATTCCATGGCCAAAATACTCTAAACAAAATAGCATTCCAAAGCACACTAACACTTTATCCTAACAACTATGTTTACTCAAGGGCTAACATGCTTCAAATACAGTATAAGTCACCATCTACTCTCCAGCCAAAACAACACGAATGGACACATCCCAAAACCAAGCAGGCATAATATAGTCAAAACCACACTAAGAAAATATACCGTACAAATTGCAATTACAAAATATACACACAATTCTCATCAAATAAAACTGCAAGCACAATATATTCACCATAATCAACCAAGATCAATGATTTAAATTCCAAACACCATAACACACAATCTACACAATATCCAATAAGTAGAATATACATTCGTAATCACAATTAGGGCCCAATAGAGTGAAGAAGTGTACCAATAATACGCTTAGGAAGAAGAAAAACAGGAGCCCACGATCAATTCGGGTTTGAATTGCCTAAAGCTTCAAAACCCCCAAAATCTAGGGTTTGGGTTCTTCACAATGGTGATGGTGATTTGAGGTGTATAGAGTGGGGAGGCTTGATAGGTGGTGGCGGCGTGGCGATGAGGCGGCGGTGGCGCGGCGGTGTGGGTAGAGGGGGATGGAAGATAGACGGGTGGATTGGAAGAGGAAGATAAAGACGAAGGGGCAGTGATAATGGGGAGAAAAACTGTTCAGCCCGGCTCTTAAATATGATTTTGCACGACCGTCGCGATGTGTTAGTCGCGATTGAGCGTCGCGAGGTCATCGCGACTCGCGATGAAGCATCGCGACTCGCGGAAAGTGGGATCCGAGGCTAATTTTTTTGTTCAAAACTTTTGAGCTCATCTCGACTCGCGAAGTGTCCGTCGCGACTCGCGACGAGGCATCGCGATGTAATCGCGACTAGCAGAAAGTTGGATCCGAGGGTTAATTTTTACCCAAATTTTTCTGAGCCCGTCGCGACTCGCAACTCGCGACGAGGCCTTGCGATGTCATCGCGACTCGCAGAAAGTGGGAGCTGAAACCTCAAAATTTGACAAAAATTTTCTGAGCCCGTCGCAACTCGCGATGGGCCACAGACCTGGCACTTAGAAAATTAATCTGCTTCTTTCTCTTGTCCAAGTTCTTCCTTCTCAAATCCAAGTATTTTCTCCTTCCAAAATCCAATGCCTTGGCTTCAAAATTGCTACAAAATCATGGAGAAAACAACCCATGAAAAGCATAAAGCAGAACAATGAAGCTTAAGGATAAAAGCTCAAAACTAAACAACATCAACAGAGTCACGAGTGATGATCCGGATGATCAAAACCAAGTTTATTTAACGTCGTCGGCATGACTCACTTCCCTCCTTGGAGCTTACTCACAAACCGGATCGAGGAGATCAACGTCCTCTCCTTTTTCCGATACAAAAGTCTCGTGGTAAGATTTCAAACGTTGTGCATTAACCTTGAAGGTATTGGACTTAGCTCGATCTAGAATCTCCACTGCACCATGCGGGAATACCTTAACCACCTCAAAAGGACCGATCCATCGGGACCTTAACTTACCTGGGAATAGGTGGAGGCGAGATTGAAATAGGAGGACCTTTTGACCAACGTCAAAATCCTTCCTGATGATCATTTTTTCGTGCCACGCCTTTGTCTTCTCTTTGTAGATCTCGGCGTTCTCATAGGACTCCCTTCGGATCTCATCCAGTTCATCCAATTGTAACTTCCTATGCAAGCCGGCTTCATCTACATCAAGATTAAACTCTTTGACCTCCCAGTAAGCCTTGTGCTGAATTTCCACCGGTAGATGACAGGGCTTACCAAACACTAACCGGTATGGGGACATACCGATTGGTGTCTTTTAAGCCGTCCTATACGCCCACAAGGCATCATTCAACCAAGAACTCCAATCCTTCCGGTTAGGGTTAACCATTTTTGAAGGATGGACTTGATTTCCCGATTGGAAACTCCGGCTTGCCCGTTGGTTTGTGGGTGATAGGTGGTGGATGTCTTATGAGTGATGCCATACTTCTTTAAGAGTGCCGCTATGGTTCGATTGCAAAAATGGGTGCCATGGTCACTAATCAAGGCTCGGGGTACCCCAAACCTAGAAAAGATGTTATCTTTCAAGAATTCTGCAACCACTTTAGAATCGTCAGTCCTAGTGGTTTTGCTTCAACCCACTTCGACACATAATTAATAGCAAGAAGAATGTACGTAAAGCCATAAGAACTAGGGAAAGGCCCCATAAAGTCAATACCCCAAACATCAAAGATTTCACAATACAAAATAGGTCTTTGGGGCATTTCATTCCCAGTGGAGATATTTCCTACTCTCTGGCATTCATCACAAGATTTGCAAAAGGTGTATGCATGCTTATTCAACGTAGGCCAATAAAACCCACTCTCTAAAACTTTCCTAGCGGTTCTCTTTGCTCCAAAATGACCGCCACATGCATGAGAATGACAAAATTCAAGAATTGAGTGTACTTCACTATTAGGGATACATCTCCTAACAACTTGATCCGCACAATGTCTCCACAAAAAGGGATCATCCCACACATAATACTTAGCATCACTCTTTAATTTATCTTTTTGGGCCTTAGAAAAATGAGGAGGGAACTTACCTGCAACAAGAAAATTTACAATGTCGGCATACCACGGTTGGAGATCCCTAATGGTGAACAATTTTTCATCACGGAATTCCTCCCGTAGTTGCTCCTTCATCGCGGGGCTTACCTCAATGTCTTCCCCCGGAGTCAACCAGCTCAAATGATCGGCCACAACGTTTTCCACACCCTTCTTGTCCCGCACCTCCAACTCAAATTTGCTCAAAAGCAGGATCCACCTAATCAATCTTGGCTTGGCCTCTTTCTTCGTCATTAAATGACGAAGCGCTGCATGGCCATTGTACACAATAACTTTTGTACCAAGCAAGTAAGATCGAAATTTTTCTAAAGAGAATACCACTGCTAACAACTCCTTTTCAGTGGTGGAGTAGTTCCTTTGGGCTTCATTTAGGGACATGGATGCGTAGTAGATGGCGTGAGGCGCTCTCCCCACCCTTTGACCAAGAACAGCTCCAACGGCGTAATCACTTGCATCGCACATTATCTCAAAAGGCAACGACCAATCCATGGGTTGTATGATAGGGGCTGAGACTAACCTTCCCTTCAATGTATCGAAGGCCCCTTTACACCCCTCATCCATCACAAATTCCACTTCCTTTTGCAACAATTTGCATAGAGGTGATACTATCTTTGAGAAGTCCTTGATGAACCGGTGATAGAATCCTGCATGGCCAAGAAAAGAGCGCACTTTGCGCACATTAGTAGGATAAGGCAAAGTTTGAATCGTGTCTATCTTTGCCTTGTCAACCTCAATACCCTTAAAGGAGACAACATGGCCTAAGACAATACCTTTTCTCTACCATAAAGTGACATTTCTTAGAATTTAGCACCAGATTAGTTTCAATGCAACGTTTAAGAACTTGCGCTAAATTTGCTAAACATTTGTCAAAGGAATTACCATGAATGGTGAAATCATCCATAAACACCTCGATAAAAGTTTCAACAAATACTGAGAAAATGCTTACCATACACCTTTGGAAAGTTGCAGGGGCGCAACATAACCTGAAAGGCATGCGTCGGTAAGAAAACGTACCAAAGGGGCACGTGAAGGTGGTCTTCTCTTGGTCTTCCGGGGCGATAGCCACTTGAAAATACCCCGAGTACCCATCCAAAAAGCAATAGAAGGGGTGGCTTGCTAACCTCTCAAGCATTTGATCAATGAATGGCAACGGGAAGTGATCCTTCCGGGTTTCCGCATTCAATCTCCGGTAGTCAATGCAAACTTGCCACCCGTTTTGAACTTGGGTGGGCACCATTTCACCGACTACCGCCATCCCACTCTTCTTGGGTACCACCTGAGTTAGGCTCACCCATTTGCTATCCGAGATTGGATATATCATGCCCGCTTGAAGCAACTTGAGGATTTCCTCCTTCACCACATCCATCATAGGCGGGTTCAAATGGTGTTGGGGTTGTCGGACGGGTCTCACATCTTCTTCCAACAAGATTCTGTGCATACAAGTGGATGGACTTATGCCTTTGATGTCGGCAATAGTCCATCCAATTGCTTCCTTGTTCTCCCGCAACACCACCATCAACTTTTCTTCTTGCTCCTTGGTGAGCTTGCTCGAAATGATAACCAGAAGCGTCTCCCCTTCCCTAAGAAATGCATACTTGAGATCATTTGGAAAAGGTTTAAGGACAAGCACCGGGGCTTTCATAAGTGAGGGGAGAAATTCCGGTTCCTCAGGTTCCTCTAAGAGTAGAGGAGGAGGTTTTGAGACACTCGGTCTCATTTCTTCAAGCAGGTTCAAATCCTCAAAGCTTTCCTTCGGGTTAGTGCTCATAGAGTATACATTGTGGGCATCATTAACATCACATTGCAAAGCAACTAACAAAGAATCTTCACCACTTAGTTCAAAAACATCTTGCACAACTTCTTCAACAACATCTAGGGCATGGCAAGCATGTTCTTCACTAGGATACTTCATAGAGTCATTTATGTTAAACTCTACTTTTATTCCATCAAACTCCATGGTGAGGGTACCATTATGCACATCAATCATTGTCCTAGATGTTTTTAAAAATGACCTCCCCAAATAAAATCGGGGCGGTATGTTTATCATGCTCCATGTCAAGGACATAAAAATCCGCAGGGAAAACTAAGGAATCCACCTTAACCAACACATCCTCGACAATACCCTTAGGGTATGCACTAGAACGATCGGCCAATTGGATTACCACCCCGGTTTTGTGCAATGTACCCAAGTTGAGATTTTCATACAAAGAGTAAGGAATCACATTTATGGATGCACCTAAATCAAGCATAGCTTTTTCAAAATGTGTATTTCCTATTATGCACGGGATCGTGAACATGCTGGGATCACTACATTTAGGAGGTAGCTCTTTTTGACACAAGGTGGAAACATGCTCACTTTTTCCATTTTTTAACTTATTCTTGGCCCTTTGTTTTCTATTCACAACACACAATTCCTTAAGAAATTTAGCATATCTAGGAATTTGTTCAATGGCATTCAAATGTGGAATGTTTACCTCACATCTACGAAAGACTTCGTAGATGTCCTTGTTGTCCTCCTTCCTCCTTTTGTCTTTCAAGGCTTCCGGAAACGAGGGTTCCGGCACATATGGAGGGATCTCCACCATCTTTGCTCTTTTGTGTGGAGGAGATGAGGGTTCCGGGATGGAGGTTGAGTTTAGTCTTGGTGGCAATGTCTCCAACTCGATTTCTTCTTCCTTGCCCTTGTTGGCTAACTCTCCGGTCTTCTTCTCATGGACTTCCTCCTTCCCAACTCCTTTTTCAAACACCTCAATTCTCTTGGGCTCCTCTTCAACAATTTCATTATCCGGTGAAGCACCGACCTCTCTACCACTCCTCAAAGCGATAGCACTTGCATTTTGCCTAGGATTGATTTTCGGTTGGAAGGGTAGTTTACCCTTTTCCCGGGCTTCCATCCGGTTCACCATTTGGGCTTTTTGGCTCACTTGGGTTTCCAAGTTCTTGATGCTTTCTTTAGCCTCATCTTGGAATTTCTCGCTCTTTTCTGCGCTCATACCCAACCAGTGAATAGCTTGCAACACCTTATCCTTGGATAGCCCCGAGCCCTCCCCATGGTCTCGGGGTTTATCTTGGAGCCTTTGGAATTATTGTTGAGATGGCCTATATTATTGTTGAGGAGGCTAATATGGTTGAGATTTTTGGCTTCCTTGAGGGTTTCCATACCGGAGGTTCGGGTTATCACGATTCCCCGAATTGTATGGCCGGTTTTGGTACCCTTGAGACCCTTGGTAGCCTTGGTGACCTCGGTAGCCTTGACCCCCTTGATACCCTTGGTTGCCTTGGTATCCTTGATTGCCTTGGTATCCTTGATTCCCGTGATACCCCATGGCACTCACCTCTTCAACGTAGTCCTCTTGCAAAGTGGGGCAAGTGTCCGTAGGATGCGCCAAGTAGCAAATTTCACATGATTTAACACGTGGCACATTTGCTCCGGGCTTTGTCATCAAAGTTTTCACCATGGATATGAGGGCGAAAAATTGATCCTCTAGCTTCCCACTATTGTAAAAGTCACTCGCGGGCATCGGGTTTCTCCTTCTCAAATCGGCCCTTGAGCTAAAGTTTCTCGACTCTTCCACTAGCTCTTCGTACAATTGCATAGCCTCAGAGGAAGTTTTGTTGCCGAGGGTGCCACCACAAGAACTTCTAACCAACCTTTGGTCCTCATCAAATAACCATGGTAGGGGAAATTTGCAAGAAGCCTCTTGAACCTCTCCCAATAGTCGAAAAGATACTCTTCATGCCACTGAAGGATGTTGCTTATGTCCTTCTTCAAGGCGGCGGACCTCGAGGCCGGGAAGTACTTGGCTAGAAACATTGTTTTCATATCGAGCCAACTCTTGATGCTCTTGGGCGGTAGGTAGTGGAGCCAATCTCTTGCACCATCCCTCAGTGTGAAAAGGAATGCCTTCAATTTATAAAAATCTTCATCCACTCCATGGGGGACCGTACCACCACACAAGAAGTGAAACTCGGTGAGGTGCTTGTTAGCATTCTCCTCTTGCCTACCAAGGAAGGCGGGTAGCATGTTGATGAACCCGGTCTTTAGCTCAAAATGTCCATTTGGTCTAACCACGAGGTACTCGATACACATCGGTTGTTGATCGAGGTTGGGAGCCATGACGTCTCTCAACAAGGGTTGCCCCAAGGGGATCTCTCTTTGGGGGAAAGGAGGATGGCGAGGTTCCCCTCTCGGATGCTCATCTTCGTGCTCGATTTGATGTTCCATTGATGAAGATGTATCCACAAAATGGTCACTAGGAGGGGTGTTATTCACACTTTCCAAAGAAAGCCTCCTAGCCCGTCTCAAATTCAACTCCAACTCGGGGTCGTAGTTTAAGGGTTCTTAGAAGAGGATCGCGTGCGAACCATACACCAAGAACTCGAACAATACGTCACCAAGCCAAGCAAAAATGGCAAATCAACTAAGAAATCAAAATAAAACCAAACTAACAAATATTTACAAATAGCACATAATCACACATAATATGCCTAAACACTTAAAAATAAACGCCTCCTCCCCGGCAGCGGCACCAAAATTTCGGAGATCGTCGCCGTACCTCTCAAAGTTAGTACTTTTAAGCCCTAAATGCTTCCTATCTACAATTAAGTAGATAATGGCAAGTTGGGATCGTCCACGAGAAGAGGGATCTTTTTAAGCGTTTTAAACATATAAAGGAGAAAACATACTAAGCACATACATACATAGATATATATAAAAGCATGTAAACAGGGGGGGTTTGGTTGGTTTGATCCTAAGTGAACAAATTAAAGTACAAAAACTAGCAAAGCAATAGAACAATGCTAATCATGCAATACAACTAAAAGTAAGATGAAAATAAAAATTTACGGAACCTTGGGCGTAATTGACTTCCACTTCCAAACCTCTTATCCATCATTGAACATGCAACTTATTTACTACTTTCACTACTTGTTGTGAAGGTTAAACTTCTATCCTTCTTAGATATTAGTTTGCAAGAGTGAATTCGACATCTCTTGTCAAACCTCACCAATGACTCCCGTAGTCGAAACATGACTCAAGGTATCCCATTGATGGCATTTAGCACGAAGAATTAACAAGCTCGGCAACACTTATAAACACTACACCGCATCTAAGCATTTAACCGATTTATGCATTTACACAAGATTGGTCAAGAACGATCGACATTCATAGACTTCTCTCGTTTGCTACAAGCGATAAACATGACAAAGAGTTCAACATTATCATATTCACCTAGCAATCATCAATCCATCAACACAATCAAAAGCTCTAAATCATACTCATATATTCCTAACAAGAAAAGGGGGGAAATCAACCCACTTCCCCCAAACCCTAGAAAGCAATTCATACAAGTATTTCATATGCTCAAGCTCTCAACAACATTAATGATATCAACAAACACATTCAATGCTCCATAAACGCACAATAGTAAGAGCAATGAATAAGCTACAAATAATTCTTGGGACATGGGTTTGGAAGCCTTAGTCAATTGCTCCCAAGAGATAGATTAGATACAAGAGTTCATACTAATCAATGCTAAACAACTAATCATAAAAACAAGAGAATTCAAGGATGAAAAATGGAAGAAAAAGGGTTTCAAATAGTATAGAAATCGCAGCTGAAAGAAGGTAGAATGAGAGGAAAGAGAATGGTATTTATAGTACAAAGAAGATAAGGCAAACTTCTGGCCACCTGTCGGTCGCGACTCGCGACGGCTCATTGCGACTCGCGACGGTCATCGCGATGAGGCTATCGCGACTCGCGATGGAAGCCAGAATTTCGCATTGTGTCCTTTTCTTCTTCTTGTGGCATGCAGTCATCTTCATAGTCATCCCTCTCAATCTCCAAGTCTTCAACAGCTCAAAAAATGGTCTTTAATGGCCTCCGGTCTTCATGTCTTCGAAGTGAGTCTTCAAAAGTCTTCGAAAGTGTAGTCTTCAATGGCCTCCGGTCTTCATTGCCTCCGTGTTCTTCCCTTGTCACACAAAATCCACTTAGAAGAGGTAAAAGAGCATAAAGTTGCTCTTACCCCTTCTAAGAGAATTTCAAGGTAAAACACAAGCTCTTGATAATAAAAGAGCACAAAAGTGACCCTAAATAGTACTAAATTATGCATATAAAATGGACACATCAATTATACATAGTCAGCATGTTTGGCAAAACTAAACCAATGAGAAAAGTAATTATATAACACTATATAATTCACATAAGTGCCAATATAACATTTTGATAATTGAAAGTGCCAATATAACTTTAGACAATAAGTGAAAGTGGAAAAACACCCTTTTCGACAACTTTTACCCGAAATTTTATGAAAAGACATTTTTGCCCCTCTGGAAAAAAGAACTAAAAAAATAGGGAATGACGTTGTTTCTCTTAGCATAAGTAATACCCCAATTATTGTCGTCGTGCCACCGCCGCGCCACTGGCCACCATCGTCGCTGTAACAAGTAGAGTTATATCAGAATATTATGAAAATTGAAAGGGTTGAATCAGCACATTCCTAAAACTTATAGAGTTGTATCAGTGGATTCGTAAAAAACGTAGGGTTATATCAGCACATACTATAAAAGCAAAGTGTATGATAGTTCACTTGGCCGGCCTTAACGGGCGACTGCAACATCATATGCACTATTTTTAAAAAAATTTGCAGGTTGGTCCTTGAAGCTCTGCATGATTTACAAATTTTACTCTAAATTGTAAATATATATATTATAATACTCCATGTGTCATATTTCAAATTGCAATTTAACTATTTATTTAGTCAAAACTTCTTAATTTTGACCATAAAATTGAATAGGTGTATAAATATAAATATTAGTGTGTGATATCTCGTTAGATTCGTTATAATATATTTTCAAAAATATCAACTACTCACAAGTTTTAATTAACTTTACTGAAAGATATTAACGATCAAATATTTTTCAAGTCAATAAATAAAAGTTAAAGTGTGCATATTGAAACGAAAAAAGGAGAATAAAATTATTATTTTTAAATTTTTTTATTTGTAAATTGATCTTTGATCTCACCATGAAACAATTTTATAACTTTCTTTCATGACTAAATTATTTTTTGGTCCCCTAAATAACATCTTATATATCTTTTGGTCTCCAAGGCCAATACCGCGTTTGTTCAACCAACAAATACAAAATGATTTGTTTGGTCCCCAAAGATAGTTTTCATGTATAGTCAATGGTAAAATTGGCCAACACCTGTAAAATGACCATTATACCTCTGAAAGTTATTCCCCCTCAAGTTAGCGCATGAAGATCGAGAATGCCCAACTTAAAACTGAGATGTAGGAATGCCATTCGTCCTAGTGCCTTGGTAAACATGTTTGTTGGCTGCTCCGAAGTGGCTGTGTCATGAGTATAAATGGTACGCAAAAACACTAGATCACAAACAAGATGACAGTCAATCTCGATATGCTTGGTTCGCTCGTAAAACACTAGATTGACTGCGATGTGGAGAGCACCCTAACTATCACAATATAAGCGAACCGGATCCGAATGGTGAATTCTAAGCAAACAGAGCCAGAGAATCCCGCAACAAGCGTTCGCTATAGCTCTGTAATCACCTCGGCAGACAAACGCGATATAGTGTGTTGCTTCTTGGTCTTCCAAGAGATCAGCGACACACCTAGAGTGATAAAGTAATCAGTGACAGAGCAACGAGTGATAGGGAAGGTTGCCCAATCAGAGTCACAATAAGCATTCAGAGCTAAAGTGCTATCTTGAGAAAGAAACAGACCTTGGTCCGGGCTACCTTTGACGTAAATAAGAACACGAAGTGCAGCAGTCTAATGCTCTAACTTTGGCTTTTGCATGAACTACGAAGTTGATTTCAAGCCGAGTGATAGTTAGATAGACTAACTTTCCAATCAGACGGAGATATTGGCCTGGACGATCATAATCTGGATCAGTAGCCTTTGCCGATATTATGTGTTGAGTCCATAGATGAAGCGGCTGGCTTCGCACCAAGAAAACCAGCTTCAGCGACCACCTCCCGGGCATACTTGCGCTGAGAAATAAAAAATACTAGAGGGGCTTTGCGCAACTTCGAGGCCCAAAAAATACTTAAGAATACCGAGGTCCTTTATTTGAAAGCAGGAAGACAAGTAGTGTTTGAAAGTAGAGATGACATTAGGGCTATCATCTGCGATAATCAAGTCATCAACGTACACCAAGACATGAAGAGTGTGACCAGCTAGGCTGAGGTTGAATGAAGAATAGTCTGCATAGATTTTTCGAAAGCCATACTGACAAAGGGCTTGTTCAGGCTTGGAGAACCAATTTTGAGGAGCTTGGCAGAGACCATAAAAAGACTTGTAGAGATGACAAACTTGACCAGTTAATGCTTCAGAGTGACCTGATTGTTGAAAACCAACTCATCCAGATCACCGTGAAGAAATACATTGTGCACATTCACTTAATGGAGTTCCCAACCGCGAACTACAGCAACTGATAAGAACGTACGAACATTGACCATCTTGGCTACTAGAGCAATGGCTTCACTGAAATTGATGCCTTTAACCTAATGATAACCGAGCACAACAAAACGAGCCTTGTAGCGTTCTATGTCTTTGTTCAAATTATAGTTGATATGGTAGACCCACTTGCAGCCAGTAGGTTTCTTGCCAAGAGGAAGAGATGTGAGAGATCACGTATTATTTTTCTCAAGAGCGCCAAGCTCTGCCTGTATGGCCTGTTGCCAACATGACTACTGTACAACCTTAGAAAAAGAAGTCGGTTCGTGCTTAGAAATGACAGCCGCAAGAAAGTGGGAGTGAGCATGAGCGGACCTATGAGACAAAACAAAGCGGCTAATAGGATATGGAGTTGATGAAACAACCGAGCTGGATTGGGGAACTCCTGTGAGAGTGGAGCTGCATACGAAATCCTTGAGTGAGATGCTCAGGCTGCAATCACGGATGCTTCGTCGAACCTCTGGACGAGGCACCACAGAAATTACCTCAAGCAGGGCCTCACAGTGCTCGATTGGGGGCTGTGACCTTGACTTCAATGATTCTCAGACTCCCCCTAGCAACGTGCTTTGTTCTGTTGGGAAGAGCTCCCCCTTGCTGGGGAGGCAAGAAACTTCGGAAGGTTATAAACAACAGGATGAGGCAGATGATCATGATGAGGCAACGATGAGGAATATGATGGAGCCTGGAATGGAAAGATGTTTTCGAAAAATACCACATCGCGAGAGAAGAAGAACTGTCCAGTTTCAAGATCATACAACCACCAACCATGTTTACCATTGGGATATCCCATGAAAACACATTTGTGACCACGAGCAGCAAACTTATCCGTTGGTCGAGGAAGAACTAGAGAGACACCCAAAGAAATGCAAATCAGAATACTTGGGTTCACGTTGAAATTGCAGATGAAACTGAGTCTTGTTTTGGAGAACTGGTATCGGAGTGTGATTGATTAAAAAACAAGCAGTCAGAACACATTCACCCTAGAACTTAATGGGAAGAAAGGCTTGAAAACGCAGAGCACGAGCCACGTTTAAGAGGTGGCGATGCTTGCACTCCACTCTGCCATTTTACTAGGGTGTGTAAACACATGAAGTCTCATGAACAATTCCGTGAGTAGCAAAATTATCCTGCAGTCCTAGAAAGTTTGTACCATTGTTTGATAAAAAATGGCGAACGGAGGACTTAAACTGAGTAACAGTCAAAGCACATAAATCCATGATCAGACGCGGAACTTCTGACTTGAATTTCAGTAAATAGACCCAAGTAGCACAGGAATAGTCATCGACAATCGTAAAAAAATAAATAGCACCACAAGAAGCAGGGGTACGATAAGGTTCCTAAATGTCACAGTGCACAAGTTCAATTAAATGTGTGGCTTTATTAGAACTTAAGGCAAAAGCAAGTCGCGTTTGCTTGGAACCGAAACAAATATCACAAGGTACTTTACTAGAAACTGAATCAAATAGAACAAACAAATAAGATAATACCGCATCTGAAGGGTGACCCAGCCTCTTATGCCTCGTGTGCGGCAGCCGAGAAATGCCATAACCAGTAAACTCCACTTCGTTGCTCACCCATACCAATCACTGTCTTCGAACCGCTTTCCTGAAGAACACATAACTGATCGGTTAAGAATGCAAAGCACTGAGCTTGTATGAGCAACATAGAGAAGGAGAGAAGATTGCACTCCAAAGTCGAAATATAAAGAACACGATCATTCTGGCAGACTGAGAGAATACTAGAGAACATTCCTGAACAGCTATAATAACACAATTGTCCGGAAGCTTAATAGGAATAGGTGCAATATTAATCATATCATGAAGTAAGGCCAGATTACCCGTCATATTAAAAGAGACACCTGTATCAAAAATCCATAAAGAATGCTTACCAATAGCATCAGTGGAAGGAGTGTTCATAGAATTGTACATCTGCAAGACAGTCTGCCATTGATCATGGCTAAGATTCTACCCGCAACCACCAATTCTAGAAGGGAGGCAACATCGAAAGCCGAAGTTTGAGCTTGCAGCTAGGCCGAGAGGGCGACACCTCCGCCCGGAGCTCCACGACTGCAACCAGCCCTATGCCCGGCCGAGCGATGGACGAAGCTTTTAGGGACGCCATGGATCTTCTAGCAGTGAGAAACATCATGGTCGAGCTTCCCGCAATGAGTGCAAGAGGGGCGGTTGATGGTAGATTTTTCTTGCACCGATGGAGCTAACTGGCGCTGATGAAAAATAGGCTTAGCCTGAGCAGCGAACGCCATACCATCAGAATTGGTGTCGCGTTCGTGCATCGGGGTCTTGTGACGTTCCTCCTGAAGAACAAGAGCATAAATCTTGTTGAGAGAAGGCAGTGGTTCCTGCTCCATAATACTGGACCAGAAAGTCTTGAAAGTGTTATCGAGTCCAAGAAGGAATTGATGACGACGCTCGACATCACGTTCGGTGCGAAGCTTGGTAGTGATATTACACGAACAATTGTTGCAGAGACAATCCTGAAGGGGGACATATGTTGTGACTTCGTCCCTAATCTTCTTGAGAGCACCATGATACGAAGCGACAAATTTTCCCCCTTGGTGACAGTTCGCCAAATCTGCGCTAAGCTGGAGAAGACGAGGGTAATTTTCGACAGAGAAGCAATGTCGTAATTCTTCCCAGAGCTCAAAAATAGTTTTGGGATAGGTCAATGGATTGAACTACCCATCCGATCAACATTGAGTTAACACTATACCTGTCACCCAAATCAACAGAGGCAATATCGACCTGAGAAATTCGACCATCAATAAAGCCTAACTTATGCTTTGCCTTGAGTGCGTTCTTCATCGAGGTGGTCCATTCCTGATAGTTGTCGCCCTTGAGAACAACCGGACAGAGAGACAAGCCCGGATTGTCAGAAGAATGAATGTAGAATGGAGACGAGTGATTAAGAGGACACAAAAGCGGCTGAGGGTCGAGAGTTTCATCGACCGGTGGCAGCGGAGGAGGTGGCGACGATGGTGTTTCGTCGCCAACGGGAGTCTGACGGTGAGGGGGGTTGATTGTGCTTTCTGTGTCGCTCATGGTGAGTTGGTGGCGGCGGAAATACACCACGGTAGGTTAGGGTTTGGAATTTTTTTTTTGTTTCAGAGAGTATGCTCTGATACCATGAAAGAAGGAAAAACTGAGATATTTTGGAGAATGATTATGCATGTGATATTGATGGAATGATGAGTTATTTATACCCAAATGTATAAGATATGACTAAGGTAACTAGTAACATATTACAACACAAACTCTATTACACTATTATACCTGAAAACCACCTTTGAGACAAAAAAAATTATTTTATAATTATTAATTACTGAACAAACACAATATTAAACTTAAGGATTAATGATATTACATTATATTTAGGGCACAGAAAAACACAATTTAATCTTCTTTTATCGTGCACGTCATTCGGCAGGCGGGCTCTTTTTCAATCGGAAATGTAAAAGAATATTACTCAAAAATGGAAAGCAACATTATTGAAAGGAGGATAAACATGCAAGCAACTTGGGGAAAAAGTGGGAAGTGCACTGAATCTTTGAGTACATCGAGTACTGTGTAATGAACCTGCGGGAACTGAGCCATGTGGTTTTGGTCAAAGGCGACAAACGCCGGAATTGTTGATGTTTCTTCCTTCCTCCCTCCCTGCCCAATTTATCATTATTCACAATTAAAGTTCACAGCATATTTAAGTAAATATATAAAAAATAATATTATTTTATGTAATATTATTGAATTTTTATAATAAGTAATTTTTAAAAAATATCTTTTCAATTTTTATTATTATGCGTAGTTACACATATTAAATGTGTCTCGAACAGTATAAAATAATTGATGAGTAATTTAGGCTGAGACGGGGAATATCACAATTGCAATTCAGTTTTAGAAAAAGTGCATCTATAACTCCCATTTCTTTGATAAGTGCTAATATAATTCCTAATTTTTTTAAAAAGAGCTCTTATACCCATGATTGGCATTAAAGTGTACATATAATTTCTCGTCGAAAACTGGCACTAACATGTCAAAATTCTGGCACTGACTGGATTGAAATAACCAAAATACCCTTCTATTTTCAGTTTAATTTTGGCCAATTTTACCTCTAAAGTGAGCCCGCCTTTAGAACATAAACCAAAATCTTCGGGTTATATGAGCATGTATTTGAAAAACTGAGGGTTTTGATCATAATGTTATGATCCGGCCTTAGGTTTTAAAATAAGTTCTGACATAACCCTAAGATTTTTTTATGTTTGAACAGTAGGACCCACTTTAGGAGTGAATCTGGCCAAAATTAAATTGAAAATAGAACGTGAGTATTTTGGTCATTTTTTATCTGGTCAATGCCGGTTTTCGACGAGGGTTATATTTGCACCTTTGAATGTCGGTCATGGGAATAAGAGCACATTTGAAAAACTGGGGTTATATTAGCACTTTTCAGAGAATTGAGCTCATCTAATCTATTTGAATATACTCACAAGCCTATTTGTGTGTTGTTTAGAAACATTAAATTCCACATAATAGGGAAGTTTACATAGAAAATCAAACAAGATGGTTTTAACTCCCTATTATGGAAACCACTCATAATCGTAAATATCCACCAACAAAAGCATTGTAAAAGAGGCGTTAAATACATTAAGAAAACATGCATTTTACGTCTCATCAATGCTAAACACTCATGTTCCAAAACTGAAAGCAGTACTTTGTTACTATATAACAGGTTTCTAATGGTAGAACAACCCTATTTGAATATAGTCAAGAGTATTTCAACTTTTTCCTTTTGAGATTTACCATAGTTTGCAATATTTTTTTTACAAAATTAATCATTTACAATGTTGGGAAAAACGCCCATCGGAAACTACAATGAGTGGAGTTGATCCAACCTACCTAACCCCTAACAATAACCAAAATTGCAAGGATATTTAAATTGCATGTAAACTAGATTGATATTATGTACCTTTATGGATTAGAGATCCAATACAAATTGTAATATTGCCATCGGGGATATTAACTTGGTTCTTGCAAAAATCATAACCACTTAATGGTGATGAGCATATCAAGCATCATATCACTACACCAAACATGGATCTTCTATAACTATAACACCACTTGGTATAGACCTCCCCTGACCATGCGAAATCCTTAATAAAGATATACTTTGAACCCAACGAACCAGGGAAAAGGGCAGTATGTCTAGTGAAAGGAGAACTTCGCTATGTCTTCTCTAGTTGTGCGAAGTTTAAAGCCAAAGTAGCACCTTATATCTAGCGAACCAATCAAGCAAACCCAAACAAGAAGGATGACTCTCACTTACGATCGTGTCACCGAAACCGAAATCTAGGAACATAGCCCACTATAAGCAAAGATTACGGTAAATACCAGCTATATATAGATGATATGAACAATTAGATAAGTAATGATTTTTTTCCCAGAAACAATTCACACACTGATCATACATTGACTTGGGCATCATAGGTAGATTTAGGGGACTTCCCTGGGACCCTACTCTGCAGGTTTTACAAAGCTAGTATGGAGCATCACGTTGTTTCTAAGAAGTCGTGACTATGTGCCTACCCACGACCACCTTACCCACTACCTTGTCCTAGGAAAATGGAAAAATCACACGTAGTTACCCCCAATAATTCAAAACGACAATGTCGTGGCATAATTATCTTCTAAAAGCAGGCCCACCACCAGCCCATACAGTAAACATTTAACTACACCCTCTGAACTGCTTTGCATGACAAAAGTAGGAAAAACACCTACAAATTCACTCGGTAAGCGAATAAACAACTCAATAAGAAAGGGGGGAAGGATAACGTGGCTTTGCATATGCGTAGAAAATCATTAGCCTCACGACACAAGCGGACATCCCACATATTTTTCTTAAACCAAGGATAAAGAGAATATAGCGGTTTTGTCTACGTCTGGAAAATCACTAGCCACACGATATAAGAAAATGTTAGATTTATCTCACCCTATATTACCAAACACAACACACATTTTTAACATGGAGAGGGGACCGCGACTTCACATACGTATGGAGAATCTCCATCCTCACAACGTAAGCGGACCCCAAACCAATCTCAAGCCAATAAAACATCCACCCCAATACATCCCCCCCAAATAATAACTACGCAAAGGATCATATATTTTAAATCATTACAACTCGACAATTACATCAACAAAAGATTACATAAAAAACCAATACAAACTATGATAGTTAATGACCCATTCCCTTCACAATCCCAGTTTTGCAACTAGGAGTTCTTCTATTTTCCATCGCACATGTAGATAAACTTCATCTCGTCTGGAACCAACACCTTTTATACAATGCATGTGCTTCACATAATAAGATTTACTATCAATAATAGGTCCACATTCTGATCTACCTAGTTGCATACTCATTAGGTATATGGAATATGCATAAGTCTCTAGGTCCCGCTTCAAATTAATTGCTTCTTATTCCAAACAGTGAACATGGTCTTTTGAATACTCCTCATGAAGATTCTTACTTAGAAGCTCACCAATCTCAACACGAATTTTATTACTAACTTTGTACTTCCCCCTCAGTATTCCTTCCAATTCTTAACACCTTCCCTTCAACTGGACATAGCGAACTTCCCCAACATTAAGTTGGCCCTCTAGTTTCTCATATTTTGTTAAAAGTTGAGCTAAGAAATTGTGTTCTTCATCATAACGCACCATCCGTACATGCACCACAATCATCAATTGGCAGAATTGAGCCTCTAATTTTCCCTTACGATGAGCGATCTCACCAAGATAATCAGTCTGCATCAACAATATATCTTCCAATCGATCACTTTCCCGAAGTTTCCTAGCTAAGCACTTTTGCAACTCATCTTCATGTTGCATAACAATCGTTAGCTCTCTGTTCAGCCTTTGAATGTGAAATTCGTGCTCAGATAGATTGGCACCATACTCATACAAAAATGAAAAATTACATCGCATTCTTTTTTTCCACCCCAAAATAGCGCCAATAGTTTTAAAAAATAGAATCTTTACCCGACTACCCAAAGCCATCACATAATCCTCAACCTTAGTAGATATCACCGAGCCATTAAGAACTCCATAAACTTGGTCCAGATCTCATTAGTATAAGATTCATCCATATAAGGAACACTTTTAAGACCCATTCGAGGTGACCCAATAGATAAAATCTATACTTTAGGTTGAACACGAGCCACAAAGTCCCTTACAATGCTTCCCCTACCTATATACCATACAAAAAAGGACAAATCCAAATAATGGCAATAAGATTCAATGAGTTTACATAGACATCAAACCGAAACTACGAACACAATTTATCCTACCTTAGAATAAGAAAGTTCTTCTTCTTCAATGGCATACTGAAATCAATGGTAATTTCACGACACAAACGTTCAAAACCAGTCAGTATAGCTACTCCTTGAGGATGTACCTTATCAAGAGCAACACCACAATCCTCCAAAACACTCATAAAATAATATGGTACACGGAGTGACAAACCATACGATAACTGGCATAAATATATAACAAACATATCAGACAGCTGCCTCATCACAACATCTCCAATAAGGGGAATCATAATATCACATAAAGATAAAGAAGAATGACACTTTTTTAGGATAGCTAAATCATCTAAAGTAAGAACACTATTGCAACACTACAGTTTTTTAACAAGACAACCAAAAATATACAATTAGGTAGATAATGGCTAGTACACTACTGACTGGTTAAATTTTGAACCACTTTTATGCTTCAAAAATTACCCTACATTCCCGGTCCACAAACAACGACCTCGCAAAAAAGGTAAGTTATACTTTCTTATTTTTATCCATGCAACCAATGCATACTCTGCTACCAATTTTTATCCATCCAACCAATTCATACTCCGCTGCCAATATCTTACTATCACTTCGTCAAAAATACATCCAATAACCATGCTACCATGATTTTTTGCCTTTTCCCTATGTTTCAAAACGAACAATGACAGCTCTGTATGCAATAACTAACTTCTTGGCGGGGGACTTATAGTATTCATATCCCCTAACCATGTGAAGTCCCGAATAAAGATATTCTTTGAACCCGGGGAACAAGGAAAAATGCAGCATGTCTAGTGAAAAGAGGACTTCACTAAGTCTTCTCTAGTTATGCGAAGCTTAAAGCCAAAGTAGCACCTTGTATCTAGCAAACCTAAACGAGAAGGATGACTCTCACTCACGATCGTGTCACTGAAACCACAATCTAGGAACATGGCCCATAATCAACAAAGAATATTGTAAATACCATCTATATGTGGATGATCTAAACAATTAGAAAGATAATGATTTTTTTCTAGATACTATTCATACATTGATCATACATTGACTTAGGCATCGGAGGTGGATCTCGGAGGCTTCCCGGGGACCTTGTTCCGCAGGTTTAAAAAAGCTAACATGGAGTGCTGCGCTGATTCCAGATATTGTGTTGGTCTGGAAGGAATCCCTCGCATCATCACTTAAACCAAAACACAATCTATATTGTTCAAACTATAAACAGTTTTAAAAACACAAATTGACTCATCTAAATAAATGGACCCTAATACAAAAACACAAGCAAAATTAAGAACACCAAATCTGTACAACTAGATCGAGAACAATACATTGACGAAAACAACTAAATTGAGTTATCATCATGAAAAAAACGTTCTAATCGATCAGGTCGAAGAAAAAAAACTAGTGTATAGAGATAAATTCCACACTTATTCAATAACATAAATGTTCAAAGATCATCAATTAAAATATACTCATTTCCCCATCTCCCCACAATGACAAGATGGGGAAAATAAGGTTGAAGAAAAAAAGGTTATTTTTAGAGAGATAAAGGGATTTTGTTCCTACGATCACGATTCGCAATAGTTAGAAACTATTATATATATATATATATACCTGATAAGCCTTAATGTGTTGTAGGCAGGAAAATAAGTCAAGGTCGTCGGCCTGCTTGTATTATTTTTCTTTTTTATTATAATAGCCTCGTCTGGCTTTCATGTAAATCAGTTGTACATTAGTTTTGTTGGCCCGAATCCATTTCGAAATCAATTGCGAATTAACGTTCCATCCTATATTTGTTGTAATACAAAAAATATCATTTACAAATCCTACTTGAAGTCGACCACCACCCTACTGTTTGCTGACTAGAATCCACTAGGGAATTGGATTTACACTTTGATATATATAACTCACAAGATTTGATCTAACACACATTACATAGACTTTGTATCTTATCTAGGGCTTATCATAATGGTTGGAAAATATGAACATGGTAAAAATCTTAGAAGCTATAATATTTCTTGATTTTTTCCCAGTTGGATTAGTCTCTTAACATTGAGAAATTAAGGAAATTAAAGAAAATTTTAATTGGTCTATATTGTGTATATATATTACATTATAATTAATTAGTGGAATTATATATGTAACTGGATTACATATATGGTGTATATACATACGTGTTGGAAGTTTATGCTTTATCTTCTATATAAAAGTAAATTCTACATGTTTGTGGATTATAATGAAATTGTGTTTATAGGAAGGTTAATGAACATTTTCATGGATTCCAGTCCTTGTATCCTATACAATACAATAAATGAACAAATGTGTGTTGATTGATTCCAAATGTTGTAACCTATATAATATAGTAACCGATATAATTGTACTTATGAATAGATGTATTAATGAATAAGACCAAATTGTGCAAATCCTACTTGAAGTTCATTGTAAATATACAATGACACTTTAACAGTTGAGATATATTCGTTCTATCTTTCTTTTCCTACAACAATGACTATCCCATATCTTACCATTCGTTCCTAGGAGAATTTGTGGAAATGGATACTATATTCTATTGTTTTGTGATATCCTGAAAGTAACTTAGACAGATTACTCACAATAATCAATTGGTGGTGGCTAATATTACTTCACACGTCTCTAAATTTCTACAGTATTTTTCTATATATAATTTTCAACAATCTTAAAGTAATATTATACGATGAAGATGACACTGAGGAGCTTTGGCACTACGGGAATTCTTGATCGCTATGATGGAATGAATTATATTCATTGGAAGGAGACAATGAAGTTTCACTTGATCACTCTGAATATTTACTACATCCTTCATGACAAATTAGCGACCATTACATAACCAATTAAGGAAGACACTAATGAGCTTGTTATTTAACGCAAGAAGCAGGAAGAAGATGAGGTGCTTTATAGGGGATACATTCTGAACCATCTCTCTGATTGGATCTATGATCTATACATCCCTCCCAAGAAGGCAAAACACATCTTGCTGTCACTGGAGAAGAAACATAATTTAGAAAAGCAAGGAACAAATATATTTATTACCATGAAGTTTTTCAAATTCATTATGAATGATGCTTTATCAGTACTTGATCAAGTTCATGAGTTTCTTATGTTGACCTCTAAATTTAAGGATCTTTCTATAGAACTTTCTGAGAAATTACTTATGGGGATATTTATTGCAAAATTGGCTCCAAGATGGAATGAGTATAAAATGGAATTTGTTGCATATGTCTGAGGATTTTAGCCTAAAAAAAGTTCATAAGCATTTACAGATTGAAAAGGAAACTCAAACCTGTGATCATAAATTTAATGTAGCTTCTAGTTCCAAGATTAATTATGTCAATCAGGCGCAAGGCAAGAAAAGAAAAGGAAATCATCAAAATCATCCCAACAATGGCAAAATGTTTATGAAGAATTTATCAAATGTGGTCTGCTACAATTGTGGTGGCAAGGGACACATCAAACGATTCTATAAGAATCCCAAGCAGAAGGGTAATAACAACCCCAATAACAAGAAAAGTGAATGTTGCAAATGTTGTTGAATACATTGAAATCAAAGGGGATTATTGCAATGACTTTCTAATGTCATACTGGAATGATCCAAGAAATAGACATGGCTTCAATTACGATAAGTGATGATTGGTGGTATGATTCTGGTGCAACTACTCATGTTTGCAACAACAAGGCATTGTTCAAGACATACACTGAATCTTTCAAAAGCCATGAAGTTCTTATGGGTGATCATCATCCTACAAGGGTTGATGGAACTAGTGATGTGGAAAGTCATTTCACTTATGGAAAGTATGTTATTGCTACTAATGTACTGCATCTACCTCAGATTAGGAAGAATTTAGTTTCTGGTGTTATGCTTTGTGAAAATGGATTGAAGGATGTGACAGAATCTGATAAAGTGATTCTAACTAAGGCTGGAACATTTTTTTGGGTTGGTTATGGCTGTGATGACATGTTCAAACTATCTACTCTCTCTGTCCCACTAAAAATTGCTTATTTACTTTTTTAAGGTTAAATTTTGTAAACTTTAACCCTAAATTCCAACTTATATATATGTATAAATAATAAAAATATCATGTGAGATCTTGTTAGATTCATCTTAATATCTATTTCTAAATATCATTTTTATTTAAAAATATTATACATAGTTAGAGATATTGACGGTCAAACATGGTCATTGAAGACTGTGAAAAAGCAAATAAGCAAATATTCATGGGACAGAGGGAGTATCAATAAAACTAGAAGTTTTGTTTATTTCAAGTTGCATAATGTCAAATGTAATTATTTCAATTTGTGGCATAATAGTTTAGAACACATTGACTATAAAATAATGAAATATATGTTAAAACATGGAATTATATCATACGGTGGTATATTTGGATAAATTTGAATCGCGTGTTGAAGAAAAAATGAAAAGAAAGATATTTCCAAAATTGAAAGAAAATAAGAAATATTAGAACTTGTTCATTCTGACATATGTGAATTCAATAAGAAGTTGACTAGAGGTAGAAATAGGTGGTTTATAACATTCATTGATGATTGTTCTAGTTTAACCTCTGTGTATTTGATGAAAAGAAAATCCCAACGTTACAAGGTCATAGTGGGAGCACAAAATTATAAGAAAATAAAAATAATTTACGTAGTGATAGAGATGGAAAATATTTTCTACAGAACTTTGTTCTTGTAATCGTATGTTATTGTACATCAAGTTAGTGCTCCCAACAAACCCTAAGAGAATGGAGTGTTGAAAGAAAAAAAAGGGGTTTTAGGCGACATGTTTAATGCCATGATTGTGAATGCCAGTTTAACGCTTAACATGTGGGGAGAAACTTTACTTACTGTATGTCATTTACTTAACATGGTACCTTCCAAAAAATTAAAAATATCAGTGTATGATATTTGGAAGGGAAGGAAACCTAACATAAGTTATTTTAGGGTATATAGTTTTGCCTTGCATATTATAAGGTCTCAGAACCTAAGAAAACTAAGTTAAGACCAAGAGCTTTGAAAAGTAATTTTGTGGGCTTTACTGAAAATTTGAAAGCATACATGTTTTTGAATTTGGATTCCAATGTTATTATAGAATCTCGAGGTACATAATTCTTTTAGAGTAGATTTCTTGGAGACTCCATGAATACTGATAATTCGGTTGAATCACAAGTTACTCCAATTTTAGTCCCAAATTTGAATGAAAATAGGGATATGTCTGACTTTTCAAGAGAATCAAGAAAAAGAGAAAGGGAAAGAAAGAAGAAAAACTCGGGTCATGATTTTATTAATTTTCATGCTATATTGTTTCTTGTGGAAAATGATTAAAAATATTTCAAAACACAATGGCTTCAAGAAATTCAGATTTTGAAAGAGATGATTAATGATGATTCATTGGTACCAAATAATACTTGGTATGCTACAAATTTTCCCCGGGTCCAAAGTTGTTGGTTTTAAATGGGTATTAAAAACAAAATACAACCCCGATGGTTCCATACACTCTTTGAAAGAAAGATTGGTTGCACAAGGCTTTGGTCTAAAATAGGGAGTAGATTATTTTGATACATATGCCCATGTGGTTAGAATTGCCTCTGTAACAGTGCTTATGGCTCTAGACTCAATTGTTTTGCTTATATGTGCAGCAAGATGTGAAGATAGCTTTTCTAAATGGAGGTTTAGAAGAAGAAATGTACATGAAACAACCAGAGGGTTTTGTGCTACCTGCTAATAAAAATAAAGTTCGCAATCTGATTAAATCCTTATTTGGATTGAAGCAATCACCTAAACAGGGGCATGAGAAATTTGATTATGCAATGTTATCACATGGTTTTTCTCATAAATATGGAGATATATGCATATATTCAAAGTTTACCAAGGATTATGGTGTCATTATATGTTGATGATATGTTGATCTTTGGAACTAATATGGAAGGGATTGATAAGACTAAATGGTATCTACTTCATGTTTTAAAATGAAAGATTTAAATGAGGTGAATACTATTTTAGGTATCAAAGCTACAAAATGTAGTGGAGGTTATGCATTGAATCAATCTCATTATGTTGAGAAGATGCTCATAAAATTTCAGCATTTAAATTTTAAGGAGGCTAAATCCCCTTTTGATTCATTGTGTAAACTTGAGAAGAATAATGCAAGAGATGTCACACAAATTGTATATGCAATTGCAATAGAAATTGTCATGCATGCATCACAATATACTAGAGTTGATATTGATTTGCGGTTTGTAGACTCTCTAGATTACGAATAATCCAAGTCTTGAACACTGGAAATGCAATGTAAGCATTTTTAGTTATTTGAAAACAACTAAAAATATTGTTTTATATTATAATGAATTTCCAGCAGTTCTTGAGGGTTATTTAGATGCTATTTGGATAAGAAATACTGAGGAAACAAATCACTACTTGTTGGAATTTTATGGTTGGTGGAATAGCAGTTTGTTGGGTATCAAAGAAATAAACGTGCATAACTCACTATACCATGGAGGCTGAATTTTTGGCATTAGTAGCAGTATGAAAAGAAGCTAAATGGCTGAGAGACATGTTTTTAGACATTAAGTTGTGAACATAACCAATGTCAGTCATTTCTTTGAATTTTGACAGTGAAGCTACTTTTTTTAGAGCTCATAACGGGATTTACAATGGAAAATCTAGACAAATTAGCTTGGAACATTCATATGTACAAAATTTAATATCATGGGAATATAATTGTTGTGTTTATCTAGTCTCGTAATAATTTGGCAGAAGCTTTCATTAAAGGTCTACCAATGTCCAAAGATATTGGTTTAACACATGTCTAATTAAATCAACAACAATAGAACCCAACCTTTACTTAGTACTACCACTATTAAAAGGTTCTATGTGCACTAGTGCATAAAGGGATATTAACGATGCCAATGGGTGGCATTTTTTGAAAAATGGTTTGGAACCACCGTCTATTATATATTCCAATATTGTAACAAATTATCACACTGAAGAAAGACAGAAGGACAACTAAGTGCAACAATTCAATGATGGTTCAAATTAGATTGCCATCTTAAGTGTGCTAACAATGGCGGTAAGATTTAAACCACCACTGCCTAATGGTATTGACACCAGCTTTGAGCCACCGCCAAGACATGACCCAATTTTTTGATATCTGAACAACTAAGAATATTAAGTCAATTTCGTAGAAATTTTAAATTGATTGATTATGCCTCATCTTCCAATTATAGTTCAGAGAGTGGAAATACATTACGCACTGAAATAAATCTTTTGTATGGTTATACCATTATCGTAACACTATTTATTTTATCAAATCATTTTAGAATAATATAGCTATATAAAAAAAGACGGTTCGCAGTTTGGAAATTGAACATGTGATCGAACACAGAAGGCAAGGCGTCCATTTTTTTTGTTACTGTGCGAAAGAAGTCCTGACATCAAAAGTGCGCTAGGAAAATAAGATAAATGAACCTTTGGTCAGCCAAGCGAAGGAGATGGAGAAAAACCTACTCATAAGTTGAACTTGTGAAGAAGAAAAGATTACGAGCGCAACAAATAACATTGTTTGGAACATATCATCCACAAAAACAATACAAATTCTTTAGAAGACACGATTATGTACATGGAGACACTATTAATAATTGAAAATTACAATCTAATCAGATGTCCAAGAGTGTAATCCTTGCCTATGTCTTTCAACACGCTTGGTTTCCATGAAAATCTTCTTGGTATCATGAGTCATCTTCCTGAACTATATTATATTCTTCACGTTCTCTTTCATATGTTTGTAGATGTCCAACATGAATGAGGTTTGTCCTCTTTACCTTTAGTTGTGTGAGTCAACTAAGAATAGCAATACATACGTAATACCTTAACAAGGGATGCAATAAAAACCACATTCATTTGTGTGCCCTCTTTTACTATTTCATCCGAAAACCCCGTGCGACCATATCCCATCGATGAGTTTTCACTTATTTTTCTCAAATAACTTCTGGTCTTACAAAACTAGGATGCACTTTCTCGCTCCTAGTGTAAACGAGTTGTCTGACGGTATTTTGAAATGAGGGACCCGTATGGTAGCCTAATAGCATTCTTCTTCGAATGCACAATAGGTGAAAACATGTGTTGCACAATGGTATAGCTGAGATTAATCTTCAAATTCTTAATGAAATAGTATAACAACATAATAGTGGTGATTGTGGGCTCCCTGATGTGAACCCCCTACCGGCACCAAACTCCAGCTACCATCTCGTATACATTCCTTTGCTATTTTTCCAAATACTTGATTGTATAACTCTCACTAGATTAGTGATCAGATACATACCTATTAAATTAAAATAAGGGATGATCAACATTTTAATGTACGACAACTGTACATATATATTCATTCTATCTTTCTTTTCCTACAACAATGACTTTCTCATCTTATCTTTTATCTGAGAAGAATTTTTGGGAATAGCTACCATATTGTTGTTTAGGGAAACTCTTGGAAGTAACTTAGCCCGATTACTAACAATTAAGTGGTGGGGGATAATATTACTCGAAGGACAGAGTTTCTCACGTCCCTAAATTTCTGTGGTAGTTTTTTTATTTATAATTTTCAATATCTTTCTCCTCAAAGTTTTACATCAAGATACAAGTTGGATAGAGAGAGTAGCGAATGTTACTTCTTTACACCAAGGAGCAGAAAGTACCCTAAGAGACATTGGCCAGACTGATTCGCCAAGAATAGATACTAGAAACCCTCGTCAAGCGGAGATGATATCATCATCTGGCATGCACCCTGCGAGGTCGTTTACCTTGAGGGAGAATTAACCCATGGGATGCATTTCAATGATAAGATTTGCAAATGTCGCTCCCATACTCACTGCTAACTACTATAAGGTAGCTAGTGGCAAGTCTGGGGTTCGTCTATGGAGATACTAGAACTCAAGAGTTAGCTTGACACAACTCACAATCAGGCGTCCCTTTGATTGTGTGTCGAGAATGGCTAGTGCTTTAAACAGATAAATGGGGGGGGGGGGATTTTTTCTAACAAACTACTAAGCATGCAACCAACAAGATTTAAACTATGATTAACTAGTCTTGGCTGTATTTGCGTAACATGATCAATTAATGACTTTAATCCTAGATTCCATCACATATAACCATATAAACCTATTCTCATGCTTATTTCACATAGTGTGGAGATGGCCGACAATTCTAATGCCTGTCACACAAAGATTTGTCTCCCTTGAAAAGCCATCTCACCACCCCTGTAGTTAAGGAAGCACTTTGATCTTTCGATACTACAATTTACCCCCGCCATCTCACTTCCAATGCTAACGTGCCCCCAAAGCCTTTCATAGGTAGCAACTGTTACATACGAGAGTAAGGACACTACGTCCCATGCACTTCACTATGGACATCAATCCTAGGCATAGAGAGGCGAAGGCATTGGCATCTCGTGATGACTCGAGTGTCAATATAACCCTAGTCACTATAAACTACAATGCCTATCTATTGGGTTAAGCCAGGGGTTTCCCCCGTTAGGAGTTTTAAGATGGAAACCCCTGGTCCACCGCTCCTAACATTCAATCACTCACACAACTAGCCAATTAGAGTTAACGTTTTCAGGTTGGTACTATTCAAGGAAACATGAATGCATTCATCTCCCGGTGTCTTGAGCCTATGGGGTTATTAGTCTAACAATCCTAAGATAGCATTAAGTAGCCTAGCATGATATTATACTATGCATGGGATTATGGATGCATCATAAGGCTTAACATGGCATAAGTCATACATGAAAGAGGAACAAAAATCATACACAAGTATTCATACGGCATAGAACATATGGTAATCTAAAATCTCACAAAATTATAATTAAATCATGAATACAAATACTATCCCAAGATAATAACTACTCTAGAGACATTAAATCCAAAGAAATCATCGGATTCCATAAAGCTAGAAGAAATAAATGAAGAGAGAAGAGAACCCCCACTCATCCTACCTACTAGGATAGAACTAAAACTCCCACTTGTTAAACCCTAGCAGATTTAGGTTAGTATATAGAAGATGATTTTGGGATCTTCAAGGGCCCAAAAAGGGGAGAAAACCCTAGCAGCCACACATGCCACTCTGGTATGCCTTGTGCAACACGTGTTAGCCGGCACATCCCGTGCAAAGGGGCACAAGGCGTGGACTGGAGGGTTGTTCTATGCCTTTCTGATGGCATAACTCATGCCAAAGTGCATGAACCATCGTTTGAAGCTTCCTTCCGTGGCTTCTGAGGGCACACGTCATGCTAAAGTGTACAACTCATTATCTAGAGGGTCGTTCCTCGCCTTCTGATGGAAAGGGCCATGCCAAAGTGCATTGCCCATCATATGGCCTTGTATTTTCTTCATTTCCCTGAGCATAGGTCATGCTGGTTTACACGACCCTCATTGATGAGATATGATTTTGAGATTTTCTTAGTACAATTAACATCCCTTTTTAGCTTGTTTTGTTGGTGGTTAGTCAGATTATTAGTTTTTATTTACAAAATGGGAGTTTAGAATCACCTTTTCAAGTTATTAGCCCTAATTTACCTAGTTTTTAAGCATTTGGTGTCTAACTTGTTTTACCTTGTGTTCTATGTTACATGTTTTGTTAATCTAGGCTAAATATACTCTTGGGAACAATTGGCAAGCATTTATAGTATGAATTTGTGATATTTGGTTTATCCTATTTTGTGCTTTAATTATCAAGTATGTTTTGTGCTTTCTTGTGTAAGTAGTACATGATTTAGACTAGGGTGATCAACTAGTTGATGATTGTGAGTTGATTGTTTGCTAGGTATTTGGTCAAACCCCAAAAACTTTGACTTTTTGTTGATGTGATTATTGTTGATTGATATTAGGTTGTAATTAGGAGTTAAAACTAATTATGATTATTGATTGATGAAATTTCATAGATTTAGGATGGATTTGAATGGTTTGCTTAATTATCGAAGTAGTACACTAATGACACCTAGAATGAAGGCCGATCCTCGTAGTCGTTATTAGGGAAAACAATTGTGATATTTCTTGCTTGTAGGACATTGTGTTAGTTGTATTATGATGAGACGTTAAATGCATGTATTTTCCAAAGCATTTAACACTCTTTTATCATATTTTTGTTGTAAGATTGCTAGATTTCGGTAGGTTTACATGATGAGGGGTTTAGATGACCATTTTTGGTTTTTATATCTAAATCCTTCATTTTGTAACCTATGTTTAGTCTAGTGGATTTTTGGTCCTTACGAGCATCTAGATTCCTTTTCGTAAGCTTAATTTATAGATTGCTCGTTAGCACTTAGGAGTGGTTTAGTGAAGGCCATTCGAAAGGATGGTAGAAGATGGAAGGCCACTCACAAAGTGGTAGAAGATAAAGTGAAGAAGGGAGAGCAAAGCAAAGGGTGAAGAATGATCTATGTTTTGAAGCAGAGTTATGAGAATTTTACGAAAAGAATCAGCCTCCAAGAGTGGTACCATTGGATTCCTCTTCTTGATTACTATAAAATCAACTACAAGAACTCCCAAAATGGATCAACGGTTTAACCGGAGGAAGAAAAGTGAAACGGAACTTTATTCCATCTTGACTCGCGAAATGTTGACTTGGGAGCTCACAATTTCCTGATCTGGTCGCGTCTCATGACAAAGGCATTGCGGCTCACGATAATTGCTCTGTAACTTGCATTTTACTCCCATTGTTCTTGTACTATAAATAGCTTTTAATCCCCTTCTTCCCCAACTCTCTAAGCCTGACTTGGGGACTCTAAAACCCTAGTTTTTCACCATTTTCTTCCATTTCTTCTTCTTTCTTTGTAGATCTTTGTTCTATGTTATGGGTTTTGATTATCTAGCTTAGTTTTGTACTTGGGAGCAATTGATTGAAGCTTCCACACCTATGTAGCAAGAACCTCTACTTCACTCTTTCTTGAAGCATTCGTTATTTAGCCTTCATGTGTTTAAATGTGATGTTTTACTTCATTTATGCTATGGGTTGTTGAGTATATGAAGTGTTTGTATGATTGAAGTGTTAGGGTGTTAGGAAAGTTACAAATTTCTTAGCTCTTTGACATGAGAATCCAAGAACATGGAATTAGAATTTCTTGTGCATAATGTGTTGTGATTCTTGCTAGATAAATATGCTAATGTGGATTGTTCTCATGTTTATCCTATAGATGCAATGCAAGGTTGAATCTTGAATGTGGTTTGTTCTAGGTTTAGCCTAATGAATGCTATGTTTGGTTAAATGCTATGTTTGGTTAAATGGCTATGTCTTTGGTAGAAGACTTGTTGTTATCAAATCTATGGTCCTTCGTGTATAATGCCGTTGATGAAATACCTTTATGGTGTGGTTTTCCTAGAGTGATTATCAATGAGGTTTGCAAATGGTTGTTGTTTGTCTTTGTAAATTACTATTAAGAAGGAATGAATGTTGATATTCGAATGGGAAGTTTTAGCATTCCCCATAGGTAACGAATGTGATAGAATGAGTGAATGGTTCAATGATCTACATTAGGTTTGGAAGTGGATATTAATTGCCCCCAAGGCTTTGTCCTTTGTAGTTTTATCCCTTTTTCTTAGTTTGTTTGATGATTAGCATAGTTACATAAATTTGCTAGTTATCTTGTCTTTTAATTTCATAACTTAGGAGCACAACTAACCAAAACCCCCCTTTTATTTTCTTTTATATATCTATATATATCTACTTCTAGCCTAATATAAACCTTAAATGTTTAAACGCTTAAGAAAATCCCCCTTTTTCGTGGATGACCCTGATTTACCAACATCTACTTAATTGTATTTAGTAAGCATAAAGGGCTTATAAATTATAACTTTGAGAGGTACGGCAATGACCTCCCTAATTTTGGCACTGCTGCCGGGGAAGAGGTGTTTATTTTTAAGTGTTTGGGCATATTTGGTTGCATATTGGCTAGTTGTTTTTATTTTCCACTTCTTGGTGGTTGTTTTTGTTCGGAGTAGGTATTGCTTAAGTTCTTGGTGAATTTTTATCTAGAATCCTTGCAATATGATTCCGGACTTTTGAAAAAGAAAAAAACAAAAACAAATGGAACGTCTCACCTTGAGGGAACTCATGATGAGAAGAGAGGCTCAACAAGAAAGGTTTTGTAAGATGTGTCATTCCGACCATCCTACCGAGTCTTGCTATTTGTTCAGAGAGGAGCACTATGATGGTGAAACAACCTTTGGTTTCCAAAACCAAGGGTATTATGAAGTGTTCTACAAAGAGGTAGGAGATGTTGAGGGGCATGCGAGGAGTATATTGGAAGCGTTAGCCCGAATGGAAACGCGTGATTCCAAAAGTACACCATCCCAAGTCGAACTCAAGGATTCTGTGAGTGAGTTCCCCATGGGAAATGAGTTTGAGTTCGATGGGGATAAGGAGTTGGTTGTTGAGGATGGAGGAAGAGGTGATGTGCTACATTCATTAGCATCGTCACCCCTACCCCTACCTAGTGAACTAAGTCCATCATTTTCGGAAGTTTTGAGAGAGATAAGAGCGGAGCCAAAAGACAATCCTAAGCCTCCTAACCACCCAACTCATTTTAAACCATCTCCACCTCCACAAAACTTTCGTCTTGAAAGTTTTGTACCCCCACCTCTCTATTTTTGGATGCTCATGGTGAAGGGGTTCAAACCCTCACCATATGGATAACATTAGGGTCGTGCCGATGACCTTAAGAATATGGAGCTTCTCGGGAGGCAACTCAAGATTCTAAGTTAGATTAGTATTTTTCTTTTCTTGAAAAAAAATCCTCAACCATGTCCTTAAACCCTTACCCAAACTACAAGAATACCACCACAATCAACCACAAAAAAAAATGACTACCAAAACTACCATCTAGGAGTACTACTAGTTGTTGTCTTTTGTGATTGCTGATTGGGATTTGCACAGTTGTGGCTTCATCGTTGATGGATCGAAGTTTCATATTGGGCGGAGTTGGAGAACATGGAGGAGAGAACATTTATTGAGAAGTGAGCATTGCCATCACCGGGAAGGACCTTCAAAGTCCAAGTTGTGAGTATTTTTTTCTTTCTCCCTTATTTCTTTATCTTGTCCTTTTCACATTGAGAGTAATGTGTGTTTCAAGTGTGGGGAGATAAAGAGAAATATATCTCCTTGTATTGTATTGTAGTGTGCATATGCTCCACTTTGATTTGTATTGTTTGAAAAAAAAAATTCCGCTAAGTTGAAAACCTGAAAGGGTAACTTAGGAAAAAGTGGGAGGCTCGGATAGGTTGAAAACCTGAAAGGGCGACCTATGCAAAAATGAGAGGCCAAATGGCGAGGAAAAAGGTGATGGTGAGAATTTAAAAAGAAAAATGTGTGAAGCTAGGATGAAAACCTGAGAGGGCTCCTAGGCAAAATGAGAGAAATTGAAAAAAAATTTATGCTTCTCTTGATTTGTCTATTGAGTGGCTTTTTTGGTGGAGTAAGTTAGCTTGGCATTATATGTATACCTCACTTTTGTTATGGTTTGTTGGTTGTTTAGATTATCTTAGGCTTTGGGATGTGAGAGTGTGAGGGATTCTTATATCTTGGGGGTTAGGGTAGTCTAGGAATATGATGTTGGATGTTTTGGGAAAAATTTTACATGAAAGTTTACGCTTTGATCTTTGTTTGTTCTTGTTTACTTGAGGATGAGTAAGGTTTAAGTGTGGGGAAGATTTGATGAGACGTCCAAGAGTGGTACCATTGAATTCCTCTTCTCGAGTACTATAAAATCGACTACAAAACGGATCAATGGTTCACCCGGAGGAAGCAAAATAGAACGGGACTTTTTTCTATCGCGACTCACGACGGGTGTGTCGCAACCCGCGAAATGTTGACCTGAGAGCTCACAATTTCCTGATCTAGTCGCGACTCGCGATGGAGGCATCATGACTCGCAATGATTGCCTTGCAACTTGCATTTTACTCCTTTTTTTTCTTGTACTATAAATAACTTTTAACCCCGTTCTTCTCCAACTCTCTAAGCCCGACTTGGGGGCTCCAAAACCCTCGTTTTTCACCATTTTCTTCCATTTCTTCTTCTTTCTTTGTAGATCTTTGTTCTATGTTATGGGTTTTTATTATCTAGCTTATTTTTGTACTTGGGAGAAAGTGATTGAAGCTTCCACACCTATGTAGCAAGAACCTCTACTTCACTCTTTCTTGAAGCATTCGTTATTTAGCCTTCATGTGTTTAAATGTGATGTTTTACTTCATTTATGCTATGTGTTGTTGAGTATATGAAGTGTTTGTATGATTGAAGTGTCAGGGTGTTAGGAAAGTTACAAATTTCTTAGCTCTTTGACATGAGAATCCAAGAACATGGAATTAGAATTTCTTGTGCATAATGTGTTGTGATTCTTGCTAGATAAATATGTTAATGTGGAGTTTTCTCATGTTTATCATATAGATGCAATGCAAGGTTGAAATTTAAATGTTGTTTGTTCTAGGTTTAGCCTAATGAATGCTATGTTTGGTTAAATGGCTATGTCTTTGGTAGAAGAGTTGTTATCAAATCTATGGTCCTTCGTGTATAATGCCGTTGATGAAATATCTTTATGGTGTAGTTTTCCTAGAGTGATTATCAACGAGGTTTGTAAATTGTCGTTGTTTGTCTTTGCAAATTACTATTAAGAAGGACTGAATGTTGATATTCGAATGGGAAGTTTTAGCATTCCCCGTAGGTAACGAATGTGATAGAATGAGTGAATGGTTCAATGATCTACATTATGTTTGGAAGTGGATATTAATTGCCCCCAAGGCTTTGTCTTTTGTAGTGTTTGCCCTTTTTCTTAGTTTGTTTGATGATTAGCATAGTTACATAACTTTTCTAGTTATCTTGTCTTTTAATTTCATAACTTAGGACCACAACTAACCAAACCCCCCCTTTTTACTTGCTTATATATATATATATATATATATCTACTTCTAGCCTAATATAAACCTTATATGTTTAAACGCTTAAGAAAATCCCTATTCTTCGTGGACGACCCCGATTTGCCACTGTCTACTTAATTGTATATATTAAGCATAAAGGGATTATAAATGATAACTTTGAGAGGTGCGGCGATGACCTCCCATATTAGGTCTCCATATTTATTGCTATTCTTGGGAAGTCCATGAAGCCGGTCATCTAGATTGACCCGAGGGTAAGGGTTATTGTGTAGCGCCGATTACCCTCTCCAACTATAACCGAGGAGAGGGAGAAATGTTGTCACTTGAAAAGTGTTGGCAAGTTATCCACAATATGTGGTTAATCCATAAAAAAATAGTCAATGATCAAAGGATAAGTAGAAATATAAATTAATTGCACCCAAGACTCATTATAATCTTAGTTACATCTTCCATGCTAGTTGTGATCGTATTTACATCGTTTATTCTAATTATTTGTTAATCTAGTTTCTTAAAGTAGTTTTAGTGTTTTATAAAATCAAAACCTCCCAACTTTGTTACCACACACTTAGAGAGTTAGAGTGACTTCTTTCTGTGCCTTTTAGCTACTTTTAATACTTAATTGAATCCTTTTCTCTTTGGACAACCCCAACTTGTCAATAACTACTCTCTAGTAGTTAGCTACATTAGGGCTTTATAAACTGTATCTTTGAGCGGGCACGAAAATGTCCTTCAACTCATCCTTGGCTCCGTTTCATTGACATGAGCTATGGCACGGACTGTGCCAAGTTACATGTCCTTTCATTCTTTGACTTTTTTGGAACTTGCTCCTTCTTCGCCGCAACTATCTACTACAACGTTTTTACTCATGGCCTTCAGTCTGCTACCATCCTTGTGAATAACCTTCTACAATCTACTATTGTTCTTACAAATGGCCTTCTTAAAGCAGTCCAAAGTTCTTATGAGCAATCTACAAATTAAGCTCACAAAAAGATCTAGATGCTCATAAGGACCAAAATCCATTAGACATAACGTAAGCTACAAAATGAAGGATTTAGATTTGACAATCGAAAACGGTCATCTAAACCCCTTATGATGTAAATCTACATATATCTAGTAATTTACCAACCAAAAGACCATAAAAAAGATGTTAAATGCTTCAAAAAAAAAACTCATGCATTGTTGAGCTTAATTTTTGCCATCTCGACATCCAATTCCTGAACGCAAACTTGGAATGAGTCTAATGGATTTCCTCCTCCCTTGTTAAGTTGTCTTCTATCATATATTTTCCAAGCTTTAAATGCATGTATTTTCCTTGAGGCGAGCTTCAAATGCATGTATTTTCTGAAGCATTTAACATATATTTTATTTTATTTTATTTGGTAGATGGCTAGATTTAGTTAGGCTTACATGGTAAAGGGTTTATATGACCGTTTTCAGTCATCGTATCTAAAGTCGTCATTTTTTAGCCTACCTTAGGTCTAATGGATTTTGGTCCTTACGAGCATCTAGCTCCTTTTTTGTGAGCTTAATTTGTAGATCGCTCGTAAGCACTTCAGGCTGCTTTCAAAAGGCTATTTGCAATGATGGTAGAATATTGAAGGCCACAAGATAAAACGTGGTAGTAGGTAGCTGCCGTAAATAAAAGAGTGAGTTCAAAAAAATTTGAAGAATGACACAGGCCGTGTAGCTTGGCCTAACATGTGCCAAAGGCCAAGGATAAGGTCCATTCAAACCAGCACAACCTATGCTCAGGGAAATGAGGAACTTCACAAGGCTAGAAGATGGGTCGTGCACTTTGGCACCAACCGTGCCATTAGAAGACAAAGAAACTACCCTTCGGACAATGGGGCGTGAACCTTTGCATGACCCATTCCATTAGAAGCTGAGGAGATGATGAGCTATGCACTTTGGCACAATCGGTGCCATCAGAAATTAAGAAAGGGAGCTCAAACAATGGGCTGTGCGCTTTGGCATGGCCCGTGCCATTAAAAGTATGTGAAAAGCCCCTCCGGTCCATGCCCCATGCTCTTTTACACGGGTTGTGTGGGCCAACACGTGCAATACTACAGGAGCCGTGCCAGTGTGGCATGTGGGGCTGCAAAAGTAAGGTCCCCTTTTGGGCTTTCTAAGGCCCAAAACTGATATACTATATAAGTGATGTGTTTCATTTTGCATTCGTTACGGTTGCATCTGACATAGTGTTTAGCATGTTTTTTTGGCGGATTGCTCGTATTAGTTGAGTTTACGGGACAAGGGGTTTAGACAACCGTGTCTGGTTTTCTTGTCTAAACCATGCGTTTTGTAGATTTAATTAGTACTAATGGACTTCTAGTATCCACGGGCTCCTAGATCCTCCATTTGATCATCTTTAGTAGGTCGCCCATGGGTACTTTTTGGTTACATTCTATTTGAAGGCCATTCGTAAGGGTGGTGGAAGATATTGAAGGTCGTTAGCAAGAACGCTAGAAGAGATCGAATGCCATTCACCTCTAGAATGGTAGTAGATGAAAGGCCACAGACATCAATGCGTGGTAGAAGGAGATTGGAGTCAAAGATCGGTGGCAACAGAGATTAAAGCGGCCAATAAAGAAACGAGGAATCGTAGTTCAATAAGTTGTACCAAAGTCTGAGAACAATCCGAGAAGAATTAACCTTCAAGGCTGATTCCATAAGACGTGTCTTCTCGAGCACTAAAAAATCGACTACTTTTTTTTTAATTTAAACCATCCGGAGATGGGAGGGAATATATTAGGCTCCCCAAACTAAATAGAAATAAGCCAGAAGGCGCCACTTGAGGGAAATCTTTACAAAAGATCATCCATTTGATGATCCAAGGGCCAAAAAAAGACCTTGAAGCAATAAAGCACTTGCTTCCAAAAGCGGAGTTTCCACCTATTCTAAACTAAAGAAAAAATGTAGTGGGCTAAATGAGGTGTAACTTATTTTCTATCCGACTGAAATACCACGAACATGACAGTGAATCGAAAAATTGAAACCCTTATTTGTCAATGATTTGCAGCCGAATAGAAAAATATACCACCTGAGTATCCGAGGATTGTTGCAATCAGTGGAGAATCATCCCTGACGTCCATGCAATCCTTTCTCGAGCATCATCTCTGGAAATTTGGTGTTGCTTGCAATCATCATTGACATCAGCTGAGGATATCAGCTGGGAAGAAGAAAAAGACATCACAGCAACAGGCCTGCAAAGAAGAGAAGAGAGAATAGCAGTTTCCATTCTAGCCAAGAAGGGAAAATATATGATTCACTAGTGGATGCACTATAGCAAAATGAGATCACAGCAAACCTAAACCTGGGCGAAACTACCGCCCAAAGGGGAACCAATTCGCACCCCAGGAAAACCATTTTTTTCAAGTAGTAAAAGACCCCTAAGAAATGGTGGAACAATATCAATATGAAAATCTCCCTGCAAGTTATTATCCATAGCAAATTTTTCCAAGAAATCAGCAGCAGTGTTAGCTTCCCTGGGAGTGTGTGAATCGCACGAAAATCGCACGTAGGAACAGTGTTCAGACCGTTGTTAAGTTACTTAGCAATTAACAATATGTAAAAAAAAAATTGACTACTAGAACTCTAAAATTGACTACTACAAAATTGAATGGTTCACCCATAGCAAAGGAAACAAGTTCAGCCGGCCAAGGTACCACGTGATGATGCAGGCCATTCTTGGTTTGGCACCAATGGCCCGCACCAAAGTAGGCATCCCACACCAACAGTTCCAGCACAAGGCAGTGGTGCGACCCATGCCAAATCTCACACCCCGTGAAATACAAGTTTAATACTTTGCTAAAAAAATTGGCTAAGTATAGGTGCAGTCTGTCCCATTCAAGATGGCCCGCGCTATTCCAAGTTCAAGATACCAAGACCAGCCAACAGCCCGTGCAAAAGGCCACGCCCCGGGCCAAGTTTCTGAGTGGAATGGGCCTCTAAACCGCAGCCTGTGCCCTGTACCAAACTTCTGACCAGACCGTGCCCCAGGTGATGGCCTGCGGGAAGGCTCGCACTCCGTGGTTTAGATGTTCCGATTCTAGTCGACAGACAGTAGCCTGCATCAACGACTACAGTCCACGCCAGATCCAGTACCCCATGCCAGACATGCAATGCGGCCCGTGCCAGATCCAGTACCCTACGCCTGATGAAGGAGCACAGCCCGCACACGATCGTGTAGCCTGCGACATGTACTTGGCATGACCCACGCCATTTGGGATGGCTGGCGGCTTAACTAGGGTTTAAGCACTTTTGGCCTATTTTTAGGCCCAATCCCCTTCTCGTATAAATATGACCTTTGTCTACTAGGTTAAAGATGTACAAAGTAGATTAGTTCATTAGGAGAATACTTTTAGAGAGAGAAACACTCTTTTCTTTTCTTTTCTTTCCTTTTATTTTTGTGTTCATCCTAGATGTGGAATTCAAATCCATATTTGAATTCCATATCTATGGAGTATTTTCCATAGCTTGGGTATAATTGTAGTGCATGTTTTAACTTATGTTTTGTGAGATTCATTAGATTTATCCTAGTATTTGTGTTCATGATATTATTATGACTGTTCTTGAATGTTTGAATTCCATGAATAGTACACCACATTAGCACAAAATTTGCGCTATATTCATGTGTTGTCAAAATATTGAGGCCCCATTGGGAAGATAAACCTGGATGTTAGAATGGGTAAGGGAGTACGTTGCCTCTATGTGGGTGTGTGCACAGGAGACCTGTGTATTGCTCTGATGTACTTTCCATCACACCTGTCTTAGCTGATTACTTTAAGTTTTCCGATAGGTTGAGGGTAGAGATAGATAAGGTGCCAACGACCCTTGGGCCTAATTGATAAGACCTAAGGGAAGTATTGCATTGTGGTGGAAGCTCGGGACGTAATTTTACGGGGGAGAAACAAACCTACAACAATGGGCGGACCTTATTGTACTCCCTTAATTACGATGACAGTGTCGATGGATGGTTGTGAGCGCACCTGACGTGACAGGTACGGGGAAGTGTATGCCATTGGCCACACCACGTGTTGTAAATATTGTATTAGGTTGTTTAGTAAATCTTACATGTGAATAAATCGAGGATCGAAATATTAGATAAATCATGTTGCACAATGACTCCTCAAATGCTTAGTTTAATTAGATTACACTACAACAAACAACACCTATTACCTCAGTTTTTCAATACTTTTTACCTTGGTTTCTAGCCCCTGAAAAACCAAGGTAAATATGGTCGTACTAAAAAGCCTAGTATTAACCCCGGCTCAAAACTTAGGTAAATAGTCTCCCTTTACCTCAATTTTTGACCGACATCGACATGAAAGGAGACCGATGTCGCATCATAGCGGAAGGCTGATGTTATGAGTCCCTGGCTATAACATTGTTTGAAATGATTTTGACATCTTGAAGCAAGTGATATCAATTAAAGGAATGTAGTAGCCAATGGTAGCGAATGTGTGTCAATGTTGCACCCCATGATGTCGTTCACAATACAAGAAATTTTGGAGTCGATGCAAAGTGATATTGCACATAGTGAGGGACCCACGCCATATCCCTGATGATGTGGAATGCAGAAAAAATAATGTTGTTTTGTATGTCCGAGCTCACAAAAAAAGTGACGCCGATCTTTGCGATGTCACTAATATGTCTTGTCAGGGTCGGTTATCTTTTTTTTCTCAGCAAATATTATAATTACAAACATTCGATGATGCAAAAAATTGATCTTTAATAACCATGTGTGTTATAAAAATGATAATTCGAGTAAGGGTTGACCTGTCCCCGAACCAATTGTCGATAAAACACAAGCCGAGGGGCTTATTGGTCAAATATAAAGATTTATATTCTGTAGCCATTCTTACTGCTAAGCTACCAAGGGGTAGTAAGTGGCATGCCCTAGGTTTGTCCACAAGAATTCTAGGGCTCAAGTATTAGTTAGAAACACAACCCCGTGCAGGTCGTCAATCCGCACCAGTAAGAGGAACAACTACTAGTGTAGACATGCAACTAGGGGGAAGGAGGGTTGATGTTTTCAACTAACAACTACAAGCATGTTATTGAAAAACAAGTAAACTATTTATATTAAGCACTTGGGAATCATTCAGAAACATGGTAGTTCTAATGCTTCAATCCTCGATTCATTCAAATATAGACATACAAAAGACCTGTCATTGTGTTCACACCATGTGGTGTGGGCGATGGCATAAACTTCCCTAACCCTGTTACGGTGGGTGCGCTCGTAACCCTCCATTGGCACCACCATTGTAATTAGGGGAGTACAACAAGGTTTGACCATCGTTGTAGGTCTGTTTCTCCCCCGTGCTATTACATTCTGGGATTCCACCATGAATGCAACTACTCTCTCTGGGTCCTACATACGCTAGGCCCAAATTGCGTTGGCACCTTATCTGTGATACCATGGTTTCAACACATCACCTAGATTTCTACTATTCACTATCTCTACGCGCAACCTCTCGAAAAATAGTTACGAAGCCAGCTAAGACTGGTGCAACGACAAATAGGTCAAAGCACTCTCGAATCCCTCGTGCACACATCCACTCAGATGCGTTCTCCCCTATCTATTCTAACCTCCAGGTTTCTCTTCCCAAGGGGGCATCAATAATTGCACCATACATGAGTATATTCCAAAGTGTGTGCTTATATGTGGTGTACTACTAATTTATTTATAAAATTAAAGAACAATCACAATTGTATCATAAACACAAAGATATGATGAATCGAATATATCTCAAAAAGATTTTAAAACATATCAAGTGCCAAGATGAATCCCAAGCTAAAAATATACCCTACTAAGGTTAGATCCATGCCAAATATGAGGTTAGATGTCATGGATCTAGAAAATAAGATGAATATAAAAAGATAGGAAAAAGAAAAAGGAAGGAGAAGAAGAACTCTCCTCTTCTTTCTATCTCAACTAGAGAGAGAAACTAATCTACATTATGCCTAATTCTATTGTCATTCCTAATCTACTTCCTAATGATTTAGTAGAAGACTAAGGGTTCTATATATAGTAGTAGGAGATTGGGCAAAAAAATAGGTCCAAAATAGGCTAAAAATAGCAAAACCCTAGGTCAGCCGCCAAGGCTTTTTGGACCGGCACAGATGCCACGGTCCGTAAAGCATTCGAGAACGGGGCGTGGGATCTGGCACGGTCTGTGAACATTCAGAGCCTCGAGCTGTGGAATCTGGTGCGATCCGTGAAGCAGGTCTTGGGCCACGGTCTGTGAAGATTGTCACGGACCGCGAACAGTTCACAGTTTTTGCTCAGAAGTTCTCAAGGTTCGTGAAGGTTCTCACGGTCTGCGAACAGTACATGGTCTTGCTCAGGAATTTCTTCACGGTTCGTGAATGTTTTCACGGTCCATCACTTAGCCAATCTTTAATTCTTCATCCCATTGCTTCACGTCCCGATGCTTTTGTCACAGCCCGGCACTTTACCTTGTGAAGGTCTCATGCATATCTTCACGGAACCCCTGGATTCTTGTGTATTATGGGCCGTGATGATTTTCATGGGCCGCTGGTGCTTAACCATGCGTGGTCCGTGACCGGCCGCTGGTTCTTCGTCGGTTGAACTTAGCAACATACTGTATATAACATGTGACACAATGATTCACCCTTCATTAAATTATTTGATATTCCATTAATGAAGAAAAAACACATAGATGGTATACATGGTAACATATTCGGTGAAGATAAAAATGTAAAAGATGTATTAGTATCTCTATGAATTCGAACCTAGATGCCTCGTTCTTTGAATACTTGTTGATGATTGAATGAATCCATTTCAATGATCCCTTTCATAGTGGTGTGAATGAATAAGGTGTGTTTTTTGGATATGTATTGGAGATGGAAATGAGTGTTAGTGGTGATAGTTATTGAAACAAAAAATAGGCTTTGTGGGAAATTTTAATTCAAAATTTTAGGTTCCCGCTCTAAATTTCACATTGAGCGATATTGCTAGCTCTTCGGTATGTTGATCAAACTATGAGACATGTGTGCGACATCGCATATGTGGATATAGTGTAATAATGGATATTTTTCATAAAGCTATTTGTTTAAAGGTTCTGAGCCCTTCTGTCGACTCACTGATGCCCTAATCAGGACAACACTGTTGTCAAAATTTGAATAAAATATTGATATATCCAAGACATCTCCCCAGTTTCCTGGAGGGACCTAATTCCAAAAAACAAAGACAGCGCGTGGTCTCAAAATTGATTTCGACTGTCCCAAAAAGAAGTAGCGTCATCCATATATAGTCGAACTTGTAATAACCAAAAGTAAAAAAATAAACTGTTAATATATTTCCCTGAAGACTTCACAAGATCATGCCACCAACAATCATATACTTTAAGTAATGAACTACAATTTACTCTAGACCACGTACTGACGCTTCGTAAAAAATAAGGATGGAAATTTAATACTATTATATTTCCAAAGAAATGTGAGAATATGAAATTTCATGTGATTCAATATATTTGGCAGAAAGTTTTGTTCCCATAACGCTTATCGCTATGGTATTAATGGAATTCTATAAAAAAACTCGGAAGATAACCCAGGTTCACGTACCTGTAAGACAGTTAGTATAATTTCCATATGAAACATTTGTTGTTTTATTCGGGTGATTATCTCTATTCACACAGTAACAACCACGGTAGTTTGGGACGTAGTGTAATTTCCATAGAGTGCAATAATGCACTATTTGTGAATAATTTGGGCCCGTTCCATTGACTAGCTAGTTCATGGCCAAATTCAAAGATATGGTGGTCCATACAATGTGGAAACCTTAAGCGTATAGCCGATTTTTCATTTTGACATCTCCTAGTCTATTGGAGGGACCTAAGTGAATGAACAAAAAAAGAAAAACGTGTGGTCCAAATTAAAATCAATTCCGATTGTCCCAAAAAGAGGCAGTGTCATCCACATATAGTCGAACTTATAATAACCGATAGTAATATTATATTTCCACGTAGACTTCCATAAGATCATACGGCCAACAATCGTATACTTTATGTAATGAACTACAATTTACTCTAGACCACGTACTGGCCGTTCGTAAAAAATAAGGACGGAATTTAATACTATTATATTTCCAAAGAAATGTGAGAATAGGAAATTTCACGTGATTCTATATATTTGGCGGAAATGCTCATACCCATAATGCTTATCGCTACGGTATTAATGGAATTCTATAAAAAAAATACCCGGAAGATAACCCAGGTTCATGCGTCTGTAAGACAGTAAGCATAATTTCCATATGAAACATTTGTCATTTTGTTCGGGTGTTTGTCTCTAAACACACAGTAACAACCACAATACTTTGGGCCCGAGTGTAATTTCCATAGTGTACCGTAATGCATTGTTTGTGAATAATTTGGACCCGTTCCTATGTCGGGTCCATGGCTAAATTTGAACATGGCGGTCGTAATTTGATGGACGTAATTTTATTACTTTTATATTCCTTTAGAAACGTAGACTATGCAATTTGGGCTATTCGGCCCACAATCAATAAATGCGATGCTGCTTTGGGGTCAGTTTTGGACTAGGTGGTGAAGACAGTGATGCATCATCGCATTCATGTGCTATTTCGTTCACCACTAACTAGGGCTGTATTTAATTTTGGATTGGGCTACTAGTTTGATATGGCCCAGTGTTTATTATGCGCGAGATCGGAGTGGCTTTAGTTTTATCTTGGATAAAGCGATTATGGCTGCAATAACACTGATTATTGATTGGATAGTCTCATCTAAAAAATGTTTGGGCCCTTATGTTGGGCCCAAACCTAGAATCCGCAACTTTGCATTGTTGTCTATCACGTTGCCGGTTTATGCGACACATCGGCAAAGTCACACAAAACGGCAGCATTTCACAACAATTGTATAAGTACCCGACCACCCTTCCCCTTTGTATTCTTAACCGACGACGTTACACAAAAACCTCACACTAGAAAAAAATGGCCAGAAATTGGTCTAATCACAACGGCATCAGTTAGCCACACATCACAGTAGTGCATTGGCTGATTTCTTCAAATTTCAAGAGCAAGAAACCCTAACAAGGTAAGGATTTTTAGATGATGTTTGATGTTAGTTTTTTGGGTTTCATATACTTTTTTGGTTGCCCATTTATTGGTTATTGAATCGTGGTATGTTAGTTGTTTACTTTGTGATGTTTTAGTTGAGATTATATCTGTTTTAGGACCATTCGTGTTCGGGTCGCATACTATTTTGCCTTAGACGATTGATTTCCGATGTCACATATTCATGAACATGAATGTTCTATATCATTGACATGATGATATCGTTGACATCATTGACATCATTGACATCATTGAGTTCTGACTTTTTCATTGACTTTTCAACGTCCCTTTATTGTTAGATAGCTCGCATGAAGGAGATAGCCAGGAGGAGAAGGGACGACAGCACAGGGGCCGCTCCATTGTGCACAAAGAAGGAAAAGACAATGGCCACCCCTCCATCACCAACATGGGACAAATTACGCTTCGTGAAGGAGGAGGAAGCGAAGCGTTTCGAAAATATCCAGGGCCGTAGAATTAAAAAAGTCAGGGTGATGAAGCCTGAGAATGTTGAAGGACTACACCTCGATGTTTTCCTCCAACCCTTCAAATCGTCACACATGGAGGGTTTAATATGCTTGGATAAACCGACGTATGATACGGATGTCAAGGAGTTCTACGCCAATTTTAGAATGGAAACATTGACCTTCTTTAAAACAAGAGTGAATGGGATGGACTTGGAGATAATGAAAGAGCTCATAAACAAGGTGATTGGTTGCATAATTATATGAGAGAATTAGGTGGAGGTTGAGCCTCTACAGCTGTACTGCCGGGATGATTGGCCTCGACGAGTCCATGAGAATGACTCATCCAGGGCGCCGGACCTCAACCGAATGGTGGAGAAGTACTTCAAAATTAAAGTGGGGGAACATACTCATCTTAATGAAGTAGATCAAGCTTGGTGTTCTTAACCTTCAGAAGAGAATTATGTTCAATATAATTGTACAAGTACTTATCCTAGCTAGAAATCCTACGAAGTGCACGATCAACGAGATCGTTATGTACTACCACCTCATGGAGAAGAAGGTAGTCGACCCAGGGTACACCATCATGCAGGAGATGCATCAAGTCACCCTCTCCATGAAGAGTCGGACGCTCCCCTCATTGCTGATGAGATCAATGAACCTGCGGATGATGAGGGTCCCGGGGTTGCCGAGGATGGGCTGGATACCATAGATGATGAAGGAGGGTCAAGCACCGACGCTAGCAAGTCTTCCACTGAAGAGTCGAAGACTAATTCACAAGAAAATGGAAGCATTTCATCGACAGACGATGTTATCCCACCCTTGTCACCACCTCATTAATTGTCATCTTTGATATGTTTGTCTGTCCTAGAACACGAAGAATGTTTATTTGGATTTTATTAGGATTCTATGCCTTCGGTTTCATTTTCATTTTGCAAGGATGTTACATGTGGTATGTAGCATTATGTGTTTTGGACACGTACGTATGTACCTACCTTTAGTCTTACATATGTAACTTCAACAAATCTGAGACTGGCTATGGTGAACTTGGAATGAAACCTTTAAATGGTATATTCAAAGTCTTGGCTGTATTGGTTAAATATCCTTAATTTATTAGGTATGATAGATATGTGTGACCTTGCGCTCCATTCACATTGCCATAACAACCATAACTGACATTAACCCGATGGAGGTGCGACATTGCATAAATTAATATTTTTTAAAGGATTTCAGGCATGGGTTTGAACCGAAGAGCATGTGTGACTTTGCCAATTGTAAACATCGACATCACTGTTTACTTTGGATTGAAGTTGGTCACATCGAGTGATGGTGCAACGTTGGTCTTCTCTTCAATGACTGTTACTGCTAGGTTATACCCTTATTGACAATGTCGCAGGTATGTCGGTCAAAACTTTTACTTCGATTTCATAGGGTATTTACTTAGGTTATTATGGAACCACAGTAAAAAACCAATGTTTTACCTCAATTTTTTTTTTGTAATTGAGGTAAATAATCTCTTTTACTTCTAAAAAAATGAGGTAAACGAATTTTTTACCTCGGTTTTTTGAGCTAAGCCAAAAAACCAAGGTAAAAATGGTGAAGTAATAGGTTCATTTTCTTGTAGTATTACTTGCTATTTTACTTTATGTTTTGTAGTTGATAATATGAAAATCCAACCCCCCTTTTGTGTTTGCATTTACAAGATATTCCTTTCACTTGTATGGATTGATGACCCATAAGAGGTTGTGTTTTTAGATACTGTAGCTCTAGGCATCTCTGAGGACAAACCCGGGGCTTGCTACTAACTGCCCTCTAGGTTTTTCGGAGTAGGTATTGCTTGAGTTCTTGGTGCAAACCAAGGAACCTTGCATTATGATTCCGAATTTTGTGTTTTCTTTGGATGTATTTAATTAAAAAGAAAAAAATATGTAGGAAAGCACTCAACGGATGATACTTTGTAGGGTGTGTCATTATGACCATCCTACGGTGTGTTGCCTAGTGACTTTGGGAGAAGAGAGGCTCAACGAGTGAGAATTTGTAGGATATGTCATTGCGACCACCCTACAGAGTATTGCTCTTGGATGAGTGAAAATGAGAGAAAGAGGTAGGAGTTGTTATTTCCCAAGGTCGATGGGATCTAGATTATTACCCATACCACGGCTCTTCAAATTAGTGGTAACTCAAATTTGTGGTATGGAAATGCATCGGGAAGCAACACTTTGAGATAGATAGTTAGATTTCATCGACTTACCCAATGCCCCAAAACCAATCCCTAGGATTGATTCCCAAATTGAATTATGTAGAAATTTTGCAAAACTATAGCAAAGGTGACCAAGAGTTGTGACTTACTCCAATCACAAATGCTTAGCGAGATTAGAGATTTGGGAACTCAACTATTCTCAAGCATTGAGAAAGTTGAAGGGCAAGTGCTTAATTTGATGGAAAGGGTGAGCCAACTTGAAACCCAATATTCTAAAAATGAACCATCCCTAGTTGAATGTGAAATTTTGATAGATGAATTTAAAGGGGATGGGGAATGATTTGTTGAAATAGAAGAAGTCGAGGAAGGGGTGATTATACTTAATTTTCCATATTACCTATTTTCACCCCTACCTCCACCTGTAGAACCCACCCCCACATTTTTGGAAACCTTAGAGGAAACCATAGGGAAGCCAATTGAATATGCTAAACTTCCAAACCACCTAATCCTCTCTAAGGTTGACTCTTCTACTCTACTACATCTTCCTTTTGGAAGATTCTTACCCCCACCTCTCAATGTTTGGCTATCCAAGGTGATGAGGTATAAACCCGCACCTTATGGATAACATTAGGGTTGTGCCGACGATCTTAAATATACGGAGCTTCTCAGGAAGCAACCCGAGCTTTGAAAAATTAGAGTAGTGTATTATTTTTGGTGTATTTTTCTATTTGTAGTTGTTTTGGGACACTATTACACTTGGTGTTCATGTTTGTTTCATAGGAATCATATGGTTCTTGGAGGAAGGTGAGCATATGGGGAGTCCAACTCATGTACCATTTAGACATACATGGTTCGTGATGCTAAAAATAATGGACAATGAGGATAACCAAACCCCATATTCGTGGGGCATTTAGACGTGCACGACCCATGAAGCTCACATACTTGCCTACACCCCAATCACCATTTCTTCCCTACCACCACCAAAGTACCACCCAAACCCACTTACCCTAAAAAACCCTTGAAAAACACACATCGAGACCTAAGAGGTAGCTCTCCATTGTGATTCAATTCCTTATTCTGATTTGTGGTGCATGATAGTGATTGGATTGAGATTTCCTGTTTAGAGGTTAGGGGTAGTATTGGGGTGATGGTAGTTTGTTCATTACATTCAATGATTGTGCCATCACGAGTGGTTTTTAGTGTCCATTTTTCATTATAAGTGTTTTCCTATTTCTTTCCCTTGACATATGTTTTTCGATTGTGTATATGCATTTGAGGACAATGCAAGCTTTACGTGTGGGAAAGGGGATTAGATAGCACTTATGATTTTTAGTTGTTTCTATGTAGCCAATAGCTCTTCTAAAAGAATTTTGAAGAAATTGAAAAAAAAATCCAGAAAAGTTGGAAACCTGGAAGGGCGACTTGAGTAACATTGGGAAAAGTCCGGATAGGTCGAAAGATCTAGGTAAAAATGAGAGGCCGGGCCCGGATAGGATTACGAGCCTAGGAAAATATGAGAGCCTGTGTGGAAAAAGGTGAGAAGTGAGTACCCTTTGTATGTTAAAACTAGGATGAAAACCCAAAAAGGCTCCTAGAAAATGACAAAAATTGAGAGGAAAAAAAAACTAGGTTGACGATACATTTGACTCCTTAGTTGTAGCTGGGTTGAGAATCATGAATTATCCCTATGTTACAACTAAGTCAATGGCTCTTGGATTTCCTTGTGGATTGTTTTTGAAGATGACTCTTTGATTGCTTTGGGATCATTTAGGGAGAAGTAAGCTAGATTTACACTTATCTTTTTGGAATACCTTTTAACATATTCTACTTTTTGGATGGTTAGATTTCTTATGTTCTTTTGGGAGTGTGAAAGTTGTGAGATTCTTACTCTTTTGGGGAAAACATGGTAATCTAGGAATACGTGGGATGCCTCGGTTAACTTATGTTTGAATGCTACATTTCACTTAATTCTTTGTCTTGTCTTTGTTTACTCGATAACGAATAAATGGTTAAGTGTGAGGAGTCTGATGTGCTTCATTATGCGTGTGTTAACGGTTGCATTTGGCATAGTTTTTAGCATGTTTTTTTGGTGGATTACTCGTATTAGTTGAGTTTACGGGACAAGGGGTTTAGAAGACCGTGTTTGGTTTTCTTGTCGAAACCCTGCGTTTTGTAGATTTAATTAGTACTAATGGACATCTTGTATCTACGGGCTCCTAGATCATCCATCTGATCATCTTTAGTAGGTTTCATGTGGGTACTTTTTGGTTACATTCTATGTGAAGGCCATTCGTAAGGGCGGTGGAAGATATTGAAGGCCGTTTGCAAGAACGGTAGAAGAGATCGAAGGCCCTTCACCTATAGAATGGTAGTAGACGAAGACCACGAACATCAATGAATTGTAGAAGGATATTGGAGTTAAAGATAGGCGGCAACGGAGATTAAAGCTGGCAATGAAGAAATGGGAAATCGTGATCTGATGAGTTGTGCCAAAGTCTCAGAACAATCCGCGAAGAATTATCCTTTAAGGCTGATTCCATTGGATTTGTATTCTTGAGCATTACAAAATCGACTACTAGAACTCTAAAATTGGACTAACGTTCACCCGTAGCAAAGGAAACAAGTTCAGCCGACAGAGGTACGGCAGGTCAGTACAGGTTGTTCAAGGTTAGGCACCAACGTCTCACGCCAAAGGAGGCATCCGGTGCCAACAGCTCCAGCACGAGGCAGTGGAATGGCCTGCGCTAAATCTCACGACCCGCTCAGCACAAGTTCAAGAATTCAATAAAAAATGGCTAAGTATAGGCGTGGACCGTCTCATTCACGACAGTTTGTGCCGTTCTAATCTCAAGATGCCAAGACTAGCTAACAGACTGCGCCAAAGGTTGCGCTCCGTGCCAAGAATCTGAGCGGAATAAGCCTCTAGACCATGGCATGCATCCGACACCAAATTTCTGAGAAGACTATTCCTCCAGGTGATGGCCCACGCCAAGGCCCGTGCCCTGTGTTCAGAAATTCCAATTCCAACCGACAGACAGTGCCCTGCGTCAATGGCCATGGTCCGTACTAGACCCTGCACCATGGCCTGTGATAGATCCAATGCCCCACGCCAGACATGTGACACATCTTGCGCCAAATCTAGTTCCCCGTGTCGGATGAAGGAGAACGACCCGCGTGCGATCATGCATCCCGCGACATGTACTTGGCACGTACTGCACCATCCGCGACGGCTCATGCTGGGCGGCTGCTGAACTGGGGATTAAGCACTTTTGGCCTATTTTGGGCATATTTTAGGCCCAATCCTCTTCTTCTGTAAATATGAACTTTTTCTACTAGGTTAAAGATGTAAAAAGTAGATTAGTTCATTAGGAGAGCACTTTTAGAAAGAGAAACACTCTATTCTTTTCTTTTCTTTCCTTTTATTTTTGTGTTCATCCTAGACGTGGAATTCAAATCAATATTTTAATTCCATATCTATGGAGTAGCTTCCATTGCTTGGGGATAATTGTAGCGCATGTTTTAACTTATGTTTTGTGAGATTCATTATATTTATCCTAGTATTTGTGTTCATAAAATTATTATGATTATTCTAAACTGTTTGAATTGCATGAATAGTACACCATATTAGCACACACTTTGGGCTATATTCATGTATGGTGAAAATATTAATGCCCCATTGGGAAGAGAAACCTGGATGTTAGAATGGGTAAGGGAGTACGTTGCGTCTACTTGGGTGCGAGTATTGCTCTTACTTACTTTCCATTGCACCAATTTAAGCTGATTATGTAAATTTTTACGATAGGTTGAAGGTATAGATAGTGAAAAATTAGCAAGCTAGGGTTTTAAGAGGCCTAAGTATAGATAAGGTGCCAACAACCCTTGGGTCTACGACCCTTGGGCCTAGTTGATAGAACTTGGGAGAAGTTGTGCATTCTTGGACGTAATCGCACGATGGAGAAACAGACATATAATAATGGTTGGACCATGTTGTAATCCTCTAATTACAATGGAGGCGTTGATGGAGGGTTATAAGTGCACCCGATGTGACAGGTACAGGGAAATGTATGCCATCGATCACACTACATGTTGTGAACTCTATTAGATTGTTTGGTAAATCTTACATGTGAATGAATCGGGGATGGAAACATTATATTAATCATGTTGCACAATGAATCCCAAAGTACTTAGCTTAATTAGATTACTTGGTGTTTTAATTTATGTTTTGTAGTTGATAATATGAAAATCTAACCCCCCCCTTTGTGTTTGCATTTACTAGCTATTCCTTTCACTCGTACGGTTTGACGACCTGTACGAGGTTGTGTTTTTAGTTGATACTTGAGCCCTAGCATCTGTGAGGACAAACCCAGGGCTTGCCGCTAACTACCCTCTAGGTATTGTAGCCATGAGAACGAGTGCAGAATATAAATTTTATGTTTGACCTTCTCAACCTCCGCTCGGGTTAATTAGATACAAATAAGAACCCCGGGTGGAGGCGGGGTCAATAATCTAACCTAGCTTTCTAGGGTTTAACAAGTAGAGAGAGAATTTCATTATAGTAGATCTAATCTAGTTGGTATGAAGAAGGAGACTCTCACCGCTCTTCATTTATTTTATCTAGTTCTAGCCTTATGACATTAAATATTATGATTTATTTGGATTTAATTTCTCTAGAGTAGTTATTATTTTGGGGTAGTATTTGTATTCATGGCATGATTATGATTTTCTGAGATTTTAGATTACCCTAATTTCTATGTCTTATATATTATTGCATATGATTTGTATTTCTCATTTACGTATGATTTATGCCATGTCATGCTTTATGATGCATCCATAGTTCTATTCATAGTAAAATATCGTGCTAGGCTAAAATTATATCTTAGGAGTGTTAGATTAAGGCTATTATAGGCTCAAGAATACCGAGGAGAGGAGTACATTCGTGCTACCTTGAGGGTACTGACCCGATTGTTAGACTCCAATTCTAATTGGCTAGTTGAGTGAGTGATTGCATGTCAGGAGTTCTAGACTAATTTGTAATGAGGGGGAAATCCTCTGTTGACCCCGATATATAAGCATTCTAGTTTGTAGCGACCAGGGTCGTGGCAACCCTAGAGTCATCACGAGATGCCAATCCCTTTGCCTCTCTAGGCCTAGGGTTGGTGTCTATAGTGGAGTGCCAGAGACGTATTTTCCTCACTCTCATATCTAATGCTTGTGTCCTATGCTAGACCGAGATCCTTTAAACAGGGGCGCGTTAGCATCAGGAGTGAGATGACGGGGAATCAATTGTGGCATGGAGGCGGTGAGATGAATCTTGAGGGGAGATAAAACTTTGTGTGAAAGGCATTGGGATTCCCAGCTATTACCACACTATGTGACATAGGAATGAGAACAGGTTTATATGGTTATATGTGATAGAATCTAGGATCATAGTCATTAATCGGCGTGTTACGTAAATACCCTCAAGACTAGTTAATCATAGTTTTAATCTCTTTGCTTACACGTTCAGTATTTTTTTTAGACACAAGCTCCCCAATTATCTATTTAAAGTATTAGCTATCCCTAACATACAATCAGAGTAAAGACCGATTGTGTGTTGTGTAGTGCTAACTTTTAAATTTTAGTATCTCTATGGATGACTTCAAACTTTACATTAACTACTTTATTGAAGTTAGCAGTAAGTCCGGGAGAAAATTAAAAATTCTATCTTTGGACGCATTCCATGGGAATTAAATGACCCCGCAGGGTACGGGTCAAATTTTGGCATTGCTGCCAAGGATACTAGTTTTAATATAATTGTTAGCTTACATAACTAGTTGGTAGAAGTAGTTTGTTCTTTTTATTTTTGTAGTTGTGTTGGTTGTTGTATAGAGCTCTTTGGTAGCTTTTCTTATTTTCTCCTAACTTGCGTTCTAGTGTTTCTTTGTATACTAGTAGTGTATTGCCCCTAGTTTATGGTACATACCCATACCAATAACTAAGGAGCCTTACACTGCTTATTGAAAAACACATGTTGACAACGAAGGGGGAGGAGAAGGGTTAGTTGGGCAGTTCTGCAAGGGCCGGTTGTAGAGTTAGAGATTGAGAGAGAGATCATGGCAGAGAAAAACAAAACTTTGAGGGAGTTAATAGCTCCCAACTTTAGGAATCAACCCCTCAGTTTTGTCTTCTCATCTATTCTGTAGAATGTGACATACGTGTTGAAGATTGGTATGATTTAGGGCCTTCCAACATTCCATGGAATAGCCGACGAGGACCCTAACAAGCATTTGTCAGAGTTTCACTTGGACTGCATGAACATGAAACCGTCGGGAGTTTTGGAGGAAGATACAACTTACGATCCTTTTCGTTCTCACTTTGAGACGTGACAAAGGACTGGTCATGTTACCTCCCGCTGGGATGTATAACTTCTTGGATGAATGTGAAGCACCAATGTTTAGAGAAGTACTTTCCCAATGAGTCCCTCTATAAGTATTGGGAATGTTTCATGAGGCTATTAGCTAGCTGCTCATATTATCCATTCAAAGGGGTGGGGGGGGGGTCTATTTTAATACTTCTTTGAGGGCCTTTGTGACGATGATATGCGCCTGGCGAGTTTTGTATTAATCGGCAACAAGAACCCAAAGGAAGCGATAGACCTATTTGAAGAGATAGCGAATGGTACGTGCCAATTTGGAACCCGGTCGAGGACCAAGAGGTTGGAAGAACTCACTCACTCCCCTAGGTTAGAAGATCAAGTCCAAGCTCTTGCATCAATGATGAAGGAGTTTATGAAGGGGGAGAACTCATCAGGTGACGGTTTGTTGCATTTGTATCTTGGATCATCTGACTGATATGTGCTTGCAAGTGGTAGAAATATTTGTGGAGGTAAAGGCCTTGGAATACAATGGAGGAAACTGGAAGTTTGGTAGGGGGGACAAAAAGGGTTCCATGGGAACCAATGAGGAGACAACCGCCAAGACCCCTACACCAATTCCTTCAATCCTTGGCACCATGATCACCACAACTTTTGTTGGCGCAACGACTAATAAGTGCAAGGAAATGGATATAGGGGTGGAAAGGGTACACCGATGAGGCTATCTACACCCTGGCACCGTGAACCTTCCAACTACAGTGGGGCTATCTATAAGTCGGAAGAGATGAAATTTTGGTAGCCATTTCTTAAGTGACAAAAACTATGAGCTACTTGTGGAGCGTAAAAGGTCTGACATTGACATTGATGAGTTGGGCATGAGGGCATTTTTGAGCATAAAAAACCTTGAAGTTCAAGTGGGGAAATTGGCCACCTCGGTTAGCCGACTTGAAGCTATGAATTCCAGAAAATTACCATCCCAACCCGAGATCAATCCAAGGAATGCAAGCATTTTGAAGTTGAGTAGTGGGAAGAGTTGAAAGAGACCAAGAAGGAAAAATTGCAAGAAGATGATAAGTTAGTGGAGAAAGCTAAGTTCACACTTGAAAAAAAAGGGGTCGAGAAGGAAAAATTGCAAGAAAATGATAAGTTAGGGGAGAAAGCCAAATCCACACTTGAAGAAAAAGAGGCACTCGTTGAGTAGGAGCCCAGAAAGAGCCTTCTACCACTAAGATTAGGGAAGTCAACCCTCCACCTCCATTCTTGAATGCTTTGTGGGGAAAGGAAAAAGTGGCATCCAGTAAGGATCAAATTTGACAATTCTTCAAGAGGTGTGAGGTTAGTATCCCTCTTTTGGATGTAATTGATCAAATCCCGTCTTATGCTAAATTTCTCAAATATGAATGTACTAAGAAGATTTCTAAGCCTATAAAAAGTTAGGAAAAGTAAAAATAGGGATAATTGCTCCATTAGCTCATAGAAGCCTACCTAAGAAATGTGTTGATCCCGAAATGTTATCCATCCCTATCGATTTAGGTGGTAAGCTAGTTAAGGATGCTATGATTGATCTAGGAGTCTCTATAAATGTAATCCCCTATAACTTGTATGAAATTCTTGATTTGGAAGAGCTTAGGGAGACTAGGGTGGTTGTCCAATTGGCCGATCACTCTCAAGCTAGTCCTTGGGGTCTAGTTAAGGATGTGATGGTTAGGGTTGGTAATCTAGTTTTTCCAGCGGAATTCTATATCCTTGATATATTGCACGATGGAGGTGCACCCCCAATCTTTTTGGGGAGACCATTTCTAGAGACATCAAGGACCAAAATAAATGTACACCTAGGAACCTTGACCCTATAAGATGACATAGATAGAGTTGGTTTCAAATCTACAAATTTGATCACAGATAATTTAATTCTTCTCTTGCATGCAATGGTATAAGCATTTGTGATGAATTTGATCAATTTGAAGTGTCTTGCATGAATGATGATGTTGAAAGTACTTGCATAATTGATGAGTGAACACATGTTAAGAGCTTTAAGTTTAATGAAAATGTTGACGAATCTAGTGCCTTGCATGATTTTAGTGTTATATTTCCGACTGTGAACTGCTTTTCTATGCTTTTTAACACTAACATGAAGTGGTTTGTGGAGCATGGAAAAGAGTTAAAATCTCTTAGACCACCTCCCCATCCCAAGGAAAAAGTTAGGAACTCAACATTGATCATGGTTGAACATGAATTCCTGATAAGAAGAAAGGAGCCTAAAGGTAAGGATCGCTCTTTGTGGAGGCCTATCCATAAAGATGTCATCGTGGGTGGAATCGCTGATGGGGACTCTGAGACCCAACAGTAGGTGTATTTTAATTCTCAAAATGCATGAAAAATAAGTCAAGATGACGACAATAAAAATATGTTTTATGGTACTTTTGGAAGTTGAAGAATCTTGATAAGCCAAAGAGGGTATTCTTGGAGACCAAGTTTACGTGCAAGGAGATGTTGGAGACACTAGGCCTACTCTAACCCGTGACCTAACTATTAGGTTGGATAGGCCTAGAGGGCTTTCTCGAGATACATGCCAAGACTTACATTCCCTGGACCTAGAATTCTTGGCCAGCGTGGACCACACAACGGACAATGAAGGGAGAAGAACCATAACCTTCCACCTTGATGACAAGGAGTATTCAATGACCCATATGGAGGTTGCGAGAGAATTTGGGTGGAAGTACGGGAAGGATGTGCCAAAGACACATCAACAAGGTTTTCAATTCTCTTTGGGTAGCTTTTGGAGGAACTTGGCGGGAGTGGATTAGAATCATAGGGGTAGGAATGCTGCAATAGTCAACCCAACTTTGTGGTATGTCCAACGCATCATATCCATGAGAGATTTATGTCATGAAGAGATCGCTCAATGCCTAAAAAAGACGTGAAAATTCTTTGGGCTATTACTTTGGAGGGAAACATCTATCCAAACATAGTGGAAATGTTTATGGAGAAGTGCACTTTCATGGGGAAGAAGAGAGCCAAGAAGATACCGATGGGAGGAATGATCTGCCTTTTGTACAATATCTCGGACATGAAGCACCTCCCTGCTTTTCCTTGCCAAACTTGGGTCATTCAGGGACAAAGTATACCATCAAGAAGTTGGTGAAAGCTTCCATGATCGCCACCACCACCATAGAGGATCGATATGTATGGCTATGGTGGCGCATCTGTGTTCAATTTATGGTGCTCCCGGCACATGATCATCACTCATGATACCACGTTTGAAGAGCTTTTCATAGCTCACAGTCCAAGGTTCGAGAAGCTTTCTATGATGCCTTATCGACTCCGGATGTGGACATTTAACAAGAAGGTGAAAACCCCCTAGAGTGCAACTTACCCAAACCAATCTACCGATGGACTTCTTCGATCAATTTTTCACATTTGGGGAACAACTCACGAGTTCAACCCAACTAGTGTAAGAAGTGAGTCATGCGGTAGGTGCGATGAGCTTACAAATAGAGGAGTTTGGGATGAGACTTGATTCTATGGAAGGGAACATGGGACTTGGGGAGCTAGGGTTGATTCCGTCGAGTGAAAAGTAAGGGAAAAGTTAACCATTGTAGTGAGAGGGTCGATGTTCATGAAGAGGCAATGGAACAATTAATGGAGATGATGCATGCCTCCAATCTAGAGGGCTTTTGCAAACCCATTCCCCATGAAAGGTAAGAGTTGAGGCAAGAAGAGAGAAGGAGAAGGCGTGAGATGAGGCACGTGAGAGTGGGCCCTTCGGGGTTCCAAGAGTAAGTGCTTACCATTCTTCCTACTCCACTTTCGATTTCTATACTTTGTATGATGTGTTGGGGACAATGCAAAGTTTGAGTGTGGAGGAGGGAACATTTAGGCACTTAGAGATTTCTAGAAAGATTTCTTTGTGTTTGTTGTTTTTCTTTGTTCTCCATGTAGTACAAAGCCTACTTTGGGGTATTTTGTGCTACACAAAAGAAAATTTTAAAATAAAAAAAATGTACCCGACTTAGTAAAAAATCTAAAAGGGAGACTTTAAAAAATGGGAAGGCCCAGATAGGTTGAATAACCTATGCAAAAATGAGAGGCCAAATGGTGTGGAAACAGGTGAGGGTGAGTTTTGAAAAAGAAAAAAAGTGTGATGCTAGGATGAAAACTCGAGATGACTCCTAAGCAAATTGAGAGAAAATGAGAGAAATTGAACTAAATCTATGCTTCTCGTGGTTTGTCTATTGTTAGTTTCTTTGGTAGAGTAAGTTAATTTTACATAACACATATTGAACCACGCGTTTGAATGACATGTTGGTTGTTTAGATTGTCTTAGTCTTTGGGATATGAGAGTGTGGGAGATTCTTATGTCTTGGGGGCTATGGTAGTATAGGAATAAAATGTTGGGTATTTTGGGAAAAACATTTGAAGGCTATTGTATACTTAGATCTTTGCTTGATCTTGTTTACTCGAGAACGAGTAAAGGTTTAAGTGTGAGGGATTTGATGAGAGGTCAAATGCATGCATTTTCCAAAACATTTAACATCTCTTTTATTTGTTTTGTTTGGTAGATTTCTAGATTTAGTTAGGTTTACATAGTATAGGGTTTAGATGACTGTTCTCCGTCATTGTATCTAAATCCTTCATTTTGTAGCCTACTTTAGGTTTAATGGATTTTGGTCCTTACAAGCTTCTAGATCATTTTTTGTAAGTCGCTCATAAGCACTTTAGACTGCTTTTAGAAGGCCATTTGCAAGGATGGTAGTAGATTGTAGAAGGTCATTCGCAAGGATGTAGAAGACCGAAGGCCACAAGACAAAATGTGGTAGTAAATAGTTGCGACAAAGAAATTAGTGAGTTCTAGAAAAGTCAAAGAATGACACAGGTCATGTAGCTTGGCACGGCCCATGCCATAGCTTGTGCAGATGGAACAAAGTCCAAGGATAATGGTCGTGCAAAAAAGCACGACCCGTGCTTAGGGAAATGAGGGAATTCACAAGGCCAGATGGCAGCCTGTGCAATTTGGCACAGCTCGTCCTATCAAAAGATGAAGAAACCACCCTCTAGATGATGGCTCATGCACCTTTGTATATCTTTTCCATCAGAAGCCAAGAAAGATAGCTCCAGTTGATGGGTTGGGTGCTTGGGCACGATCCATGCCATTAGAAAGGCATGGAGCGCCCCTCCCAGTTCGCGCTCCGTGCTTTTTTGCATGGGCCGTGTCGGCCGACACATGCAATAGTGCAAGAGCCGTGCCACCATGGCATGCAGGGTAGATCTAATCTAGTAGGTAAGAAGAAGGATGCTCTCTCATCTCTTCATTTATTTTCTCTAGTTCTACGCATATTGTATTAAATCCAACGATTGCTTTGGATTTAATGTCTCTAGAGTAATTATTATCTTGGGGTAGTATTTGTATTCATGACTTGATTATGATTTTGTGAGATTTTAGATTACCATATTTTCTCTGTCTTATGAATATTTGTGTATGATTTGTATTTCTCATTCATGTATGATTTAGGCCATGTCATAGTTTATGATGCATCCATAATTCTATGCATAGTATAATATCTTGCTAGGATAAAATGCTATCTTGGGAGTGATAGATTAAGGCTATCGTAGGCTCGAGCGTATCTAGGAGATGAGTGCATTTATGCTACCTTAAGAGTACCGACCCGATCGTTACACTCTGATTTTAATTAGCTAGTTGTGTGAGTGATTGTATGTTAGGAGCGCTATACTAATTCCTAACATGGGGGAAACCCTTAGCTTGCCCCGATAGATAAGCATTCTTGTTTGTAGCAACTAGAGTCATGGTAACCCTAGAGTCATCACAAGATGCCAATCCTTTGCCTCTCTAGGCCTAGGGTTGATGTCAATAATGGAGTGCCCGAGACGTATTGTCCTCACTCTCGTATCTAACGGCTGTGACCTACGTTGGGCTGAGATCCTTTAAACGAGGGCGCGTTAGCATCAAGAGTTAGATGACGGGGAATTAATTGCAGTATCTAAGGGATCATTGCGCATTCCCTAATCACAAAGGCTATGAGATGGCTCTTGAGAGGGAGAGGAACCTTTGTGTGACAAACATTGGGATCATCTACACACTATGTGACATATGCATGAGAATATGTTTATATGGTTATATGTGATAGAATCTAGGATCTAAGTCATAAATCGGTCATGTTACACCAGTACCCCCAAGACTAGTTAATCATAGTTTTAATCTCTTTGCTTACATGCTCAGTAGTTTGACACAAACCCACCAATTATCTGTTTAAAGCACTTGTTATGCCGGACACACAATCGAGGTGACGCCCGATTGTGGGTTTTGTAAAGCTAACTTATGAACTCTACTATCTCTGTGGACGACTCCGAACCTACCACTAGCTACTTTATTGTATTTAGTAGAAATTACATGAGCAATATTATAAATTCTATCTTTGGACGTATCCCCCTGAAAATTAAACGACTCCATGCGGTGCTAGTCAATCCGCCCTATTGAGAAAGCATGTCTAATAAGTCCCCTTCTTGACACAATTCACGGTTGACATGCCTACCTAATTCTCCAAGCTGTTTTGTTCCTGGTGCAGCAATTTATTTTCACTAGAAATGCTTCTGATTTGAATATGTTGAGTATTTTAGCAACACCAATGACAACATTGTCAAAAACGCTAGCAATGGATAAGTGCTCATCTACTTGGTCAACAAATTAAAGTGGGATGAATGGACTTTGTTTGTTCTTCCAGAAGAAGAAAATGGAGATATTTCTACAGGATAGAATTCTTTTGCCATGAAACACACGGCTTGCATGGCTGACGGGATTCATCACATTTCTGGTACATTAAAACAAGTGAAATTTGGTTTTCCTTAATTAATTCAATTGTCACTATTGTTTTCAACTTAACATATCTAACCAAGTATGCAATAAAGTATAACATAGAGATACAAGACTTGGTTATGCAGTTTAGTGAAATATACCTACATCTATGGGGCGTGACTAAACTCAGAATGAATCCACTAATCAGAAAGATACAGTACAAGGTACAACATACAATTATACTTATCTAAACTATTTAAACGTGTGAATCCTCCAAACTCCCGTTAATACTGATCCGCCTTAATCAGACTCTCCCTAACCTCAAAACTCGTCGACGTTGAATCTCCTCCTCCCGGGCAATTAATGTATACAATTCTTAACTTTAAACATGTTACGTATGTTGGAACATATGCATTCTGGCACTCATAGTACTCTCGAAAGATATAAAATCTGTATGCAGAATTTTTCTATTAAGTCCGTGAGTCTATGCAGCTGTGATATCCTCTTTATATAGTCCATGACCATATCAAAATTACCACAATTACCTCCATAATATTCATATTTCTTATATGCTTCTGAAACATATCCAAATCCCATAAATAAAAATATTTTCCTTATCTCAAATATCCCATAAATCATTTTCCATAATTATAGGAATTTTCCATAAACTCAGTATGCTTCTACCACAGGCCTAAAATACCATATTGCAAAATCTCTTTCTTCCATAAACAAATATCCACGTAATATTCTGTCCACGGTCAAATTCTTTTAGGTTTCAAGTTTCCGTATGTTATAGCATAGAAAGTCTTTGTACGCATGGACTTTATTCCATCTCCGATTCGGACGCGCATAAAGTCACGTGCAATTATAATTCCTTCTCCACATAATATTTTAATTACAATCAAATCCCCAGGAGATAGAAATTATCAAATCTAGTCCCTTAAAGAAAGAAATTAATATTTTCTATCCAAATCCTTTCCACAAAGGATATTTCTCAAATAAATTCCAATTTCCATAAAACCAGTCCAATCCCATAAATGTAGGAATTGATATATTCTTCAATAAAAATCACAATGGACGAAAATACTTCTTCTCGGATTACAACTTCAAATTCCTTATACCACCGAAATTACCTTCTTTGATGTTTCAACACAACTTGCATAACTTTCACAAATTGCCAAGTAGATAAATATAGATTTTACAATCCCCCCTTTGGCATTTTGTGGACCAATCACCTTTTGGCATTTCAACACAGAGCTTAGGCAAATATGAACATCAATCTTTAAATAATGATCATGTTAGAACATCAACCCAACGGAGACAATAAAGTCATCCAAGAAATCCAAAACATCTCCCCCTTGGTACTATAAACATGCCAAACGCAATAGACACAGAATACCAAAGAAAAAAATATTCAGTAAATACAGCTCACCCTAAAGCAAATATCTGATCTATGTTGGAACATAGCCATAGCGGAACATTTAAAACTCTTTAGGAGAAGCTATATGCGCCTCATCGAATATGGCCTTTTCTTTGAATGGCTAGAGCTCTCAACTTTGCATTAATGGCCACGCATTTGACCTCTTTCTCATGAACATCAGATGTTGTAGCCTTAGGATTTCATTATGCACATGTCTTTGATCAAATGTCCTTTTGTTTGCTCGTTTCTTCGAATAAGAGCTGTAGTATTTCAAGAGAGAATCCAACTATTTACTTCAATAAAAAATAGACAAAAATATCTGATAGTCAAGCTAGATGGAGTAGCGTTCCCTTGAGTGGCCACTGAGATTGAAATCCTCCAGTAATTTGTAACAAAATATGATTATCTGTCTCTTGCCTCTGATGTAACCTCTGTTGTACTCCTTGTAGATAGAGGCAGCAGTCATGAAACCCAAATAGTCCATGTGGGCGGTAAATTCACACTTCTCATATGCACCCAGATCAATTGTCCTCTCAACTAAAATCCTTCTCTGACATACAATGTCATATCTCTCATGGAAGTCTGATCAGTTGTGCCTTCAATAATCTGATCAACTTGTGTTGGAACATCAATCACTGATGTTTGAATCATAGTAGCTCTCAGCTTCACCCGCTTTCTCGGATTGCTTCAGAATCCACACCCTTAGTCTGTATCGGTGTTGGAACATCACCATGCTCAGTTTCCTTCACTCCATTAGTACTTTCTCCCCCTATATCCATGTCTGGTGTTGGAACATAGACTTGTTCACCACCCGTATCATGATCTTCTCTGACCATATTTAATGATGTTTGAACATCAGAATCTCTAATAACACTAGGCCCATCTATTTCCATGTCCACGTCTTCATTTTTCTATCTCCATACTCTATGTTGGAACATGACCAGCATTATTGCCTTCAAAATCTTCAATATCCTAAAAAAGAATACCAAAAGTATCCATTTCTCTAATCTATGCATCTCATCAATCACCATAATGTCTTTAACACCAACTTCCAACATGTCTCCACATCTTCTATTTTTTGTTCACTTTTTCTTCTTTATACTTTTTTAAAAATGTTCTGTACTCACGAAAAAAATAAAAACTCTACAGCTAAATAAAAGCTTTAAGAAAATATGACAAACACCTAAATGTTGTCTGAGGAGCTCAAACATTGCAGAGTCCAACCAGTTCAATGAAAGTTTAAAAGTTTCCGATGTTGGAACATACTCAACTTCCACTTCTTTCCTCTCAACCAAATCTGGAATGAAATGATGTCTTATATCAATGAGCTTTGTCCGAAAATGATGTCTTGGATTCTTTGAGATGTCAATAGAACTTTTGTTGTCACATAACTTTGTTAGAAGGCCTTTTTTAATTCCATAATCACTAAACATTTGCTTCATCCATAATAATTGTGCACAACAACTTCCAGCTCTAAGATACTTTCCCTCAACAATTGATAAAGAATTAGAATTATATTTCTTGATATACCATGACACCAGATTTGACCCAGTAGCGAAACATCCACCAGTAATGCCTTTACGATCATCCATATTTCCTTATTCCATACTTAGAAGTCCCACTAACATATTGAATTATTCTTTTGACTGCAGTCAAGTGAGCTTCCTTAGGATCAGTCTGAAATCATGCAAATAATCCCACCATAATAATCTCAAATTTGGCCAGCATCAAAGTCACATTATCTTATACTAAGGATGGTGCCGTAGACACGAAGACCGTATCCAAAACAAGCAAGGTACGATCTACTCCTCTTCGACGATAAGCTTTCTGAGTAGGAAAGATAGTGTGTCGCTCATACCACGCCCTTGGTGCTTGTTTTGATCCATACAAACTCATCTTGAGTCAATGATATACTTCCTCATTAACCACACCATGTAGAGGAGCACTATTGACAACCTTTTGGTACATCGTAAAATTCATAGTGCACGCTATAGCAATAAGAATGTGAATAGATTCTAACCTAGCAACTAGTGTGAATGTCTCATAAAAAACAACTCCTTCATTATAAGTGTAGTCACGAGAAACAACCTTTCTTTATTATCATTGTGTTCAAATTAACCAAGGTCTTCTTGCATTGCCGCAATACAATACTCACCAAGTGGAGTCTCTTTGTAATTCTTGGGTTCAATGAGGGAGAGAAAATATTGTAGACCAGCAAGTTCCCTATAGTTAACCCGAGGGATCGATCGAGGCATTCTTCTACTTGATTCAGCCTTACTGATGTTGGAACATGGGAGAATTTTGGGGAGGACAGTGTTCCAACATTGCTGAAGTTACAAGAGTCATCAGTTTCATCTATAAGATCTACCCCATCTGATATTCTAACATCATTACGTCCCTGATATGAGAAATCATCCGATGTTGGAACATGGTCACCCGTAAGATCTACCTCATCGTATTCGACACTCAAGCAGCTCACATCTTGTTCTAACAAGTAACATTTGTCTGATGAGCGAATACAAGTACGCACTTTATTGTTTCCATGTGTTACTATGCACTTCTCCTTATAGAATTCCACGGTCATATTATCATCACATAGTTGGCTGATAATTAGTAGATTAGCCTTTAGATCTCCCACCAACAGAACACTAGTGATTATGGGGAATCCTTCAATATGCAGTTCACCTTTTCCAACCACTCGACTCTTATTTCCATCGCCAAACGTAACAAAATCACCATCATATGGTTTGATGTTTGTTAGAAATTCCTAAGTTCCATTCATGTGGAAAGAGCAACCACTATAAAAGTACCACGAATCTCTAGAATGTGCAATAAGAAAGTATGAGCTACAAGACAAGTACTAACGCATTTAATGACCATCCTTGATCGTTGAACATCGTCTGTGTTGGAACATTCAGACAATTGATATCCAGTCATGATATCTCTGAGCAAATTCAGGCATTGTTCCTCAGTATGGCCTTGATACATACAATAGCTACAAATGAGAGGTTTGTGTTGACGAGTCTTGGTCACTTTTGCTTTATTTCTCGAATCTCTGTCTTGGAATCAACTGTGCTACCCTGTGAGTTGTCATACCCAATTCCTTGTCGATCTCCAAAGTTCTTTACCATGGTCAGAATATCATCAAGTGTTTCCTTACCAGTGTTCAACTTGGTAATTGCTGCTTCAGCCATCTCAGCTCTCTTAGTTGTTGAGCTTAGATTAAAATTTCACTCTTCAATCTCTCTTATGAGTTCAACAACTAGAGCTCTCAACCCCCTTTCCGTCTCAGCCAAATGATTTTCTCTTCCTCATCGATTTGTTTGTGTCAACAAATTTAAGCCACATGTCATACATTTTCTCATATGCAGTGTAGATTTCTTCATTACTCACAACTTGTTCTTCGTTATCACTGGAAGCATTATCGGAACCTGTGCTGGAACATAAATCCTCATTTTTCTTTGACATGTTAGAACATATATCATCATTTTTCTTTGACATGTTGGAACATCTATCATCATCTGATCCACCGTTCACTTTTGCTCCAAATGCCATATAATTGCTTGTAAGTTCCTCTTCTTCATATTCACTCCATGAGGTGATGTATGATTTTCCTTGCTTCTTTTGGGTATTAGCACATTCAGCTTGGATGTGGCTGTATCCTTCACATTATCTACATTGAATTCTTCCAGACTCCTTTGTTTCACCACCTTGATTTCTAACGAACTGCTGATTTTCTTGTTCCAATTGTGTTCCACAAACATGACCAAGGTCTTGTGCTCGAGGTCTATTTCTACCAAATATTTCTTGTGATTTCTTGTTTAACACCTTCTTCAGCATTCTTCAGAAAATCTTAGTGATAAGAGCAAGTCCTTCAATTCCATCATCACTACCAGAATCATGGATGACACTTGATGACGAGGTTAGGATGGCCAACTCCTTTTGGACTTTCTTTGTAGACTGTTGCATTTTCACCTAATACATTTGTAGTGATCCTATTAGTTCATCTAAGTTCATGGTGGCTACATCTCTTGCTTCTACTTTCATAGCAAATATTTTAGGAAGAGATCTCAAAGTCTTTTTCACCAATTTTGCTTGTAAACTTTCCCAAATTGATACGCTTTATTGGAGATGTCTCTGAGTTTCCCATTGAATATAGAAATAGTATCATCCTCCTCCATCTTCAGTTCCTCGAACTTTGTAGCCAACATCTGTAGCTTAGATTCACGTACACGTCATGTTCCTTCATGAACGGTTGACAAGATATCCCAAGCTTTCTTTTTCTGGTGGCATGTTGAGATGAGTTTAAACTGATTTTCATCCACCGCTGTGAAGATAGCATTTAATGCCTTTGAATTTGCTAATGAAGCCTTTAGTTCATCTCGAGTCCATGTAGACTTGTCCTTGAGTTTTTGCTTCTTCGAACTCGATTCTTCTTCTTTCTCATCTTTACTAATTTTAGCGTCTTCAATAGGAGGACTCCATCCAGTTTTAACAAAGCGCCATGCTAGTTCATCCAGTGAGTTGATGAAGACTCTCATGCGTGCTTTCCAGTAATTGTAGTTGGTTTCTTCCAGCAGTGGTGGCTTAGACACCGAAGCTCCTTCTTCGGTCTCCATGGTAAAACAAAATCATACTTTCCTTGACATAACCAAGGTACAAATAAGTGACCTCGCTCTGATACCGATTGAAGTTTGGTTTAATTTACCCAATTAATTCGATTATCACTAATAAAGTAAAGCATAGAGACACAAGACTTGGTTACGCAGTTCGGTGAAATTCATCAATATCTACGGGGTCTGGCCCAGTTCAGAATAAATCCACTTATCAGAAAGATATAGTACAAAGTACACCATACAATTATACTTATCTTAACTAATTAAACGTGTGAATCCTGCAATCTTCCGTTATTACCGATCCGCCTTGATCAGACTCCCCGTGACCCCAAAACTCATCGACTCTGGATATTCTCCTCCCAAGCAATTAAGGTATACAATTCTGAACTTTGAACAACAGGTTACGTATGTTGTAACATATGAATTCCGGATCTCGCAGTACTCTCGAAAGATATTAAATTTGTATGCAGAATTTTTCTATTAAGTTTGTGAGTCTATGCATCCGTGATATCCTATTTATATAATCTATGAGCAAATCACAATTACCATAATTATCTCCATAATATCCATATTCCTTATCTGCTTCTGAAGCATATCCAAATCCCATAAATAAAAAGATTTTTCTTATCTCCAATATCACATAAATCCTTTTCCATAATTATAGTGATTTTCCATAAACTCAGTATGCTTCTACCACACGCCTAAAATACATATTTCAAAATGTCCTTTCTTCCATAAACAAATATCCACGCAACATTCTGTCAACGGTTAAATCATTTTAGGCTTCAACTTTTTATATGTTACAACATAGAAAGTCTTTGTATGCATGAACTTTATTCCATATTCGATTCTAATACACATGAAGTCATGTGCAAAGATAATTCCTTCTCCACATAATATTCTGATTACAATCAAATCCTTTGGAGATAGGAATTATCAAATCTAATCCCTTAAAGAAAGGAATTAATATATTCTGTCCAAATCCTTTCCACAAAGGATATTTATCAAATCAATTCCAATTTCCATAAATCTTGTCCAATCTCATGAATATAGGAATTGATATATTCTTCAATAAAAATCACCATGGACGAAAATACTTCTTCTCGGATTACAACTCCAAATTCCTTATACCACTGATATTACCTTCTTTGATGTTTACAACTCCATATTTGCATAACTTCCACAAATTGTCAACCAGATAAATTTAAATTTTACACAGGAAAATGTTCAAATGGATGTGCCTTTTGAGAATTATATTGTGCAGATTTTGAGCTTCAGGAAAAGCTCCATTTCAGTAGGAGGGAGTGTTATTATCCATGGGCTAATTAGAAATAAAAAAATAGAAAATGACGGAAGAATTTAATTGGAAATTAAGTTGGATGGATTGGAAAAAGGAAGTTGCGCAGTTCGTTTCGAAGCTGAAAATTTCTACTTCAGAGTGATAGATTCTGGTTGGTTAGGGGTGGTTACGAATGATGAGTAGAAAAACAACACACCATATCATTGTAGAGGCAACTTGCAATCTCAATCTTTTGGCTATCAATAATTCTCATATATTAAACATATGTTCTTTTTCATCTTACTTTGAATTTGAACTCCTTATGATGCAATATCCCATTTTCATTTCCTTCTTTTACTTGTTGGTTCATGATATTATTCACCTGATCAACACTTTCTAATGAATATCCCAATACTATTCAAAGTTGCTGGATCAAGCCTAATCCTTCTTTCCAACATCAAATCTCATTCAAATAATTGAACCAACTGCTCGATCTACATCAATAGAGTACTTGTACAATAACTTTGGGTCACATAACCCGAAATCCATACTTTGATCATTCTCTGGAGCAAGCCCAGTCCTCTTTTTGTTTGCCGAAGTCTATTTCATAGGGCGTTTAGTTAGGGTGAATCAAGAAAGAGAAAGAGAATTAGAGATCTTGATCCCCTTAGTTAGAGTTTAATTTGTTTTTCTTATAATTTCCTTTCCCATTATTAATTTTATACTTCTCCCAAGTGGATGTAATGTGATTCCTTAGTCTTACTCTGGGATTGCTCCAACTTCATTCTTCATAAAACCTTCACGTTACTGTCATCGTCCATTGTCAAGCGACCCGTGAACTCTGCTTTCTCAAATCCAAGATAAGATTATACTTTATATTTATTATCAAAATAAAAATAAAAATGTTATAATTATTTTTTAATAAAAATATTATAATTATTTTTCAATAAAAATATTATACTTTTATTTTTTGAGTTGTAGTCAAATTTAAATACAAATATAATTTTCATATGAATTTTTTTAAAGTAAAAAAAACTTATTATTTTTTTAACTTGGTACTGTGAATAACAGTTAATCCCATTGTCCACTTTTTAGTGTCTCACCACCCAAAAAGTACTTTATTTTTTTCTTTATTTTAATATGAAAATTGAAAATTAAGGGGTATATTGATCCACTTGATGTTTTAATTTGCAAGTCCTAAAATTTCAGCGGTACAAACCAAGTACTCCTTCTAAAAATTTGAGAAAGGGGCCCGCCAGGGCGCTTTTGGAGAAAAAAGTTAAAAGACAGAAAAGTAATTTATAATCAACCATAATCTCAACCGTACATTTACCTAAGGAACTGTACCTTGGCAAATAAAAAGTAATTCTTACACTAGCAAAAAACAACTTGAAGTCCTAAAAAGTATGACACTTAGCTGTCAAATTGAAAAAGCTTAATATCCCCATTCTTGTACAAACCAAGCAAATCTTCTCTCTTGCACCGATCTTCCTTGGGTGCATTTTAAGTTTGGTTTCATCAAAATATACATCATAGGACATGGTTGCAACTCGCCTCACTGATGAGCAATTACAGTGCATAGTGGAGTGGCTTCTTTAGCAACGAGTAATGGGGGCATGGACACCAAGATAAAAGATGCACCCGCAAGATTGGGTGTTAGTCAAAGAATGGTGGGGGGAATATAGGCTCAAGTACCACAACAACAAGTGGTTGGGTTGCCTATCAATGTGTCCATGAAAATGTGAGGCAAACGGGGGCGATCTGGCCTGCAACTCATTAATGAAGAAATCATCGTAGTTACCTTCTCATTAAGAGGTACAATTCATAGTCTAGCTGGAGTAATTAACATGAATAAGAGCACACTGCATAGGTTTATACAAAGAGGAATGCTACAGAGTCACAATCATGCTGTAAAGCCAGCTTTGAGTGAGTCAAATTTATTCTCTAGGCTAAATTAGTCTCTTTATAAGCTACAATACAACGATACAAATGGTACATATAGTTTCAAAGACATGCATCATGTTGTACACATTGACGAGAAGTGGTTTTATCTTGAAATATAGTGAGCTACTATCTACTTCATGGGGAGAGAGTACCTCCTAGGACAGTACAAACCAAAGAGAGAATAGAAAAAAAAAATCATGTTCTTATGTGCCCATTTTAGGAGAAAAAGGGAGAGGTGATTTTTTATGGAAAAATAGGGATTTTCATATTACTACCATTAAACCAGCCAAGAATAAGTAAAAAAAATATAGATCTGCAGGTACAATCTTAGCCAAACCTATCCCTAATATAAACCGGGATGTAAATAGGGATTTTATGGTCTGTCACATACTTCCATCTGTCAAAAGAGTTTCGCTAGCAAATTGTAGTAAAAGGATAGAAAACAACAAGACAATGCTCCATCAAATATCCTATACAATGTTTATATTTTTATGGATGTTGTGTTATCTGACGTGTTCAACACTTTCATCAACTATCAGCCGCCTAACTCCCATGACCTAAATATCCCAGACTTAGGATTTTTTTAGAGCAATTCAATCTTTACAGGTTCAGAAAGCGGCATATACAATGAATGAGCTGGTTGTAGCAGTTCAGAATGCTTACGAAGAATTAGATACTTACACACTGAACAAGGTATTTATTTCTCTACAAAATTGCATGATCAAAATCATGAAGATAAAAGAAAGAAATGATTATAGACTGCCACACATGCACAAAGACCAATTGACTCGACAAGGGATCCTACCGGTTGACCTATAGGCTAACCTAGACACCGTTAAGGGAGCATTGCAGCACCTAATAATACACATGAAGACTAAAGGACTTGAAGAGTTGTTGATCTCAGTGGGTTATGAATGAAACAACATGTTGGGATGGAATACATAACATTAGATTGGGTTGAGGTTTTCAGTATATGGCAATGACTGAAGTTTAATTTTTGGATTCTTAGAATAGTACTTTTTTTGTGTGAAACAAAGTTTACAATTAAACTTCTGTGTAATTGCAATGTTCATGAAATGAAAGCCTTTTTTTTGCTACTATATAACAGCTCAGTCTATATGAATAATAAAGCATGTTCAACATGCAACCTAACATCGGTAGGTGCATGAAACAAGATAATATGCAAGACGAAACAAATAAGAACACCTTAGCTAAGACCCTAACATCAACGAATCTTGGCTTGCTAAAAATATCTAAGAAAAGCAATTAAGAAAACTCTTGCAAACACCCTAACATCAACATGTATTTGCTTGCAGAGATTAAAGTATGACTTAACTTCATGTTCTATGGATGTCATAGTTTATCTTCCGATTTGTTAAATTGCACAATGATTAACATCCAGTTTTTCTTGCACTTGATGTAGCAAACCTGTAACAAGTCAATGAGTTTAAAATACAAAAGCAAGAAAGTAAAATGGAAGGCATAAAAGATACATCTTGATATATTTCGTTACTATAACTTTTAAGGTCAAAATATAACTATTTAAATTTTGAGATATATTTTCAAAATATTTTCAAAATTACACAAACTACTGCTCTCTTTTGACAACCATGCTATATGCATGAAGTTAGTCATTGTATAAAATATAAAAAAACAATACTACATGTAGCTAAACCTAATCATGTACAAAATTGTGCAAAAAACACACATTTTCATCATCCAAAAAGTTTAGAGCATGTACAATGGGGGTTTCAAAGTGGTTCTAGTTAACAACTGGAACAATTCTGGAACTGAAGTGAAACCATTTCCAATAAATTGGAACCTGTGGCTGGTTTTCAAAAATTAGAACCGATTTAATACTGACATCGATCAATAGCCCACGTGAATTTTTTCTTTTGATTTAGTCTGAACATGCTCTTATGTTTTTTTTTCTTTTGTTTCATGATTTCTTTTGCTTTGTTTTGTTTTTTTATAATTGCATGCTTAACCTTTTTTTTTTACTTTTTTTTAAGGTTAAACCATCCATAGATGGGGGAAAATATATTAGGCCTTCCCAAGGCGTGAAATGCAAAAAACATAAAACATGGTAACTATGAGGCCATAGCCTAGTTGGAATATACAGAAGTGAGCCATATGCTCTTGAAGCAACCATTGTTGCTTCCAAAAGAATGAAGATAATGTAAAAAGTCATTAGAGGATTACAAAAACTTTTAGACCATAGAAGGGTTCATCGAACTTGTTAGTGAATCGTAGTAACGAAACACAAGTCAGTCAGAATCACCTTAAATTGGCTGAAAGAGATTGTCCTCTACTAATCTAAATGTCAACCAATGTACAAAAAATGATCCTGCTAGAGAAACAGTCCAAACAGTGAAGTCCAAAGAGACAGTGTGTCATCCAACGCACGAAGATCAATTAGTTTGATGATACCACAAACCTGCAAATAACAGCTCAAATCAGTAGCATCAATTCAATGTACCATCCTTAAAGAAGGTGTACCTATCTGATCTAACCTAATTAAACCTTGACTGGTATTAGATAAACTATGAAATCTAGTGTGGGAGGAACTGGACTGTGCTTGGAGACAAACTTTGGCTAGAGAGTCCGCAACCAAGTTAGCTTGTCTCTGAATATGCACTAAATTGATATCCCCCAGAAGTTGGTGAATACCTTTTTTTTTTACTTATAATCCCTTTTCAGTAATAATTGTAGTCCATTTTTTTATATATATGTAATCCATGTTTCTTAAATATAATTTGTATTTTATTTTATAAAAAATAATTGGGACACTAATTTTTATTATTTGTAATTCGTTTTGTGTTTGTAACAATTGACCAGGCTAAATCAATATTTCAATTTTCGATTTGCAATAAGTAGATATTTTAGATCAATACTTTAGTAAATAAATATTTATTGTAAGTTTTCTATCGTAATAATTAATCTTTAAAATGAATTTTTTAATCTTGAATATTTTTTATCAACTTCTCTTATTATTTAATTTTAGATCACAAAGTATTTAATTTTATTGAAAAAATGAAATTTGATACAAAAATTACATAAGTATTGTTAAAGAGCATATGGCTTTTTTTACATGAGGTCTTTAGGGAATTGAATGTTAGCCTAGCGGATGAAATCTAGTGCTACTACCATGAGGTCATGGGTTGAATTCTCACCAGGGCAAGGGGAGGGAAGGGATTTTATTGGGGGCTCATTTGAGTTATTACCCAATTAAAAAAAAAACATAAAGGTATAGTTAATGAGTGGGATACAGAAAATCAAGTGGGGTCAATGAAGTGGTTGCAAAGTGGTTTCAACTATTGTGGAGAGAAAAATTGAGTGATTTCTTTGTGGTTTCAGTTGATGGAGAAATTAAATATTTAATAAAATGAAACCTCAAGAGCGGTTGCAGATTGGTTTTACAATTTTACATGGTTTTATACCAACCACGATATGGAGTAAGTCTAAATTATTAACCAATAACATATTAATGACTACATGCAAGACAACAATCAATTTCCCCAAAGCTTAAAATAGGGGGGGGGGGAATATAATTACATTATCCAATAAAGCTAGTAGTAGCATCTCATTTTATTCATATTTCTTGCAGCCTTAGTAGCCAGAGGAAACTGGTTTCTCTGATAATTTGATCTTCTTTGAGAAAGTGCACCCTGAAAAATAAGAGTAAAAGAAGCAATCATCACAACCATGTAATCACTTGCTCCATCTCTTTAATACTGACAACATGGATCAATGTAAATCTGAAGCATACCTGTTTGAGAGTAGACCTTGTATAGAAAAACTTGTGAACCTTTGCAGATTTATCTTGGGAAAAATTTATTCTAGAGTTATTACTTTCATTCTGGTCAATCCAATAACTGTTTGTCGGGAACGATGAATAAAATTGCAGTACACAAGTAAATAATCAGAAGCAGTAAAGATTAAGCAAAATATGTTACTGAGGTTCTCTGGTTGGTAGGTTTAGCTGTCTTGTTCTTCAACTATTTTAAGGATTTCATTTGCACAAAGAAATGGAAATATACAAATTACTAAAGCCACAACAACACTAAGCTCATCAATATGCCCAATATTTCCGGTGAACATACCTAGAGTCATGTCCATTTTTTTTTTATAAGCGCAGTTGCCTCATCTGTAAGTGGTTTAGTAGCCATTTCTAGTAGGATTTCAATAAATTAGGAAATAATTTAAGGATAGAAGAATCTCAAACCTTGAACATAAACCTTAAAGAGTGGAGCCCAAGAAAGGTGAGTACATTTCAGTTTACTACTTCGATTTTAAAATCCGGCATTCAACCACAATAGATATACCTTAACATGCTTACCATCATTAACAAATGAGAGAGAAACACATCGAACAAGCTCCATCAGTGTACTTGTTCGATTAACATCCTGTAAATCATAAAATAGCTACAGAAATATCAAAAATATTTACTGCTATATTTCCACAGCTAGCGAGTGATTACCTTTTTAGCTATGGAAGCAGTAGGATCTGTGCAATTTTCAGCCTCTTATTTAAGAGTGGCAAAGCAAAGGGGGGAAAAATAGATTCCCTTTCTGCTTCTGGGTTTTTAGCATGATCTGCACCTTTGAACATGTGTACACCAATGAATTTGACACATTTGGTATCATGTTTTGTTTGGTTGATTGCTAGTTATTGTTAGGTTTACATGACAAAGGGTTTAGATGATCATTATTGGTTTTCTTTTCTAAATATTTAGTTTTGCTGACTTAATTGGAACTAATGGATACTTTGTATTCATGAGCAACTAGATCTTCTTTTGTGAACTTACTAGTAGGTTGCTCATGAGTATTTTATTGTCATTTTGTAGAAGGCCGTCTGCAAGGGTGATAGTAGATATTAGAAGGCAATTTGCTAGGATGGTAGTAGACAGAAAGCCATGAGTCAAAACGTGGTATTAGATGGAAACAAGTAGGAAAAGAAAGAGAGTCGAAGTTCAAATTCTCAAGACTTGGGTCGGCTGACGTACCAACTAACACGGCCATGCTAGGGGTCATAAGCATAGGTCGTGCCTGGCAGCACGGACGTGCCACACACCCTCAGCACAAGCCATCTGCTCCAGCATGGGCGTGCCACAACCTCTTGGCACGAGCCATCAACTCAAACACAACCCGTGCCAGCCCAAACCTCTGTGCGGCTAAGTATTGACATATGTCGTTGCTTTCAAAATGGCCTGTGTCGCTCCAACTCCATTATTCTAAGACCAGCCAATGGGGTGTAATGTTCTACATGGTCGTGCCATCATGTTTCTCAGTAATCGACTCCCAGCCAATAGCCCGCAAGGATTCACACGGCCCACGCCGCTCAAAAGTAAAATTCATGCACCCGGCTGATGACCCGTAAAGGTTTACATGGCCTACACCATTCAACTAATCAAGGATGCACTCCCAGCTGATGGCTCATGCCGAAAGACGCAGGCGCACACTCATAAGGACGAGGACCAAGCCTCAGCCACTGATCCATTTCAGCTGGTACGACTCATGCCAGAGTTGGCCAGTATGACCGTGCCAACATGATGGCCTGTGCCACAACCAGCTAGAATGCCCATGCCAAGCAACACGACATGTGCAAGAGCCAGTTGACACGGATGTGCCACACGCGATTGCCTATGCCAATTTTGGATGCTAGGGTTTTTGCCTCATTTAAGGCCTTTTTCAAGGCCCATTTCCCTAATACTATATTTAGGAGCCTATTTCTACTAGGGTTAAAAGTTTTGCCACAATTTTATATCATATTCTATTCTCCAAGAGTAGGTAGAGAGAGAAAGGGAATAAACTTTCTCTCTAATTTTCTTTTCTCCTTCTTTTTTCCCAAGGGCACTGAATCTAACAAAATATTTGGGTTCAATGCTTAGAGAGTAGTTAATTAACTTGGGGTTTGTATTTGTATTCATGATTTGGTGTTTGTTTTGGGAGACTCTTTAGATATACATATTTCTATATGCTTATGAATATTATGTTGGATTGTTCTTATGATTCTTCCTAATTGAATGATTGTCACACCATGTTTGCATACATCTTAGTCTACTTTCATGTTGGCGCATCTATTGATATCCCCCGGGGAGTGAAACCTAGACGTATGAGGGTAACGATAGTCCAGAACCGTATGAGTGTATGCATGTGGGTTGCCGAGTCAACGTTATGATCGACCATACACTAGTCTCAATTAGAAATTTGGCCTGATGGTGTTACAGATAGAGATAAAGTTTAGTAGTAAACTAGGGTTAGCGTAATTCACAACCTTAGAACCATCGATGGAGAAGCCTATGGAGAAGCATTCGTGGTGGAGTGCCCTGGACATAATCATACAAGAAGAAACAGATCTGCACGGCGGCAGGGCCGTTGTTTCACTCCCTTAATTACGGAGGTAGTGCAGATGGAATATTACAAAAGCACCCTACATGGCAGGTATGGGGAAGTGTTCACCTTCGACCACACTACGTGTCATAAGCACTAGAGTAGGTCTGCATATCTTGAATGTGATTTAGTCGAGGATCAAAGCATATCACCAATCATGTTATGCAAATATTCCATAAGTGTTGGTCATTTATAGTTTTATTCTCTTGTGATCTCGCATGCTTGTAGTTGTTAGTTAACCCCCCCCCCCCCCCCCCCCGCTAAAAAATATTTTGCAACATTAGCTATTCTTAACACACGGACGGATTGACGACCCAGTCGTGACTGTGTGTTGTGTGCATTTAGCCTTTGGACACCTAGCATCTCTATGGACGATCCTGGTCTAGCCACTTTCTACCCTCTAGGTAGCTTAGTAGTGGGAACGGGAGCCAAATATAAATCTCCTATCTTTGTGAAGCCTCTTCCTCGAGCTAATTGATTACCTAGACTGACAACCCTGAGGAGGAGGCAGATCATCGCACTATAGATTCCCAACTAAGATATCTTTTCAAGTTCAATTGTTTCTTCTGCCAACAAATGAACCTAAAAAGGAAATAAAGAAGATACTTCAAATCATAAAAATGTAGCCAGAACCTTCTCAAGTAAAACAAAGTATAGATTTTATAGATCAACCAAAAATGAGGGCTTCAAATCCTACCCTTGCTACCTGTAAAACAATCTCATGTAAAGACCATTTGTATATTATTAGTAACCAGAACAATTAACAACTACAATTATAATCATTGAGCATAAGTTATAATTAGCTTATTCTTCAATCTAAAAGCTCCATCTGACAAAAGTTGTAGCCAATTTATGCTTAATCATCCCTAAGAATCATACATTCAATCCATACAATGAGGTCAACTAACTAAAAATTTCAAATTTCATAGGGCTTTTACAAAATAAAGGCCACAAACTCCCAGTTATTCCTTTCAGTCTAACACATGCCCAGGTGACGAGAACTAAAATAAGGATGCCCAATTTAGTAAGTGAGATTATAGATGTCAATGGGGTGGGGTGGGTACAGATTACTGTACCCTCATGCCATGCCTAACTAAAATTTTCATACCCATACCCACCTCATCATCCATAACAGGTACAACTTTAAAATCCTTCCCGCCTCATTGGGTATTATACAAAATCTGTACCGGCCTAATCACCCACTTGGGTCTCCCTACCCACTTCATACCTATTGTTCTCATCCCATTTATATCTCCAAAAATAGCTTCTTTTTTTTTAAAAAAAATAAAACCACATGTGATGGTGGGGGGTTTGATAGACCCCTACCCGTTTATTAATATAAGAAGTAGTATAAAAAGTGGGGGACTTAATGGCCTTACCTCAAGAAGATGTTTTCTTACAGTTCCAATACATAAGCCTATCAAAATTAAAGAATCGTAAAAACTAACATCTGAAAACAAAATGTGGAATATGTCCTTACTAAGAAAGACATACACCAATAAGCTTACAAAGTAAAAATCTATCTAGTCCTTGTATAAGGAAAACTGATTTCTTCAAGATGAATTTGTCCTTGTACCTCTCTTGGCAAACCTGTAAAATAATATATCTTATTTACCTGATTACATGTAGCTAGTTTGGCCAACGAGTCTGCTACTTTGTTTGCTTCTCGGGGAATTTGTGTGATTGAGCACTTTATCTTAGCCATAAGCTTCCATATCTTGAGTACTACTTCAAAGAATCTCCAAGGGATCTTCCATTCTCTTCTTAGTACTTTTACAACATTTAATGAATCTGATTCAATGTGTAAATTCTTGATCCTTTGCACTGCTTCCATTTGAAAACCTTGAAGCGCAACCAGGAATTCAGCTTCTATGATGGTTCAGTGTGGGATTATATTTGAGCCGGATCTAATATGTTTTCCATGTTGATCTCTTAAAATCCAGCCTATACATGATGTTCCATTTCTTTATACCAAGCCACCAACATTTAATTTTATTCTGTTTGAAAGAGACCAGGTAACAACCACTGGTCCCTTCTTAATTTTCAGGTTCATGCAAAAGTTGAGAGCAGGGTATACAATAGAGATATCCCATACAACTTTTATTTTGTGTGCTAATAACATGTCATTCAATAAATTCAATACGTGCATAGAAATTGATTTTGGATCAGGGTTAATACCCTAAAAAATAAACTTATCTCTAGCACACCATATTGACCAAGACACAATACATGGTAGGGTCCTAATGATATCAACGACACTTTTATTTTTTACATCTAACGTCCAGTAGAATAAATATTTGTTCTAGAGTATATTATGATCAGCATGTTGGACTTTAAAAATCTTTTACACCAAGTGCCATATTTTCTTTTAAAAATGTTCATGACCTGAAATGTGAATCATCTGAACTATTTTTACAAAAACAGCCTTTGGATGGTAAGTTCAGATTGAAATCCTCTAAAACATCATGCATTGCAATCAAGCGATTTAACCATCTTCAATTTCAAAGACTTACTTTATGAGGCATCAATGAGGACCAAATATATTTAAATGGATTCCCCTTTTAATTTTCTATGCCTTATCAACTCATAAGTTGATTTTAAAGTGAAGTTTTCATGCTCTGTATTCATCCAAACCAGTTCATCCTTATCTTCTGGGAATAAATGGTATTCAACTTTTAGTGGGATGAGAACTGAATCTGGGAAAGAAAATTTAAAATATGGAAACATAAGAGCTTTGTTGATTTAGGAAGTCTGCTATGGACAGATCCTGATGAAGTAGCTCAGTTTGTGACGGCCAAAAATTTGTTAGAGGTAATAATTTTATTCAATTTGCATACCAAAATGATGATTCTCCATTTCCAATTTGTACAAAAGAGTTACTGATTGCTAAATCTTGAATCTCTATGATTCTTTTCCAAGATTTAGTTTTTTTTTTGTTTTTGGGACCACATAAAATGGGACCAAAGTGATTTTCCTTGTTGGAGTTTCCACCATACTTTTAAGAAAAAACCTTTTGTCATTGTGTTAAGGTCCTTTAAATGTAAACCATTTTCATCTCTAGGAAAGGTTAATTTATTATAACTTCTCCAAATTTTCCTTCTACTGCTTGCTGTATCTTGGTTATACCATAGAAACGTTGTAAACATTTTGTGTAGCTTTTCAATAGTATTCTGAGTTGGCTTTAGCATTGTGAGGATGTACAGTGGTATTGTGAAAAGAACGTGTTTTATTAATGTGAGTCTGCCAGCTTGAGTTAAGTTTTTATTTTGCCATGAGTTTATTTTACAGTTAATAGAGTCCAACGGGCTTTGATAATAATTGTTTTTATTTCTTCTAGTGAAGATTGTACAACATAAATATTTAAAAGGCAATGATACTAAAATCATTCTTGTTTCAGTTTTAATTACTGAATCAATTCTTGGATTAGCATGTTTTGATATTGAATATGAGGACTTTTCGAAGTTTATATTTTGTCATGGTGATTTTTCATAGATTTTTATGAATCCCATTAACTTTTTAATTCCCTTTTTTGATTATTTCAAGAATATTGCAGCATCATCTGCAAATGAGAGATGTGTTACTGGTCTCATTGAACCTGGGAGCTTGTAATAGCCAATGTTGGCATATTGGAATAGAAAATTAATATTTCTAGAGAAAGCCTCTGCCATTAGGATAAAAAGCAAAGTAGAAAGTGGATCTCCTTATTTTAATCCTCTGGAAGCTTGAAAAAAACTAAATGTTCCTCCATTGATTAAGATAGAAAAGAATGTTGCCTTTAAGTTTCCCATTATTATTTTTGAGATGATCTGAGAATCCTATTTTTGTTAGAAGTTTAGACAGAAAATCCCAGGAAACCCTGTCAAATGCCTTCATCATGTCTAATTTAATAATCATATTGATTCCAGGTTGTTTGGAATGAATATAATTAGCCATATTTTGCATGAGTAAGACATTATCAGCTAGTTCTCTTTCAGCCACGGAGGCTGTTTATTTATGAAGTTTTCTTTCAGCCACGGAGGCTGTTTATTTATGAAGTTCTCTTTCAGCCACGGAGCCTCTTGAGGAATGGGTTTCAATATGTGTGAAATTAGCTTAGTGAAGATTTTATTTATGAAGTTACATAATCTAATTGGCCTAAAATATTTATATGAGGCACAAACCTCCTGATTAGGGATCAGTGTGATCAATGTAGCTGAAATGGCTTTTGGGACAGAAATTAAATTGAGAAAGTTATTTACTGCATCCATTAAATAATGTTTGATAATAGACCACCAGTGTTTGTAAATTGCTCATGGGAATCCATTTGATCCGAAGTAGATTCATTATCCATGTCTTTTAGAAATATTGAAATTTCTTCTAGAGATGTGGATTTTAATGTCTAGAAAAAATACCCATTATCATTTTTAATGGATGAGATAGTTTGCCTTTTGTGTTTGGCTTTTACTTGGAGATGGAAAAATTTAGTATTAAGTCTCCCTCTTTTAGCCATTTAACCCTTGATTTTTGTTTCCAAAAAATTTCTTGGTTTTTTAAAGCTAATGTTAATCATGCTTTAGCTTTATTATATTTTGTTAAATTTTCTGAAACTTTCTTTTGTTGCAAGTTTTCTTCTGCAATTAAGAACAATTCTTTTGCTGACTTAACCTTATAAAAAATGTTTTCGGAAATATTTTTGTTCCACAACCTTAGAGCCAGTTTAGTATTTTTTTAGTTTAAAAGAGAACTTATTCATTCCTGAAAGATTGGTATGAATGTTCCATGAGTTTCTATTAGATTTAAAAACTCTAGATGAGAAATCCAACAGTCTTGAAATCTGAAAGGCTTTGGTTTTGTTGTGACCTGTTTGTTTGGTAGATTTAAAATGATAGGTGAGTGGTAAGATTGTTCTCTTGCTAAACTTTGAGCATATGTTATAGGCAATAATGAATCCCATAACTGATTTGTTAGAGCCCTGTCTAATCTTTCCCAAACCCTACCATTAGGCCTCATACAAGTCCATGTTAATAGGTTGTCTGAGGTATTAACTATAGAAAGATTTGCTTCAGATATGAAGTATTGGAAATTTTTAATACCTCTTTGATTATGTTAAAATCTCCAATTAGACATCTCCAATGTATTCTTCTTGTTTTTCATTTATTTTAAAATATCCTATGTACTCTTCTTGTTTTTAAATTTTGTTAAAATCTCCAAGTAGACATAAATTTGTGTTTTAAATTCAGAATTGAGTTCCACAGTAACTTTCTTTGTTTGATTGTGTATTTAGCATAGATGAAACAAATGAGGCACCCCTGCTTGAGAGAGGAGTGGTGGATTTCAGAAAGGATGATTTGATCTTCACTTTCAATTATGTTAAAGTTTACATAATCATCCCAGATTACTAAGATTTTATTTAGAGGGCTGTTATAAAATTTTTTATATCCAATCATTTTAGCAATTTCCTGTACAAAGTCATTTTGTAGCATTGGTACCATTATTTCCATGATGGATTTTTTAAATCTCTTCTTAATATCTTTTATTCTGATTTGTGTAGGGTTGTTCCCAATTCCCCTAGAATTCCATGATAGTATATTAAGATTAATAATTTAAATTAGTTTGTTAGAGTTCAATGTTGACCTTGTGGAGATGGTCTTTGATGTTGAGGTGTAATCATTCTTATTGTACCTTCTAGGTTTAGTGTTTGTCTTAGGTTGTTTATGTTAAACAATCACAGACTCCATTTCTACCTGAGAGTTTGAAAAATAATTTTCCTGAGTTTTTGAACTTTTAAGAATGGAGTCTAGTCTTTTTTTGAGATTCCTTTAAATTATCTTTAATTTCTAAAAAGTTAGAAGATATCTCAGTTTCTGAGAGAATGTTGAGAATTTTAGTTTGTTCATTATTAAACCAGTAAAGTGTCTTACTTTTTGAAATATTTGAAGTAAGAAGAGGGGAATACCCTGCATTGATCTCAATAAAATCTTTCGAGTTATTATCCTTTTGATCCGTGTTTTCAATGTTTGAGTTAACATGTTCCAAGTTTAGATCATCATCTTTTGAAAGTTTTGTGTCTACTGTAGATTCAATTTGTTACAGAATGTCAAATTGATTTAGGTTAACATTAGGTGTATTTTGAGATTTAAGTTTGTCATTTTTAGGATTTGTAGAGGAGACATTAATAGGGAGCTTAGAAGCATCTGAGTAAGGAATGGTAATGACATTTTGAGTAGAAACAAAAAGAGGCATAGAATGAAGAGATGAATTAATATTAGTAGTATATTTAAGAACCCGTGATATCTGAACAGGGATCATTACTTTAGAACTTGTTTTAAGAGTCTGCTCTTCTACCTCCTTGTTTGATGTCAAAGCTTTGTTTCTATCATCTGTAACTTTTTCCTGAGGAGAGACAACTTGAATTTGGTTATTAATATTGGTCTGCTGTGCAGAGATGATTTTGTTTTTAAGAATTGGAATAAAACTTTCTCCTTTGCCAATACACCAGAAGAAGAAATTTCAACCCTATTATCCTTTTCAATTCCTTGTTCACCATCATGATTGGTCTTCTTACCTGAGGCAGGATTGTATTTTGGTCTCCATGTTGTGAATTTGATGTTATTTGGATCAAACTTGAATACAGAAGCTAAATGCCCTAGTTTCAGGCAGTTAGAGCAGTATTGGGGAAGACCTTTATATTTGATATACTGCCTGAAGCCAACTTCTCTAAACTTAGCCATAACCTTTCAAGAAATGGTTTAGTCACATCAACTTCTACACTGACATGGGAAACATGAGGTCTAGTCCTATTTAGAGTAGTCTTATCTACTCTAACCGGTGATCCTACCAAGTTACTAATTGACATCATAGTAGAGTAATAGAAAAATTGTTGGGGCAATCCATATAGAGCAAGCAAATAGGAACTATTGGGGAATTAGCATTAGAAATAAAGTTTAGAACCAATTTTGTCATTCTAATTGAATATGGTCCAAAATTCTAGGCATTATGCTACCAACATTGATAGTAATCATCAGGATGAGAAAAAATGAGTACGAACCTGCTTGTTATCCAACAGATTCGTTTCTGTGTAACCTTTGAATCCCGCTATTTAATAATCCCTTCGAAGCTTCTCCATGTGGGAATTGCTCCAAGAGAATTTTACTACAAGCGTCCACTTTAAAGGTTCCTCTAGCCTGTCACATTCCTTGTTGTTGAAGTGTAATCTTGGCTCCCCTAAATGATCAATTCGAGGCTTTGGAATGAAGCCACTCTGTGTGATTGATTTTAAAGTTTAATGGACAAAGTTTTTCGAAGTTCATTGTTCAGCGCTTGAGCGTAAGAGATAGTAGGGTTAGATCCAGTTTTGGGCTCTGCCATAATAGTGTCGCCAACTGGTGAGCAGCGACGGGAAGCAGAGAGTGTAGGGTTTAACATTTTTGCCAATCTCCTCATAGAGTCAATAGGGGAAAGTGAATTTCCTTCCTTTGGGTATACACATCTCCAAAAACTGGATAGTAATCTCCCAAAATAGTTAAAATTCACTTTTTTATAGTAAATTTTATATTAAAACTAATAAATGTATATACATGAAAATATTATAGGTAACATATGTGAAATTTGGATAAAAAATAATTTACTTTATACTAAATTAGCGGGTACATAACGGGTTTAGTGGGGCGGGGGGACGGGGCGGGTGTGAACCATTATTCACGCCCGACCCACTACCCATGGCTGGTATGATTTTGATACCCATACCAGCCCCACCCCCATCAAAACTACCCCCATACCCACTCCATTGGGGTGGATGTGGGACGGACCTCTATCCCACTGTCATTCCTAAGCGGGACACTTAAAGGGGGGGATAGAGGGAGTATATTATTTGAAATAAATATGTTAATTTTTATAAATACTATTATTTTATATTATATAATATAAATATTAATAAATTAAGTAGTAATGCTATACTTTAACTTAAATAAATTTCAGACAAAAATTTAATATCATACGTAAAAACATAATATTATAATTTTACTTTTTGAGATGTATATAGGTCAAATATTAATAAAACAGTGGAGTAGCATCGCGCGTTGCGCGATATCATTAATTAAAATATTGAGATTAAGTTTTCTTTAAATTTTAAAGTTTAGTCATCTAAGGAAAATTATATGAATTATGAAGTGAAATAATTAATTTAGTTAGAAACATTTAAAAATTGAATACAATAAAAATTGATTATCTTTATAATATTTCAATAAAATAAAAGTAAATATCAAATGACCTTATTAGTCTCACTAATTATAAAATATCTTCATTTAACAATTAGTTGGTCTAAAATAAGACTTTGTCATATATAAATATTTATATCAAAAGTAAATATCATTTTATAAAAAAATCAAAACATTTTGTTATTTCATATGATGTGTTTCTTTGGATTTTCTTCAGTGATATATAAATAAATATAGTACAATGAGATATTTATGGTTTTAAATATCTCATATATGCTTAGAAGTTATATTTATGTGTTTCTTTGGTGATATATATAACTTCAAGTTTGAAGTTATATATATGAAGTTATATATTTATATATATATATATATATATAAAACTTCTATATATATATAAGTTATATGTTTTAACAAGTTATGATGCATTATATGTATGGCAAAAAATTAAAATCAGTAATAAATTATAATATTAGTATTTTAACTTGTTATGATTGATTATATATAGTAAAGAATAAAACCATTAACATATTATAATATTAGTATGTTATTTTTAGACAACTTGGATTTAGCTTAGTAAAAATGACTTCATATCTCCGGTTGACAACAACAAAGCAAACAATTTCGATTATATGATGCTTGGGATTAACATTATTACTCCCTCCGTCCCAGAGAAAAATGGTGCATTTACATTTTCATGTCTTCAATGGTCATGTTTGACCATTAATATCTCTAGCAGCATATAACAATTTTGTATAAAAAATGATATTTAGAAAATAGATATTAAGATGAATCTAACAATATCTCACATGATATTTTTATCATATGTATTATTAAGTTATATTTATGGCCGAAGTTTACAAAGTTTTGACTTGGAAAAGGTAAATGTGTCACTTTTTGCTGGGATATAGGGAGTATTTTTTTTAGAAAATAACATTATTTCATAATTTATACTATAAATGATAGTTACAATATTTTAGTATGAATATAATATTTTCATATACAAATAATTTAATTTATTGTTATTTTATTATAAAAAATATTTATATTTTTAATATAAATATTATTATATTATAGAGCTCAACCAAACTAATTGATCATCTTACATCTGTCCTACTCAGTTAAAAAGACAATATTACTCACTTCTGATGCTTATGATGCTTCTAATGGTGGTGGTGAAATTTAGCCTTAGAGAAAGACTCATATGAGACCGTTTCACCATAACTTATGGTGAGACAAAGGCCTAAGTAAAGTTTTAAAAATTACGAAAATTATCCCATGTCATCTCTTATTTTATAACAATTGTATTTAAACCAATTGTCTCACTATAAGATTGGGTGAAAACATCTCACCTAAGTCTTTGTATTAGGCTTATTATGCTTCTTCATGTGAGTAAAATACTCCTAAAAAAAGCTGAATTAACTGTTACTATGTGCGATTATTAAGTGAAAAAGGTGTGAAACACATACTTCTTTTTCTTCCCCATTTTTTAGCTGATAATGGTCTTCTGTCTGGTTCTCCTCCTCCTTCTATGGCGGCTCCTTCGCCTGGCCGCGGTGGCGGTCCAACGGGCAAGTCCTTTCTCCAAGCTTTAGGTAGTCGCCCCTCCCCACTAAATATCTCCCTGCCCTCGAACCCTGAAATCGTTCCCAAAACTCAGTACAAAGGGGATATAGCCTGTTTGGTTAGTCGTAAATAAGCAGAAACTCTGGCCTCTCACTACCACAACGCCCTAGTCGGTAAGTTTACAAGGGGTAAGCCTCCGATGGCTGCCCTCAATGAGGCTTTCAAATCGGTCGGTTTCAAAGGTAATTTTCAGATAGGTTCAATTGACTTCCGAAATATCCTTATCCGATTTCAAGACAAGGAAGACTATCAGAGGCTCTGGCTCAAAGGTCAATGGACCTTCAACCATGCCTCGATGAAGGTCCTCAAATGGACTACAGACTTCTCTCCAGAGGTAGAATCCTCAATAGTCCCGGTATGGGTTAATATCCCCTATGTTCCTGTCTTTTTCTATAATACTGCTATGATTCAATCTATGGGGAATCAAATAGGGAATTTCATTAAAATGGATGCACCGATAGCGGCTCTATCTAGGCCTTCAGTTGTGAAGATGTGCGTAGAAATTGACCTAAAAAATAAACTGCCATAATTTATTAGAGTGGGTATAGAGGAAGATGGCATTGAATATAATGTGGTTAAGCTACCTCTAGAATTTGAGGATCTACCTCTATACTGCCATCACTGCAAATCCATTGGCCATGATGACAACCAGTGTATCTACTAGCACCCTGAACTTAAGAGGTCTAGGACAAATAAGTTGGAGAAACCAAACCCTACCCATAAGGATTCAGGAGGTGGAAACGTAGTGTACCAAACCAGCACTCATGGTCAACTTAATCGGTCTGTTTCCATAGTAAAGGAGGGTAATAATAATGTAGGGGGTTCTGGGGTTTCTTCAGCTGAGAAACAGAAAATTCCGGCATCTCAATCCTTCAAATATATTCCAAAGCATAAGAAGCCTGCTAATATTAATAGTAAACCAGTAGGAGTTACTATCTCTGAAGGGGATTTGGCTCCTGAGATAGTGGCTCCTCAAGTGGAAATCCTGGCTGGGGGCTTGGAAAAAATTGAGCTGATTCAGATTTCTGATCCTCATGATTCCATGAGCTGTGATCAGACACTGGGTAGTATTCAGAATATAGATGTTGTTTTACTTGATGTGGACATGGCTGACCAATTTAAGGGGATCCATTGTGAGAATGAAGGGTGCTCAAATTCACTATTCCAGTCACCTGATCACCATTCTAAGCTATCTCGATCTGCTCCACCACACTGTACCTCCAAGAAAATTTGTGCTAAGGATGACCTTCCTATCAAACGAGGTAAATCTTTCTCACCCTTCAATACCCTCATTGCTTCTAAAAATCTAATTTTTTCTCAGTAGAAACATAAGCAAAATAGATTCCTTCCACTTTCGGTTGAAGATTCATCTGGTGTTGAGGAAATGCCATGCTCCTTCCCTACCAATGCTGAGGCTTCAAGGACTGATGTCCCCTCAGCTGTACTCCTAAAATCTCCTTCTGGTAATATCACAGACAACCTTTCCACTCAGGATAGTCAGGTAAGTTCTTCCAAACCGAGCAAAATGAAAAAGAGTGGCCAATTAGGGAAACAAATCAATCACAGTAATTAGACGTATTTAACTCAGTTAAATACTATCATGACTAGATCAAAAAGCTCTAATAATGTTTCCTTATGAATAACACAACTCTTAAGATAAAAATGCTGGTTTGGAATCTTAGGGGGATGGATACTTCATTGCTAAGACTTCAGAATTTGATCACTAGGCACAGATTTGAACTCATCTGCTTAATTGAACCTAAGCATGACAATTTGCAATGCGATACTTATAAACAAAGGCTGCTTTATGATAATTGTATGTTTGCAATGAATGGCCAAATCTGGCTTTTTTGGAATTCAAGTGTTTCCCTTACACTTAAATGTGACAATTTTCAATTCCTAGCAGTTTCTTTACACAGTCTTACTATGAACAAATGTATGGATGCATTCTTCATATATGGCCTTAGAACCAGAAATGGTAGGAAAAATCTATGGTCGGACCTCAAGTCCATTACCCACTCAGATGCTATTTTCATTGGCAATTTCAATGCCATTACATCTGTAAATGAATACAAAGGTCCATCTATTCCCAAACTGGGCAGTATGAGGGACTTTAATGACTTTATAAATGTTAAGGCTTTGCAAGAAATTAATACGGTGGGTAATCTGTTTACTTGGAGTAATAATAGGCTAAGGAACCCGACTATTCAACGATTAGATAGAGGACTATGCACTTCTTCCTGGTCAGCCAATTTCCATGCCTCCTCTGTTCAAATTCTGAACAGGATCTCTTCTGACCATAATCCGATGCTTCTTTCTATTGGTAGCGACATCCCATCCAATCCGAGGCCTTTCAGATTTCTGAACATTTGGTATAAAATGAAGGATTTTTGTGATGTAATTTTGAAAAAATGGGAGATCCCTCTCAACAAATCAGGAATGCTCGGTTTTTATCTAAAACTAATCAGATTGAAAAAAGAGCTCAAAATTTGGAACAAGACTCACTTTGGTAATGTTCATGATAATGTAGTGCTTACTAAATCTGCACTTGAGGCACATGAACATTTATATGATTGTAATGCTTCTGTGGAGAATCTGGTCAAACTTAAAGAAGCAAAGGCTAAATTAGTTAGGGCCCTAACGGAACAGAAAAGCTTCTGGAAACATAAGGCTAGGATTAAATGGTTAAAAGAGGGTGATGATAACACAAGTTTTTTCCATAATTCAGTTAAGGAGAGAAAATCTAAGCTAAGTATCACAAAAATTAAGAGCAGTAATGGACCTTGGCTAGATAATATACAGGACATTGAAAATGAGGCCATTCTCTATTACCAAAACCTTTTAACTGATGATTGCAGTTCTGACAGCAGTTTTTTCCAATCACACTTCCTGAGTCAGATTCCTAATTTGATTACTCAGGAAGAAAATGACAGATTGATGCATCCGGTCTCTTTGTCTGAGCTCAGGGACATTGTTCTTAGTCTCAATAAGAACACTTGCCCTGGGCCGGACGGTTTCACAGCTAAATTCTTCATTAAATCTTGGGATGTTATCTCAACTGACCTACTTTCTGCAGTCCAAGACTTTTTGGCAGGGGGAAACATCCCTAGGGGTATTGGTAGCACTTGGATTACAATTATTCCTAAAAAGAAAACCCCTATTTCTTTTGATGACTATAGGCCAATTAGTCTTTCCAATGTCATTAATAAAATCTGCTCAAAAGTTCTAATGGTGAGACTGAAACCTCTAATGCCTAAACTAATTTCTGCCCACCAAACAGCTTTCATTAAGGGTAGAGACATCTCAGATAATGTCATCTATCTACAAGAAATGGTTAGATTTCTTAATAGGAAGCAAAGAGAACCTAATTGCATTGTTAAATTAGATCTTAAAAAGGCTTTCGATAGAGTTAGGTGGTCATTTCTGTATAATGTCCTGGCAAAATTTGGTTTCCATCCTAGATTCATTTTTCCCATCATGCAAAATCTATCACAGGCATGGTTCTCCATCTTAATCAATGGTAAGCCTGTTGGATTTTTTTGTTCTACGAGGGGTATCAAACAGGGAGATCCCCTTTCTCCGTTCTTATTCAATATTTTCTCTGAGGCATTCACTAGGAGCTTGGCATACATCTTTAATATTGGTAAGCTGTCATACTATGGTCTCCCAGGTAATTCCTTAAATATCTCTCATCTATCTTATACTGATGATACAGTTGACTTCTTAAGAGCTGGCAATAACACACTGATTAGGTTTAAAGCATTTCTGGCGACATTTGAAGAGGTCACAGGTCAAAAGATAAATTATAATAAAAGTGATATCTTCATTGGGAAACATGCCTCTGCTCACTCATTTACCACTATTAGGAGGACTCTAGGGATGAAAATTGGGGGTTTTCCTTTCACTTATCTGGGAGTTCCCATTTTCACTGGAAAGTCAAAAAATATTCATTTCCAGCCATTAATTGAATAAATTGACAGTAGGATAGGTAGCTAGAAAAATAAATGGCTTTCCTCGGGGGGGGGGGGGGAAGATTACACTGATTCATTCATGTATCTATTCTATCCCTCAGCACATATGGTCAGTTCTTAAACCTAGCAAGGAGACTATTTCTAACATAGAGAAAAAACTAAGCAGATTTTTTTGGGGGTATACTGATTTTAAACCTAAGAGATCATGGAGGAAGTGGGATGCTCTTTGCTTTCCTATTAACCAAAATGGTCTGGGTTTTAGATCAATTTCCACCATAATAGATACTTGCTCTGTTAAGCTATGGTGGAAATATCAATTGGCTGAGGCCTTATGGACTCACCTAATTGCTTCTCTTCCACCCTCATCTAGAACTTCTCCTAACTGGAAGAGAATCTGTTGCTTCAATGAATGGGCAGAATCAAACTCTAGAGTAATAGTAGGTAAAGGTGATTGTAACTTCTGGACATCAAACTGGTTAGATATCGGTCCCATTGTGAATCTTTGTGACTGTAATATTGTGGATATCTCGGATGCATGCACTGTATCTGAGTTTATTTCAAATAAACCAGTTATGTTTCAGAAGTTATCCCCTTTGTTATCATCTCATGCTATTTCCCTTTTACAGGAATCCAAACTCTCACCTCATAGGAGTGATAGGCTCATATGGAAACCCGGAATTAAGGGAGCTTTCACCTTCAAATCAGCCTACCTCTTGCTCAGCAACCAGACAGGTACTACTTCTTCTACTCAGCATTTTTAGAATTCAAGAACAGAGAAAAAAATCTCAATTTTCATGTGGAAACTGACCAATTCTTATTTACCATTTGATAATATTCTGCAAAAACTGAGATTTTGCTTGCCTTCTAAGTGTTGTATGTGTAATAAACATGAAGATTCCTTAGAGCACTTTTTGAACTCCTGTTCTTTTTCTCTCCAAGTTTGGAGGCCTGTACATCAATTTATGGGAATTAGGGACAGGTTTTTTCCGTCTGTTTGGGAAAGAATATCATGTTACTTAACCTATCCGGGATTGAGCTCCTTACACTCTGTCATAATTAGAACTTCATCTTTGATTACATGCTGGAACTTGTGGAAGATGGGAAACAAATGCTTGTTTGACTCAGTGCTTCCAACAACAGACTTAGTGCTTAATCAAATTAAGGAACAACTTTTCTACACATTCTGCTCCAAACCGGTTTTCGTAACCTCTGATATTAACTTCAGCATTGCTGATCATTCTTTCTTGCCTTTGATAAAATCTGTCCCAAAGTCTAAAATTTTTAAAATAGCTTGGACAAAGCCATGTAGGGGCTATAAAATTAATGTGGATGCTGCATGGTGCTGTCTATCTAATATGTGTGGTCTTGGAATGATCATTAGGGACTTTACGGGTGACTTCATTGACGCATATACTGAATACACACAGGCATTATCCCCCTTAGAGGCTGAATTGAAAGCAATTCAGTTTGCCCTAGGAAAGTGTATAGGATTTTCCCTCCCAGTTTATATGGAATCAGACTGCCTTAATGCGGTTCATTCAGTTGTTTATCCCTTGCATGCTCAATGGAAATTATTTGAATTATTTGATGATATACACCAAAATCTGGGAGTTATCAACTTAGTACACATTCAGAGACAAGCTAACTTAGTTTCGAATTCCCTAGCCAAATTGTGTCTCCAAGTACAGTCTAGTTCCTACCTGCCTACATTTAATTGTCTACCTACTTCCAGTCAAGGTTTACTTAGGTTAGATCGAATAGGTACTCCTTCCTTAAGGATGGTGCATTGAATGCTATTGAATGGATGCTACTGAATTGAGCTGTTATTTGCAGGTTATTTGCAGGTTTGGGGTTCTCTGGTTGCCCCTTATCAGTTGCCTGCCTTTTGTCATTGGATCCCTCCGTTTGGAAGTTTCACATTTTGGACCATGTATCTGTACATAGACCTCTCTCTTGGATGGCTGCCACAACTGCAAATAGTTTGGTGCTCTCACCGCATTCCCGGCCAGTAGAGGATACGCTACTAGCCTATGTGGAGTGATGCGGACTGCCTTGTGTTTCTTTAACTAGATTCACTAATAAGTTTGATCATCTCTACTATAGACTATGAGCTTTTGTAATCCTCTAACGATTTGCCGGTCTACTTTCATTCTTTTGGAAGCAACAAGTGTTGCTTCACGAGCCCATTGCTCACCATTGTATATCACAACTTAGCTGCGGCTTCTTTTCACTGTCATTGTATTTCTGTCTATTTCATGGCTTGGAAAGGCCTAATATAATTTCCCCCATCTACGGATGGTTTAATTTAAAAAAAAAGATGTTCAATAATCAATGTTTGATTTTTAAATTTCAACTATTTTATTAGAAATTAATATTTGTTTCCCGGTGTGAACTAAACAATAACAATGAAAAATTTTTGATTCCCTTTCTATGACTGAACCAAACATATTAAAAATATCAAAGCTATTCCTTTTCTTTTCACTTTCTTTTCCTTTCTTGATTACTTTTCCTTTCCCTACTTGAACAAAAAAATCCTTAAGTAGGTGAGCCACCTGCACATATTGTATCAGTGGTGTACTTGCATAATGATTTGGGCCATGTGAATACGAATTCAAATTTATCTCGTTCTTAGTTACTTGACCAAGCCCAATCAGGTTTTTCACCATCAAAGCCAAGAAGCCCATCCAGCTCCTCGAGTTTCTCAATCCGTATCAATTGATTGTTTGTATTTGTTACAATAAGCCCAATAAACTAAGGTCATAAACATAATTGACCAAACCGTCTTCACTGCATGACCATTAGTAGCTTAGCATTAGCTCACCAAAGCTGTGCCTTGGTTTCGAGAATGATCCATCTTCCAGAATGTTTCCAATTTGCATGTGGCAAGCCATTGCAACATAATTTGGTTATGGAAGCTCGCAAGCAGAATAAAAGGCTAGGTAACAGAGAAGAATTGGCATGTTGAATTTGATATCATTTCTGATGTATTTTCCCAGCTTTTCTTTTTCTCTGTATCTATTCTTCTCCCTTCTTCATTTTTGCCTTTTCTCTCAATAAAAACCATATTTACCCTTTAATCCTTGTTGTTCGTAACAATTTGGTATTAGAGCAGCTTGAATCCTTGGAATTCCATGGTTGACAAAACCAGATTTAGGACTTTGGAGGGACTCGTGAAGGATCAAGACAACTGGATGAAGGCGTTGTCATTGGAGGTCAAGAACCAACAACATGGAACAATGCACAGCTGTACGTGGCAATGGAAGAGAAATTCTCTGCAATCAAACAGAAATAGAGGTTCGCTTGGGAGCACAACTAGAGAAAATGATGGATACAGTAATTGATGTGAAGTTCCAAGCTATGGAGGTTCTAATGTTCACAATGCTACAAAAAAAAATCTTGGCATAGGAAAGTCTGCATTCATTGGAGAAGACGAGGAGATGACGCAAAGCTTTACTTAGAGTTTTCAGAAAACTACTCCACCATTAGGCAAGGGAATTTTTTAGAAGGAGAATGAAGCTAATCCCAATCAGAATCGAGCTACTCAGGAATCCAGGGAGACTCTAATGCTTCAAAGATCTATGACTAATCACCATAGATCGGATGACCTGCATTAGGTGTCAGGGATCTAGTGCCAAAGAGATCAATCATGCATCAGCCCAAGATCGAGCTGACAATGTTTTGAGGTGAGAAACAAAAAGAATGGCTGAGAAGATGTGAGAAGTTTTTTACCTATTTCTTGGTAGTATATGCCTTCAAAGTTGAGACAGTGGAAATCTATTTGGAATGCAAGACCGAGATCTAGTTTCAAAGCGAAAAGGGAACAAAAGAGTATTGGTTCTGGAATGAATTCACAGATGCAATGCTCAAAAGGTTCTTAGAATTGGGAGCTAAAGATGTGGTGGAGGAATTCAAGTTGTTTCAGAGAGGATCTGTGAAAGCTTATCAGGAGCAATTTGAAGAGTTAAAAACTCTTATGATTGGTAAGAATCCTTCACTCACTGTATGCTATTTTATTTCCAGCTTTCTTAGTGGATTAAAAGAAGAGTTGAAACCAATGATAAAAATCATGGAACCTACTAGTCTACAATTAGGTGTTGAGATTGCTATACTTTGGGAGTTGAACTTAGAGCTATCTCATAAGAAGGGTAGAAACTGTCCTAATAAAACTATGAATGTTGTTCAGCCTAGGCCTAATGTAGACAAGGGGCTGTGGAAATAATATATAACCAGTACGAACCCTAGAACTGATAAGAGGCCTGGAATAGAAGGATTTAGAACGATTACACCACAGGAAATGCAATATAGAAGAGAAAACAATCTGTGTTTTAAATGTGGAGACAGATTTGGTCCAATTCATTCTTGTAAGTTTAAACAAGTGAATAGGATTGAAATTTAGGATCAGATGAGGATGATAGCATTTATGTGTTGGAGATAGGATCAGAAGAAGAAGACCAGGCTGAGACTGATCAGTTTATGGTTAAGGCAATTAGTGGACCTAAAGTTAACTCTATATTAGTGTTTGGGAGGCTACTTGATAAGAAGGTTAGCATTCTCATAGATACTGGTAGCAGTGACAGTTTTATAGATCCCAAAACCATGGAAGAATAAGGGTTGAGCATAGGCAACCCATTTTCTCTCTCGGTGTAACAGAGAGAGAAAATAGTGAGTGTCCAAAGTAACACTCTTTCTCCTCGATGTTATGGATACAGGAAACATGGATTATCTGAAGAAATATTTTTCCTCTTCGGTGTAAAGGAGACCGCAAGAAGTTTGGTGCTTGAAGGTGTGCTTGCAAGTTTAACCACTCAAGAGTAAGAGTTCCACTTTGATAAATGGAGTCAATGTTGGATAATTAAATAATTTTTTTATTGTTTTACAAGGATTAGATCAAGTATAAAATTCAAATTAATTTTAAGTTAAATTGTTGCTCAGTCAAAGCATTAAACATTGTACGTGTGTAGGAGTTGGTATTAGTTGTGGTTAAAATGTAGGAGTTATGGATGAATTGTAGGAGTTATAGCTAGTCTTGTATTTGTCTTCCATTTAAACCGAACATGTACTCTTTGTAACAAGTCGAATTAAGAGAAGTAAAATATATAGTTTCCTCCGTGAATAACGAAACTACAGCAAGTGTTTACATCACACAAATAATTCCACAATTGTATTCATAGTTTGTTTTTTAGTGTGATCATTTTGTGAGTGCTTGTGAGTTTTACATGTGTATTAAAATTATGCGGCAAACATATTTTTGTTAAGGGTCCTATTCCAGCAGAATAGTCTGTTACACATATCCTTGGAATATGGTTTCTGCAGATCAAGCAAATTTTGGAGGCATGTCTAGATTATTACCCACTTATTTTTTGTTGTACAGAACCTTTTATGACCTTATAAATGAGTTATAGATACACCACCTTTCACACGGAACATAACCTTTTACGCCGTTACAATTCAGTTACAGAAACACGTCGTTTATGTGAAACACGACCTTTTCCAAAGTTAGTAAAATGCAGGAAATAGTATAGAAGATGAAAGTGAGAGACATTTTACTGTACATGTTTAGAGCCTAGAAAGCAAGAGAACAAGTTCCTCATCAGGTATTCTGGCATCAGTGCATGCCCCCATTGCAGCAGCCAGCCTGGCAACCAATTGATGCTTACAACAAAGTTGCTCCCTGCGGTTTACTATGTCATAGAAGAACAAACAATATGAAAAATTGTGTTCTAGAAAGCATAGGTATTATTCCTTCCATTGAGATTCTCCAACAACCTGGAAAACGGAACACCCACTGGGCTCACACAAGATTTTCTTGAAGCCTCTTTGATCAACAATCTTGGTGGCTCTCTCAAAGTTTTTTCCATACAGAAAGTTCAACATAGAAAACTAATCAATGGAAAGTCACGAATGACGATACGGATGATCAAAACCAAGTTTATTTAACGCCATCGGTATGACTTACTACCTTTTCTTGGAGTTTACTCACAAACCAGATCGAGGAGATCAACATCCTCTCCCTTTTTTGGCACAAAATTCTCGTGGTAAGGTTTCAAACGTTGTCCATTATCCTTGAATGTATTGGACTTACCTCAATCTAGAATCTCTACAATGCCATGCAGAAATACCTTAACCACCTCAAGAGGACCGATCCATCGGGACCTCAACTTACCTGGGAGTAGGCGAAGGTCGGATTAGAATAGGTGGACTTTTTTACCAACGTCAAATTCCTTCTTAATGATCATCTTGTCGTGCCACACCTTTGTTTTCTCTTTATAGATTTTGGCATTCTCATAGGAATCCCTCTTGATCTCCTCTAGTTCATCCAATTGTAACTTCCTATGCAAGTCGGCCTCATCTTTGACCGCCCAGTAAGCCTTATGTTGAATTTCCACCGGTAGGTGACAGGGCTTACCAAACACTAACCGATATGGTGACATACCGATTGGTGTCTTTTAAGCCATCCTATACGCCCACAAGGAATCATTCAACCGAGAATTCCAATCCTTCCAGTTAGGGTTAGCCATTTTTTGAAGGATGAACTTGATTTCCCGATTGGAAACTCCGGCTTGCCCATTGTTTTGCGGGTGATAGGTGGTGGATGTCTTGTGAGTGACGCCATACTTCTTCAAGAGTGCCTCTATGGTCCGATTGCAAAAATGGGTGCCACGGTCATTAATCAAGGCTCGTGGTGCCCCAAACCTAGAAAAGATGTTATCTTTTAGGAATTCTACAACCACTGGAGAATCATCAGTCCTAGTGGGTTTTGCTTTAACCCACTTCGACACATAATCAACGGAAATAAGAATATATGTAAAGCCATAAGAACTAGGGAAAGGTCCCATAAAGTCAATACCCCAAACATCAAATATTTCATAATACAAAATAGGCCTTTGGGGCATCTCATTCGTAGAGGAGATGTTTCCTACTCTCCGGCATTCATCACATAATTTGCAAAAGGTGTATGCATGCTTATTCAATGTAGGCCAATAAAACCCACTTTCTAAAACTTTCCTAGCGGTCTTCTTTGCTCCAAAATGACCACCACATACATGAGAATGAAAAAATTCAAGAATTGAGTGTACTTCATTATCAGGGATACATCTCCTAACAACTTGATCCACACAATGTCTCCACAAAAAGGGATCATCCCACACATAATACTTTGCATCACTCTTTAATTTATCCTTTTGGGTCTTAGGCGACAAGGAAATTTACAATATCGGTATACCACGGTTGGAGATCCCTAATGGTGAACAATTGTTCATCAGTGAACTCCTCCCGTAGTTGCTCCTTCACTGCGGGATTTACCTCAATGTCTTAGCATAGAGTCAACCGCTCAAATAATAGGCCACGAGGTTTTTCGCGCCCTTCTTGTCTCACACCTTTAACTCAAATTCACTCAAAAGCATGATCCATCTAATCAATCTTGGCTTGGCTTCTTTCTTTGTCATCAAGTAATGAAGTGCTGTATGGTCGGTGTACACAATAACTTTTGTACCAAGCAAGAAAGATAGAAATTTTTCCAAAGAAATACCACTACTAGCAACTCCTTTTCTGTGGTGGAGTAGTTTCTTTAGGCCTCATTGAGAGACATTGATACAATGTAGATGGCGTGAGGTGCTCTCCCCACCCTTTGACCAAGCACCACTCTAATGGCGTAATCACTAGCATCACACATGATCTCAAAAGGCAACGACCAATCTGGGGGTTGTATGATAGGGGCCGATACTAACCTTCATTTCAATGTATCGAAGGCCCCTTTAGTACCCTCATCCATCACAAATTTCACCTCATTTTGCAACAAATTGCGTAAAGGAGATGCTATATTTGAGAAGTCCTTGATGAACCGGTAGTAGAATCCTGCATGGCCAAGAAATGAGCGCACTTTATGCACATTAGTAAGATAAGGCAAAGTTTGAATTGTATCTATCTTTGCCTTGTTAACCTCAATACCCTTAGAGGAGACAACATGGCCTAAGAAAATGCCTTGCTCTACCATAAAATGACACTTCTCACAATTTAACACAAGATTAGTATCAAAGCAGCGTTTAAGAACTTGTGCCAAATTTTCTAAACAGTTGTTAAAGGAACTACCATGAATGATGAAATCATCCACAAATACCTCGATAAAGATTTCAACGAATTCTGAGAAAATACTTTCCATACACATTTGGAAAGTTGTGGGGGCGTTACATAACCTGAAAGGCATGGGCCGGTAGGCAAACGTATCAAAAGGGAACGTGAAAGTGGTCTATTCTTGGTCTTCCGGGGCGATAGCTACTTGAAAGTACCCCGAGTACCCATCCAAAAAGAAATAGATGGGGTGGCTTGCTAACCTCTCGAGCATTTGATCAATGAATGGCAATGGAAAGTGATCCTTCCGGGGTTTCTGCATTTAACCTCCGGTAGTCAATGCAAATGGGCCACCCATTTTGAACTCGGGTGGGCACCATTTCACCCTTCTCATTTTCGACCACCGTCATCCCATTCTTCTTGGATACCACTTGAGTTGGACTTACCCACTTTCTATCCAAGATTGGATAGATCATGCCCGCTTTGAGTAACTTGATGATTTCCACCTTCACCACCTCCATCATAGGTGGGTTTAAACGGCATTGGGGTTGTTGGGCGGGTCTTGCATCTTCTTCGAACAAGATTCTATGCATGCAAGTAGATGGAATTATGCCTTTGATGTTGGCAATAGTCCATCCAATTGCTTCCTTGTTTACCGTAACACCACCATCAACTTTTCTTCTTGCTCTTTGGTGAGCTTGCTTGAAATGATAACTGGAAGCGTCTCCCCTTCCCCAAGAAATGCATACTTGAGGTCACTTGGCAAAGGTTTAAGTTCAATCACCGGTGCTTTCACAAGTGATGAGGGAAATTCCGGTTCTTCGGGTTCCTCTAAGAGTAGATGAGGAGGTTTCGAGAGGCTCAGTTTCATCTCTTTAAGCAGGTTCAAATCTTTAAATCTTTCCTTTAAGTTAGTGCTCATAGAGTATACATTATGGGCATCATCACTATCACATTGTAAAGCAACTAACAAGGAATCATCACCACTTAGCTTAAAAACATCTTGCACAACTTCTTCAACAACATCTAGGGCATGTCAAGCATGTTCTTCACTAGGATACTTCATAGAGTCATTAATGTTAAACTCTACTTTTATTCCATCAAATTCCATGGTGCGGGTACCCTTATGCACATCAATCATTGCCTAGAGGTTTTCAAAAATAGCCTCCCCAAGAAAATAGGGGCGGCATGTTTATCATGCTCCATGTCAAGGACATAAAAATCCGTGGGAAAACCAAGGAATCCACCCTAACCAACACGTCCTTGAAAATACCTTTAGGGTATACACTAGAATGATCAGCCAATTGGATTACCACCCCAGTATTGTGAAATGTACCCAAGTTGAGGTTTTCATATAAAGAGTAAGGAATCACATTTATCGATGCACCTAGATCAAGCATATCATTTTCAAAATGTGTATTTCCTATTATGCAAGGGATTTTGAACATGCCGGGATGACTACGTTTAGGGGGTAGCTCTTTTTGACACAGGGCGGAAACATGCTCATTTTTTCCATTTTTCAACTTATTTTTGGCCCTTTGTTTTCTATTCACAACACATAATTCTTTCAGAAATTTAGCATATCTAGGAATTTGTTCAATGGCATTAAAGAGTGGGATATTTACCTCACATCTACGAAAAACTTCGTAGATGTCCTTGTTGTCTTCCTTCCTCCTTTTATCTTTCAAGGCTTTCGGAAATGGAGGTTCCGGTATATATAGAGGGATCTCCGCCATCTTTGCTCTTTTGTGAGGGGGAGATGAAAGTTCTGGGATGGAGGTTGACTTTGGTCTTGGCGCAAATGTCTCCACCTCAATTTGTTCTTCCTTGATCTTTTTGGCTAGCTCATCGGCCTTGTTCTCTTGGGCTTATTCCTTCTCAACCCCTTTTTCAAACACCTCAATACTCATAGGCTCCTCTTCAAAAATTTCATTATCCGGGGAAGTGCCAACCTCTCTACCACTTCTCAAAGCGATAGCACTTGCATTTTGTCGAGGGTTGATCTCCGGTTAGGAGGGTAGCTTACCTTTTTCCCGGGCTTCCATCCGATTCACCACTTGAGCCATTTGGATCACTTGAGTTTCCAAGTTCTTGATACTCGCTGTGGCTTCATCTTGGAATATCTCACTTTTCTCCACATACATGCCCAACTGGTGAATGGCTTGCATCACCTCATCCTTTATTAGCCCCGAGCTCTCACCTTGGTCTCGGGGTTTGTCTTGGAGCCTTTAAAATTGCAGCCTATAATGTTGCTGAGGAGGCCAAATGGTTGAGGGTTTTTGCTTCCTTAAGGGTTTCCATACTGGAGGTTTGGGTTATCACAATTTCCTGAATTGTACGGCTAGTTTTGGTACCCTTGATAACCTTGGTAGCTTTGGTTACCTTGGTAGCCTTGATTCCCTTGATATCCCATGACACTCACCTCCTCGACATAGTCCTCTTGCAAAGTAAGGCAAGTGTCCGTAAGATGCACCAAGTAGCAAATTTCACATGATTTAACATGTGGCACATTCCCAGGCTTCGTCATCAACGATTTGACCATAGATGCAAGGGTCAATACTTGGTCCTCGAGCTTCCCACTATTGGAAGAGTCACTTGTAGGCATTGGATTTCTCCTTCTCAAATCGGCCTTGAGCTAAAGTTTCTCGATTCTTCCACTAGCTTCTCATACAATTGCATAGCCTCGGAGGATGTTTTGTTCCCAAGGGTGCCACCAAAAGAACTTCTTACCAACCTTTGATCCTCCTTAAGAAGGCCATTGTAGAAGTAATAAACCAAATCCCCCTCCGAATAACTATGGTAAGGGCAACTTGCAAGACGTTTCTTGAACCCCTACCAATAGTCAAAGAAAGATTCTTCATTCCATTGGAGGATGTTGCTTATGTCCTTCTTCGAGGTGGCGGATCTAGAGGCCAGGAAGTATTTGGCTAGAAACTTCATTTTTCATATGGAGCCAACTCTTGATGCTCTTGGGTGGTAGGTAGTGGAGCTAATCTCTTGCACCATCCCTTAGTGTGAACGGAAATGCTTTCAACCTATAGAAATCTTCATCCACTCCATGGGGAACCGTATCACCACACAAGATGTGAAATTCGGTGAGGTGTTTGTTGGCATTCTCCCCTTGCCTACCAAGGAAGATGTGTAGCATGTTGATGAACCCGGTCTTTAGCTCAAAATTCCTGTTCGGTCCAACCACGAGATACTCAATGCACATTGGTTGTTGATCAAGGTTGGGGGCCACGATGTCACTTAAAAATGATTTCCCCAAAGGAATCTCCCTTTGGCAGAGAGGAGGAGATCGCCCTTGGAGAGGAGGATGTTGAGGTCCCCCTTCCGGATGCTCATCTTTGTGCTCAAGTTGATGTTCCATAGAGGAAGAGGTATCCACAAAATGGTCACTAAGAGGGGTGTTATTCACACTTTCCAAAGAAAGCCTCCTAGTCCATCTCAAATTCGACTCTAACTCTGGGTCGTAGTGTAGGGGTTCTTGTGAAGAGGATCACGTACGAACCATACACCAAGAACTCGAACAATATGTCTCCAAGCCAAGTGAAAATGGAAAATAAAATAAGAAATCAAAATAAAATAAAACTAACAAATATTTACAATTAGCATATAATCATACATAATATGCTCAAACACTTAAAAATAAACGTCTTTTCCCCAGCAGCAGCGCCAAAATTTGGGAGGTCGTCGACGTACCTTTCAAAGTTAATACTTTTAAGCCCTAATGCTTCCTATATACAATTAAGTAGATAATGGCAAGTCGGGGTCGTCCACGAGAAAAGGGATCTTTTCAAGTGTTTAAACACATATAGGAGAAAACAAACTAGGCATGTACATAGATATATATAAAAACATGTAAACAAAGGGGAGGGGGTGGTTGGTTTTTTATCCTAAGTTATCAAATTGAAAAAAAACAATTAGCTAAGCAAAAGAACTATGCTAATCATGCAAGACAACTAAAGATAAGATTAAAAGAACAATTGACGGAACCTTGGGCGCAATTGACTTCCACTTGCAAGCCCTTATCCATCAATGAACATGCAACCTATTTACTACTTTCACTACTTGTTGTGAATATTAAACTTCTATCCTTCTTAAATAGTAGTTTGCAAGAGTAAATTCGAAATCTTTTGTCAAACCTCCCAATGACTCCCGTAGTCGAAACACAACTAAAAGTATCCCATTGATGGCATCAACAAGCTTGGAAACACTTATAAACACTACACCGTGTCTAAGCATTTAACCAATTCATGCATTTACACAAGATTAGTCAAGAACGATCGATATTCATAGACTTCTCTCATTTTCTACAAGAAACAAACATGACAAAGAGTTCAACATTATCATTTTCATCTAGAAATTATCAATCATCAACACAATCAAAAGCTCTTAATCATACCGTTGGATTCTTATCAAGAAAAGGGGAAATAAACCCATTTCCCCAAACCGTAATAAGCATATCATACAACTACTTCATATGCTCAAGCTTTCAATAACATTAATGACATTAACAAACACTTTCAATGCTCCATAAATGCATAATAGTAAGATTATTAATAGGCTACAAATTGTTCTTAAGACATGGGTTTGGAAGCCTTAGTCAATTGCTCCCAAGAACTAGATTTAGCTACAAGAGCTCATGTTAATTGATGCTAACAAACCAAACATAATACAAGAGAATTCAAAGATGAAAAATGGTAGAAACTAGGGTTAGAACAGTACCAAAAATGTAGAAAACAAGAAGATATGAATGAGAGGAAAGAGAGTGCTATTTATAGTACAAAAAAGATAAGGTTAGGTTTTTGGCCACCCGTTCGTCGCGACTCGCGACGGGCGCTAGAACTCAACCTTGTTTTCTTTTCTTTTTCTTGTGGTGAACACTTATCTCCACAATGATTCCTCTCATTTTCTATGTCATCAACTCTTTGAAGAAAGTCTTCAAAAGTCTTCAAAAATGGTCTTCGGCGGACTCCGGTCTTCAAGACTTCGTGTCTTTTAAGCAAGTCTTCAAAGTCTTTGAAAAGTGATCATTTAATGGCCTCCTAATAATACTCATAATAATGGCCAACTAAAACATCAGCTAGGCACAACTAACCCTACCCTAAATCCATCCTCCTATATACCTCAGCATATAACAGTAGGTACTGGAAAAAAAATACCCCAAAACCATCCCAAATCTCTCCATCTCCAAGCCTAACTAACACACACCCTGTAGACCCTGAATCACCTCTTACAAAACTGTTAAATGCAACAACTCTAACTACCCCAAACATCTCTCATAAGAACTATGCTAAGGATGACATACATATTGGCTCTCACAAGCTGACCTTCCATAAAACTTCAGCTACTAACCCTGCACTTTCTCAACAAAGAAAGATGGAAAACAGATTCTTTTTACTGCAGGATATGGAACCTCTATCTCAAGCAGAGGACTGCCTAGACTAGGAACTGCAAGACATGGGAGAGGAAGATAGGTCATCAACCCAAACCACAGAAAATCCAAAATTTTACTCAACACCTATGCCCGGTCTAGCACTATCAACAGGTAACAAAGATAGCCAAGGTAAGTCTAAACACAAAAAGAATAATTACCTTAGCCAGCTGAACAAGATGATGTTAAGATCAGCTACTAAAATTCACAAATCATGTGAACAATGATACACAACACTATAATTAATTTTTTAGTTTGGAATCTAAGAGGCATGGAATCTTCAATGCTCAGACTGAAAAATCTAATCAAACAGAAGAAAATACAAATCTTATGTATCATTGAACCTATGCATGATAACAATCAATGCCATTCATATATGGAAAAGCTTAATTTCTCACATAATCTTCCTCTACACAATGGCAAAATATAGCTTATGTGGAATGACTCACTATCTATCTCCCTAATTTCCCACCACAACCAGTTTCTATATGTTAAAGTTCTTCACCCTTGCTCAAATACTGATATGGAAGCTGTCTTTGTTTATGGCCTTAGAACTAGAGAAGGTAGGAAAATATTATGGAAGGATCCAAGTCTCCTACCAAACACTGATATCATTTACATAGGTGATTTTAACACAATCACCTCAATCTCAGAGTATAAAGGCCCTAGCACTCCAAATTTAGGCAGTATCAATGATTTTAATAATTGGATTAACACTAAAGGAATTCAGGAAATTAACACTGTTGGTAATTTATTCACATGGACAAACTTAAGGTTAAGAAACCCCACCACCAAGAGATTAGATAGAGGACTCTTTACTATGCAATGGAGTACAAAATTCCTAGCTTCCTCTATTCAAATCCTTAACAGGCAATCATCTGACCATTGCCCTCTATACCTACAAATTTCAACCTTATCCCATTCTCATCCTAAGCCCTTTAGGTTCATAAATACCTTGTTTAATAGATCAGAGTTCATAAACCTAGTAAAAGCCAACTAGACTACCCATCTTCCTCAATCAGGAATGTTAGGATTATACCTAAAATTAATCAGACTAAAAAAACAATTAAGATTTGGAACAAGGAATCTTTTGGTAACATTGACTCTAATGTAATCACAGCTGAAGAAAACCTTAGATTACTTATGACTCCACCCACTCAGAATCAGAACTAATCAAGGTTAATGAAAAAAGGGCTTTGTTAATTAGAGCACTAACAGAAAAGGAAAAATTCTGGAAGCAAAAATCAAGAACTAATTGGATTAAACTTGATGATGACAATACACGGTTTTTCCATAAAATTGTAAAAGAAAAAAAATAGCAGGCTTCATATTTCAAAAATTAAAAACAGACATGGACAATGGCTAAATAATCACCTGGAAATCCAAGAAGAAGCTATTGCCTACTACTCTGAACTCCTATTTGAACCTAATATCCCAGCTAACAACACATACTACCCACATTTTCTCAGCCAAATACCTAACATTATCTCTGAGAAAGGTAATTTTTCTCTTTCTAAACCAGTTTCAGAGGAAGAACTTAGACTAGTGGTTATGAGCCTGAATAAAAATAGTAGCCCTGGTCGTGATGGCTACTCATGTAAGTTCTACACCAAATGATGGGACTTCTGCAAAGAGGATCTGAAATCCGTAGTTAATGACTTCCTCTTAGGCACTGACATGCCAAGAGGCATCACTAGCACTTTGGTAGCTTTAATACCAAAAAAACCAACCCTTGCCTCTTTTGATGATTACAGACCAATCAGTCTTTCAAATGTAGCTAATAAGATATGCTCTAAGGTGCTAATGGATAGGCTGAAACCATATATGGAAAAATTGATATCACCAAATCAAACTGCCTTCATGAAAAATAGGGATATTTATGAGAATATTCTCTATCTCCAGGAAATGATAAGATTTCTAGATAAAAAAAACAGAGTTCCTAATTGCATACTTAAACTAGACCTTAGGAAAGCCTTTGATAGGATAAACTGGAATTTCTTAAGAAGCATACTCTGTAAATTTGGTTTTACTGGTAATTTTGTGAATGCTATTATGAAAAACCTCTCTCAGGCTCATTTCTCAATGCTCATGAATGGTAACCCGGTTGGCTTTTTCAAAGCTAAACAAGGTGACCCTCTATCTCCCTTTCTTTTTAACATTTTTTCTGAAGCTTTCTCTAGAAGCCTATCTTTTATCTTTATGAATAACAAACTTAAGTACTATCAGCTCCTCTCTGCCATTACACCAGCCTCACACTTAAGTTATGCTGATGACACCATCATTTTTATGCAGGCTTCAAAAACTAACCTAATAAGGATTAAAGCATTTTTAGAAACCTTTGAACTCATCTCAGGCCAAAAAATAAACTATGAAAAATCTAATTTCTATATTAGTAAAAGAGCAACAGCTGGAAGGATAAATTAGATTAGGAAGAATTTTTAAAGGAAGAACACTGAACACATACTTCCAACCATTGCTTGAACTTATTGATAAAAAGCTGATGAATTGGAAAAACAAATGGTTAAGTTCAGGGGAGAAAATGGTTCTTATTCAATCATGTATATATTCCATTCCACAACATATATGGCCTGTCCTAAAGCCTCCAAAATAGACAATCAAATCTATTGAAAGGAAAATGTCCAAATTTTTCTGGGGAGAAAATGAGGGTAAATTTAACAAAGTATGGAGGAAATGGTCTGACCTAGGGGCTCACAGATTTCATAATGGATTAGGTTTCAGATCTGTTCAGGAAATAATTGATTCATGCTCCTTGAAACTATGGTGGAAATGCCAACATGGCACCACCATGTGGTCTAAACTTATATGGGCACTACCTCAATCACCCATAAAATCTCAAACTTGGAAGAGAATTTGCTCTATTAACTCTTTTGCTGAAAACAACTTTATGGTTATTCATGGCCAAGGCCACTGCAATTTCTGGACTTCTAACTGGTGCCCAAATGGCCCACTGATTAACCATGTCCCTCCCTCTGCCCTTTCTATCCCTTCCTCCTCTTCAGTAGCAGATTTCGTCAATAACAAAGGCTATTTCCTGTCTCAGATTTGTCCTTATCTAGAAAATGATACTCTGATCTTCTTGCAAGATGCTGATATTAACAAGGAAAGAGAAGACAAATTGAGCTGGAAACCAGAGGAGAACAGAGCTTTCACTTTTAGATCAGCTTACCTCACTAAACTACCAGGTAATTTCCCTGCAACCAAAATATATGGAACTTCAGGTTGCAGAAACAAATATCAACTTTTACCTGGAAAATGCTAAACTCCGTTTTGCCTTTTGATAATGTGTTAATTAAGTATGGTTTCAGCTTAGCCTCTAAATGTCCAGCATTCAACCAAGCTGATTCTCTTGAACATTTTTTCATTTCATGTCACCTGGCACAGTCTATATGGAATGATACTGCTAATATTATAGGACATAATTTTCATACTCTAAATAACATAACTGACAGTTTTTTTGCATACTGGAACAAGAAAGACCTTCCTAAAGTCCATAGAATTATCTGTAACATGCTGCCTTTCCTGATCTATTGGGCTCTATGGAATGCCATAAATGCCTTTTATTTTGATAACAAAAGCTTCTCACCAGTCCAAATTTGCAAGGAAGTAAGAGATCTAATCTTTTTATCCTTTTCAGCAAAACCTTGCTTCTCAAATGAACACCCTCATATGAGGTTTTCCATCACTTCCCTGATCCCACCTCTCAGACCTCCCCCAAAGCCATCTATTTCCATTGTATACTGGGAAAGACCAAAATCTAATAGTATAAAAGTTAATGTGTATGCTTCCTGGTCTACTACTAACTCAACACTTGGCCTTATAGCCAGCGACAATAATGGCAACCCATGCTTAATCAGGACCTCAAACACCACTGCCAAATTTCCCCTTGAAGCTGAAATGAAAGCCATCCTCTTTGCCTGCCAGTCTTTTCCATCTCTGGATTACAGAATCGTAATTGAGTCTGATTCATTACTAGCTGTGAACATGATAAATAATCCCAGTAAAGCAAAATGGTCCCTATATACTTTTGCTTTCCAAGTCCACTCTTTACTAAAAGTTGCTACTCTGAAACATGTATTTAGAGAATGCAACTCTGTAGCCGATGCTATTGCCAAGTTCAAACCCACTCACTCTGTGGAAACCAACTGGAACCTACCTAATATCCCTGCTAACATTAGAGTACTTATTAATCTAGATAGGGATCACACTCCTTACATTAGAATTCATATGCATGCTACTGGGGATGATTGATACTGCTAATTTTTTCCTTTTATCTGTTATCTCAGGCACCCAAAAGAGGACACACTTTTCAATTTGCAGATTCTTCAAACCTAGATGCATAATTGGCAATACATACAGTGCACTAGCTAGTTTTGTTTTATCAGTATTGTTTCAACCACTGCTGGCTACTGTAACGATGACATCCAGCTTTATCCACCTGAACACCTTCTTTTTGTCTTGGAAAGTTCAAATATTAGATACACCTGAATCAAACAGTAGATGCACGGCCAAAGTGAGAAATTAACACACGGGGTGGAGATTTCTTACTTTGGAAACGCATCTACTGTTATTTTCCATTATTACGTATGTAATTTTCAAGCTTTAAAATATAGTCTCTAGATGCTAGCAATTCTCGTGGAGGCAATGAGGTTGCCTCAGTAGGAAGATTACTAATATAACTTCCTGTAATTTAGTACATCATTCAAAGGTTTGGGGACCCTCATATATAATCCCCCACCTTAGGGTGTTTTCAAGGAAAAAAATAAAGACAATATTACTCTATTCTGATGCTTATGATGCTTCTGATGGTGGTGGTGATATTTAGGCTTAGAGAAAGACTCATATGAGACCGTCTCACCATAACTTATGGTGAGACAAAGGCCTAAGTAAATTTTTAAAAAATACGAAAAATTATCCCATGTCATCTCTTATTTTATAACAATTGTATTTAAACTCTTTGTCTCACTATAAAATTGGGTGAAAACATCTCACCTAAGTCTTTGTATTAGGCTTATTATGCTTCTTGATGTTCAATAATCAATGTTTGATTTTTAAATTTTAACTATTTTATTAGAAATTAATATTTGTTTCCGGGTGTGAACCAAACAATAATGATGAAATTTTTTTGATTCCTTTCCATGACTGGACCTAACATATTAAAAATATCAAAGCTATTCCTTTTCTTTTCACTTTCTTTTCCTTTCCTGATTACTTTTCCTTCCCTATTTGAACCAAAAATCCCTAAGTAGGTGAGCCACCTGCACATATTGTATCAATGGTGTACTTGCATAATGATTTGGGATGAATGAAGGTTATCCCAATAAGAATCGAGCTACTCAGGAATCTGGGGAGACTCCAATGCTTCAAAGATCTATGACTAATCACCATAGATCGGATGACCTGCATTTAGGTGTCAGGGATCTAGTGCCAAAGAGATCAATCATGCATAAGCCAAAGATCGAGCTGACAATGTTTTTAGGTGAGAAACAAAAAGAATGGCTGAAAAGATGTGAGAAGTTTTTTTCCTATTTCTAGGTAGTATATGCCTTCAAAGTTGAGACAGTGGAAATCTATTTGGAATGCAAGGCCGAGATCTAGTTTCAAAGTGAAAGGGAACAAAAGAGTATTGGTTCTGGAATGAATTCACCGATGCAATGCTCAAAAGGTTTTCAGAATTGGGAGCTAAAGATGTGGTGGAGGAATTCAACAGGTTGTTTCAGAGAGGATATGTGAACGCTTATCAGGAGCAATTTGAAGAGCTAAAAACTCTTATGATTGGTAAGAATCCTTCACTCACTGTATCCTATTTTATTTCCAGCTTTCTTAGTGGATTAAAATAAGAGTTGAAACCAATGATAAAAATCATGAAACCTACTAGTCTACAATCAGGTGTTGAGATTGCCATACTTTGAGAGTAGAACTTAGAGCTATATCCGTGATAGTTTTATAGATCCCAAAACCATGAAAGAAGTAGGGTTGAGTAAAGGCAACCCATTTGTTGTTACTGTTTCTTATGGAAGTTAGATTAGTGGCTCCATTTTCGTCCTCAGGTTGTTTGGCAGATTTATAATCACCACTTTGCTTATGATCGGAGGGTATTACCATTAGAATATCCGGGCATCATCCTTGGTGTGGATTTGATGAGGCTTTTTAGCACCATAATCTTTTCTTTCCACAGCAACAACATTACTTTCTACAGTGAAGATAAGCATTGGAGTGTTCAGGGAACTGATCAGAGTGTTAACTTGAGGCTGATCAGAGGGTTGGAAGCTCAAAAAAATAACTATGTTTAAAAAGAGGAAGTGGTGTCACTCTATTATGAAGATGAATGCAACTGATAAGGCTGAGCTAAATGAGCCGATAGACCAAATGGCACCAGAAATGGCACCAGGAACTAAACCTGAAACACCTGCTGAGGTCATGGAACTTATTGAGAGGTAAGGAGATATTTTTTTTTACATAAAACTTTACCTCTAGTAATAAGTGTTGACCATAAGATTGTATTAAAGCCAGATGCACAACCATTCCTGATCAGATCCTATAGACAGCCACATGCTCATAAGGTAGAGATCGAAAAGCAGGTGGATGAGATGCTAATAGACAAGATAATTTAGGAAAGCAAAGCTCATTTTCTTCACCTGATATTCTAGTTAAGAAGAAGGATAACTCTTGGATGCTGTGCATATATTTTAGGAAGCTTTAGATGCTAAGAATTGCATGGTTCAGTGTATTTTACAAAGTTGGATCTGAGAGCTAGTTACCATCAAATACAAGTTAGAAATGAGGATGTTCCCAAAATAACATTTCAAACACACTCAAGTCATTATGAGTTTTTAGTCATGCCAACAAATGCCCCAGCCACATTCCAGGCACTCACCCATGAATAAGGTTTTCAAGATTTTCCTGAGGAAGTTTGTACTTGTAGTTTTTGATGACATTCTCATCTATAGCAAGACTCTTTCTGACAACTTTGATAATCTCAACTAAGTGTTGGAAGTTATGAGAGAAATAATCTTTATTCCTAGGCTTCCAAGTGTATTTTTGCACAAAGAAAAGTGGAATACATAGGGCATGTAATCAGTGTTTCAGGGGTGCAAATGGATCCTCGCAAGGTTGATTGCATTCAGAAATGGCTAATTCCAGCTAATATCAAGCAGTTGAGGGAATTCTTAGGACTTACTGGATATTATCGGATAGCAGGTTATGGTAAGATATGTAGGCCATTACATATCTTCTCAAGAAGGATGGATTTCAATGGAATACAGTGGATAATGAAGCCTTTAATTCTCTCAAGGAAATCATGATAATTACCCCTGTACTTAAGATGCCTGAATTTGACAAGGTTTTTGTGGTGGAAACTGATGCCAATAACCTTGGCATTAGACCTGTGCTAATGCAGGACAACAAGCCTATATCTTATTTGAGCAAGGCCTTTTGTGCAAGAAATCGTGGTTTGTCAACCTATGAAAAAGAGTTACCAGCAATCATCACAGCTATTGAAAAATGGAAACACTATCTCACAGGTCAAAAGTTTATCATCTGAACTGATCATCAATCTTCAAAGTTTTTGATCAATAAATGACTGAATAAAGAATTATAGCACAAGTGGATTTCAAAGTTATTAGGCCTGAGCTTTGAAATACAATACAAAAAAGGAAATGAAAATAGTGCAGTTCATGCCTTATCTAGGCAACCAGGGTTTGAAATGACCTCAAATGCTGATACAATTCCTGACAAGTGTGAGTTGAGGACAAAAAAATTGGAAGAATTAGAAGCCAATCCCAAAGAAAAAGATGAAATGGAATTCAATATTGCAAATCAGGAGTTTCACATAGTACAACTGAAGCTCCATCAGGGAAAATGACCGATACTGACCAACTGTAATTGACAGTCATCTCTTCAGCACAACCTACTTGGTTGGATCTATTAGCTAAAAGCTATGAAACTGATGAAGATGCCAAGAAGCTGATAATACAAGCCATTTTTTTCTTAATATCCAAACTCCGAGTACAAGTACATCAGTGGAATTCTTAAGAAAGGAAATAAGATTTATGTTGGATCTACAGCAGAAGTTTGGGCTAACATTCTATCTTCACTGCGTGCCTCATTAGTGGCCATTCTGGGCAGACATCCACCATTAAAATAGTTGATACACTCTTCTTCTGGCCAAATATGAGGCATGAGATATCAAGTTTGGGAAGGAATGTTTAGTCTGTCAGAGAAACGAGCATGAAAACCAATATTCACCAAGACTGTTGCAACCATTACCTATTCCATCAAGAGCTTGGTCACAGATATCCATGAATTTCAAAGAAATTTTGATAAATTCCCAAGGTAAGGATACCATTCTAGTAGTGGTGGATAGGCTTACCAAATATGACCATTTTATCCATTTGGAACCTCCATTCACTGCTTATCAGGTAGCTTCCATATATTTTTCAAAAACTTTTAAACTATATGGATTGCGTGAGTCTATTGTCATTGACAAAGACAAGGTGTTTACAAGAAATATTTGGAAATAACTCTTCAAGAAGTTAGGGGTAAAGCTGCAATACAGTACTGCTTATCATCCTAAAACATATGGCCAAACAGAGAGGATCAACCAAATCTTCGAGAATTATCTCAAGTTCTTTTGTGGTGACAAATCTGATACTTGGTCTGAATGGTTGGGAGCTGCATAATGGTGGTATAATACCACACAACAAACCAGCATACAGATGAATCCTTATAAAGCCCTCTATGGTGTTAAACCAATCACAGTGCCTTGGGGATCTTTTGCCGATGCAATAATTCCATCCACATTAAATACTATGGTACAAAGGGAAACCATTAACTTTCTTCTACAATCACATCTCAAGAACGCTCAGGAAAGGATGAAGAGTTTTGCTGATCAAAAGAGAACAGATAAGCCTTACAATGTTGGAGATTGGGAATATCAAAAGTAACAAAGGTATAGACAATACTCAGTGGCTCAAAGGAGCAGCATGAAGATTTCTCCCAAGTTTTATAGCCCCTTTCATATTGTGCAAAGAGTTGGTTCTATGTCTTATAAACTGATTTACCTTAGATCTTTAAGAATTCATCCTGTTTTCCACATCTCACTTTTAAAGCAGCATAAAGGGGCTTCACTCATCTACCTGAGTCAGAAACTGATGAATTTGAGAAGCTTAAGCCTAATAAGGTGCTTCAGAGACATTTTATTCTTAGAGGACAAGATCAAGTGACTCAATGGCTAATCGAGTGGAAATATCTACCAACCGAAGAAGTCTTATGGGAAGATTCTGAATTCATCACCAAACAATTTCCCAATTTCAATGCTTAACCAATTACTGAGCAGCATCTTTTAGCTTGAGGACAAGCTCATGGTAAGGGGGAGGGAGCGTTACAATAAGCCCAATAAACTAGGGTCATAAAGGTAATTGACCAAACCATCTTTACCACATGACCCTTAGCAGCTCAGCATTAGCTTAGCATTAGCTCACAAAAGTTGTTCCTTGGTTTTAAGAAAGATCCAGCTTCCAGAAAATTTCCAATTTGCAAGTGGCAAAATGTATAACAAAATTTGGTTATGGAAACTCACAAACAGAATAAAAGGCTAGGCAACAGAGGAGAATTGGCATGTTGAATTTGATAAAATCTCTTATGTATTTTCCTAGCTTTTCATTTTCTCTGTATTTGTTCTTCTCCATTCTTCGTTTCTTCCTTTTCTCTCAATAAAAACCATATTTACCCTTTAATCCTTATTGTTCATAACATTGTCATGGCTTCGGAAATATGAATGAAAATGCAAATTTAGGCCATCCTTAATTGTTAGAACATGCCCAATTAGTTTCTACAACACCCATTAATGCTCAGTCCGAATTAAAGGAGAGCTGTAATAATGACTTGAGCCTAATGAACATAGATCCAAGTTATGGTAGGTCAATTTCAATTTTAAAGGGCAGGTACATGGAGCACTTTTACCTCTGGTTAATGGAAAATTGGTGCAACTCCACACCCAAATGGACAGATCTCAGCTGATCAAACTTGCTTGAATAATGATCAAGTTAAAGATGTAAATTAAGTTCAAGTTAAATTGTTGCTCAATCAAAGTAACAAACATTGTACGTGTGTAGGAATTGGTATTAGTTGTGGCTTAAATGTTGGAGTTATGGATGCAATGAAAAAAAGGGTTATAATTAGTCTTCTATTAGTCTTCTATTTAAGTCGAACATGTACTCTTTGTAACGAGTGGAATTAAGAAAAGTAAAAAATGTAGTTTCCTCAATGAATAAGGAGACTGTAGCATGTGTTTACATATAATTATGTATTTTTATTCATAGTGTGTGTTTTTTTTGTGATCAATTTATGAATGCTTGTGAGTTTTACATGTGTATCAAAATTATGCAGAAAACATATTTTTGGTAAGGGTCATGTTCCAACAATTGGTATTATAGCTAGCGTGATAGATGTCGAAGACTGGAAGCAATAATCCCTTCAAGAGTGGTGAAGATGAAAATTCCTCCAAAGTACAAGTACGAGAGATCAATGTAATTATCTTGTACCAGATGCTGAACAAGCACAACCACAACACATGGGAAATACATATGAAGGTGTTTCTAAAAGTCCAAGGTATTCAAGTTGTGTCCAAGAGTCCAACGAATCACTCTCTCTCCTCGGTGTAAGGGAGACGAGAGTGTCCGATGAATAATCTTTCACCTCGGTGAAAAGGAAACCGAAAAACAGGGAGTGTGCGGCTCTTTCTCCTCAGTGTAATGGAGAGAGAAAAATAGGGAGTGTCTAAAGTAACACTCTTTCTCCTCGATGTCATGGATGCGGGAAACACAGAGTATCCTAAGAAATACTATACGGAGTATCTGGAGAAATAATTTTTCTCCTCGGTGTAAAGGAGACCGAAAGAAGTTTGGTGCTTGAAGGCGTGCTTGCAAGTTCAACCACTAAAGTGTAAGAGTTCCACTTTGATTAAGGGAGTGAATGTTGGATAATCAAATATTTTTTTACTGTTTTACAAGGATTAGATCAAGTCAAAGACGCAAATTAATTTTAAGTTAAACTGTTGCTCAGTCAAAGCAACAAACATTGTACGTGTGTAGGAGTTGGTATTAGTTGTAGTTAAAATGTAGGAGTTATGGATGAATTGTAGGGGTTATAGTATTTGTCTTCCATTTAAACCGAACATGTACTCTTTGTAACAATTAGAATTAAGAATAGTAAAAAATATAGTTTCCTCAGTGAATAACGAAACTACAGCAAGTGTTTACATCACACAAATAATTCCACATTTGTAGTCATAGTGTGTTTTTTTGTGTGATCATTTTGTGAGTGCTTGTGAGTTTCACATGTTGGAAAATGATGGTTAAAAGGTTGAAATTCGTCAACTTTTTGGGCTTCATTTAGAGTGGGACCCGAACGGATTTTGGGTCAATGGATGTCATTTTTGGGTTCTCCTCCGCGAGTATTATAAAATTGACTATTTAAACTCTCAAAACGGATCAAGGGTGAATGAGATATGAATTTTTTAATTCACTCGTGAAAGAGAAAAAAAAATGGGCAAAAATTAGCCCAGGTAATTTTCTCTGGACTGTCCAAAATGCGTATGGACCGCATGGAAGTCTTATGAAGGCCCAACCGCATAGTATGTATGGAATTGCTTGTGTGTAATTCTTAAGAGATAATAACAAAATACTTCCATATTTTGTGAGATATCTTGTCTTAAATAAATATACGGTTTACCATGTTTAATATGATGAAGAATATTTGTACAAATATTTCTTCCTTTTCCAGCAGATATGATTCGAGTATTGGGAGGTCGTCGCCGTACCTCTCAAAGTTAATATTTTTAAGCCCTTAATGCGTCCTATCCACAATAATGTAAATAGTGGCAAGATGGGGTCGTCCACAGGAAAAGGGATTTTTCTAAGTACTTAGACACTTATATGAGAAAACGTACTAAACACATACATACATAGATATATATAAAAACATGTAAACAAAGGGGGGGGGGTTTGGTTGGATGGTTCCTAAATTAGCAAATTAAAGTACAACAATTAGCAAATCAAGATAATGATGCTAATCATGTAAACGCAAATAAAGATGTGATGAAAACACAATTACGAAGCCTTGGGGGCAATTGACTTACACTTCCAAACCTATTATCCATCATTGAACATGTGACTTATTTACTACTTTCACTACTTGCTGTGAAGACTAAACTTCTATCCTTCTTAGATAGTAGTTTGCAAGAGTGAGTTCAACATCTCTTGTCAAACCTCACCAATGACTCCCGAGTCGTGACCACGACTCAAGGTATCCCATTAATGGCATTTAGCACGAAGGATCAACAAACTCGGCAACACTTATAACCACTACACCGTGACTAAGCATTTAACCGACCTATGCATTTACACGGGATTGATCAAGAGCGACCACTCATAGACCTCTCCCATTTGCTACAATTGATAAACATGGCAAAGAGTTCAACATTGCATATTTATCTAGCAATCATCAATTCATCAGCATAATCAAAAGCTCTAAATCATACTTATATATCCCTAACAAGAACAGGGGGAAATTTAACCCAATTTCCCCAAACCCTAGCTAGCAATTAATACAAGCATTTCATATACTCAAGCTTTCAACCACTATGATGAAATCAACAAACACATTAAATTCCCACAAATGCATAATAGCAAGAGTAATAAACAAGCTACAAAGTGTTCTTAGGACATAGGTTTGGAAGCTTAGGTCAATTGCTCCCAAGAGATGAGATTAGCTAATAGAGTTCATGCTAATCTATCTAAAACAACAAATCAAAGCAACTAGATGAATCAAAGAAGAAAAATGGAAGAATAGGGTTTAGAACAGTACAAATTCGCAGCTGCTGAAGAACTGGAATGAGAGGAGAGAAAAATGGTATTTATAGTGGAAGGAAAAGAAAGTAGGATTCTGGTCAGTGGCCGTCGCGACTCACGACGAAGTTCGTCGCGACTCGCGACGAACATGTTGGTCTCGACGAGTCCGTCGCGACTCGCGACGGTAACTAGAATTTTTTGCATTATTTCTTCTTCTCCTCCTTGTGGCATGTAGTCATCCCCATAGTCACTCCTCTCAACTTCTAAGTCTTCAATGGTTTCAAAAGTGATCTTCAATGGCCTCCGGTCTTCACGTCTTCGAAGCAAGTCTTCAAAATCTTCGAAAGTGTAGTCTTCAATGGCCTCCGGTCTTCATTACTTCGTTGCACAAAACATCTACTTAAAAGAGGTAAAAGAGCGCAAAGTTGCTCTTACCCCTTCTAAGAGGATTTCATGGTAAAACACAAGCTATTGTAATGAAAGAGTACAAAATGGATCCTAAATAGTACTAAAATAAGCATATAAAGTGGACGCATCAAACCTCCCCACACTTGAACCTTACTCGCCCTCGAGTAAGAAAAGATCCAAGTATACGAAAGGAATGATACCTCCACATCCTACTACTAATCCCCCAATTCACTACCTCACAAAACTCTCAATATCGCACATCCCAAGATTAAGATTAAATGAGAATTTTCCACAACCCCTATTCCTAAATCTACCTAAACCATATCACTTCGTCAATTCATTAATTTCCCTAAGACATCTCCAAATCCAGAACTGACAATCCCAAATCCAATGATAAAAGATGAAACCAAAGGTATGCATAAAGTTCAGAGCACATGCTTCATCCTATATCAATATATCAACCTAAAAACGAAGTCTATTAATGATCAAGAATTTCACAACTTACTCCGTCTTTTCCCCGCTAAATTATCCATCCCCAAAAGATTCTCAAGATGTTGAGCTACCCGATCTCTCCGTGTGGTCACCGCAACCTTATGACTCCATCGCCGGCAAATGAGTAAACACTTAATGTCTTTCAATTTCTCTCGCTTTCTCTCATTTTGCCTAGGAGCCCTTTCAGGTTTTCATCCTAGCCACACAATCATTTTTCTTTTAGCTCACACCTCACCTTTTTCCATACATTTGACCTCTCATTTTTACCTAGGCCGCCCTTTCGGGTTTTTGACCTATCCGGGCCCCAATGTTGCCTAAGTTGCCCTCTCGGGTTTTCAACTTAGCGGGATTCTTTTTCCTTTTTTGTCATTCTCTTTTTTTTTGGTTATTGTTCCCCATCCGAAAAGTAGCAAATTGCTTCCAAATGTGAAGGTTAAGAAAAGTATCAAAACCAACATTATCCAAGTACATCAAAAGCAAAACAATATCCAAAACAACAGGTAAAAGTATCTCCAAATCCCAACTCGCCTATCAATAGTAGATACCCCTCCCCACACTTAAAACACTACATTGCCCTCAATGTAGACTAGGGCAAAACCGTACAAAGCAAAGTATGGAAAAGGGGTAAAGCGTGATGCTCACTTTATCAATGTTGTGAAGATGAAGGGCCGCTGCCGGAGTAACGCTGCTGATACTGAGTCAGCCACTCCTCGTTCCGCTGCCTCCGTGCTCTCCGCTGCTCCACTCTTGGATCGGTGCCTGATGTACCACCCGACTGGGACTGCATCTCATGGATGCGAGCGGACAGGTGTTAATCTCCTCATCCATATCTATCAAAGCCCGGGAGACAAACCTGTTGTGCTCCAGAATCATGCTGTCCTGGCGGTGGAAACCCTCGTGCATGGTCCGCATCATCCGCTCATAGAAATCTGGCGGAGGCTGGGAGAAGTGAGGTGTGGTCTCATCTGTCGGAGGTGGAGGCTGTGGAGAGGGCTGCTGCTGCTGCTGATGATGCTGGTGCTGATGGTGCTGCTGCTGCTGATGCTGCTGAGGAGGAGGTAGGGTGCTGTCATCCGGCTGGACCGGGGCTGGGCCAAGGTCGTGGAGCGCACGCTGGAATTCGGCTGAACATGAAGAATCTGGGGAGATTGCTAAATCCCCCAAAGGTGTGTCGAATTCCAGTCTGGTCCGGCTGTGCTGAGGGAGGGCCATGAAGGTGATCTTTCTGGCACCGTATAGCCAAAGGAAGAGTCCAGTGGTCCGAGTGACACTGAGCATCTCAAATCGAACCAGTCTCTCGACGGTGATCAGATAAGACGTTCGCTTCCCCAGGCGTGGGAAGTCGGTCGAAGGGACCAATCCCAAGTACCCCGCTAGAATGCTTATCATTCCTCCGACCATGATTTTCCCTTTTACCTTGTCTGCCAAATCCACAACCCTCTTCATCCAGAGCTCGGCCCACAAACCATATCCTTGCCCCTCGCTCGTTAAGTGCCATAAGAAATGAATGTCATTGTCTGGCACATTCGTCGGCTCCGCGGAGCAGAAGACTGTGCCAGCTAAGAGCCTGTGCACATAACGAAGCGCGGGGTGGATGATGGAGCTGCTCTTGTCATGTGAGTTCTTGGGCCTCATGTTGATGACATTCCAGAAGTGCATGTCATCTTCAATTGACCGCTCTGGGGCATCAGGATTCAGCCTGCCCCGAATGTCAGCAGTGGCAAAACCGAAGGCTTCCTCCACCTCGGAGACGGTCATCTGCCAGGAGATGTCATCTAGGTGAAAAGCGATATACTTCTCACATGGTTGATCGTCCCTCATGCTGCGAATACGGACGGTGGACAAGAACTCCAGCGTGTACCTCCGGTAAGTGGCGCGCTCTTGTTCATGAATCCCTCCATTCCTCCTTTGGCGAGGAGGCATCTGACAGGTTGTACAAGGCCGAGGGTATCCAACGTGGGAATATCAACAAAACTGGTTTCCTTGAGCAGGCGTCTCTCTAGGACCTCCCATCTGTCGGCATAGGACCCGGTGATCCGGGTCAAGCCCATGTACCTATCCGGAGGCGGAGGCGCAGAACCAGATCCTGAAGCCGGAGGAGGTGGAGCGGTAGTGTGATCATCCCTAGTCATCGCCCTGGACCTCTTTCTGGGGGCCATATCTATCAATCACCAGCAAACAGAACAAACAGGTTAAATGCGAAAAATAGATGTATATGCAATATAGCAAGTCTGTGACCAATCTCAAACTAATTTATGATGACCGGCTGAAACGAAAACAGTTTAACTAGTTCAAATCGGATGCACAATAGAATGTACAATCTACATTTTGTTTGTCCAGAAGCACATATCATCAAATTCAAGAAGTTGGCACATAGTCGAAATAGATACGCTATGTTATATGTCAAACTCACAATGAGGCTGAATGGGATTAACCATTAACATTTCGTTCACAATGTTCACAATGATGACCATGTTAACATTGAACACAGCATAGCACAACAATACTTTAGTCTGCTAACAACTATGTGCAGTAAACACGAGGGTACAAATCTAAAACCATTCCAACTGCACGATTTCCAAACCGAGTATGCCGAAGCAGAATACAGACAGTCTATGGCAGGAATGAAAATATGTACACAACACCCACAAGATAAAATTTCTGCAGCACTACAGCATACCCACAATCGACCAGAACCGAGACTAGAAATTGGAATCACAATACAACACAATGGTAACCAAATTTAACACATATAGAATATATGCAAAATTATAAACATAGTTCAATAGGGTTAAGAGGTGTACCGATACCGCTTAGGACAAGGAGAGAAAGGAAAAATCGGCAGCCCACAATGAATCGGGGCTCAAATCGGCCACGGAGTCAAAAATCTAGGGTTTTGGTTAGGCGTGGCACGTCAAAGATGCGGTGTGGCAATGAGGCGGCGGCAGCGACGAGATGGCGGCGGCGGCGAGATGGCGGCGGCGGCAAGATGGCGGCAGCGTGGAAGGTGAGGATGTGGAAGAGGTATCGGGTGAGGATGTGGAAGAGGTGTGTTCCCCCACTATTTAAATCAGAACCAAAAAAAAATTTTCTGTACGCTCGACCGTCGCGACTCGCGACTACTCTCATCGCGACTCGCGACGTGCGTCGCGAGGAAGTCGCGAGTCGCAGAAAGTGAAACCTGTAAGCAGAAATGTCCTGAGTCCGTCGCGATTCGTGACAACGCTCATCGCGACTCGCGACGAGCGGCGCGAGGTAGTCGCGACGAGCGGAAAGGGGGATCCGAAAGGGCTAAAATCCGCAAAAATCTCCGAGTCCGTCGCGACTCGCGGAAAGTGGAATCTGAAAGGGTCAAATTCCGCAAAAAATCTGAGTCCGTCGCAACTCGCGACGAGGCTCATCGCGACTCGCGACGGTCGTCGCGAGGTAGTCACGATTCGCGGAAAGTGGGATCCGAAGCCCAAAAATTTCGCACAAAATTCCTGAGCCCATCGCGACTCGCGACAAAGCTCATCGCGACTCGCGACGGGCAACTAACCTGGTACTTGGAAAAAAAAATTTTCTGCTTCTTTCTCTTGTCCAAGTTCTTCCTTTTCGAATTTAAGTAGTTCCCCCTTCCAAAATCCAATGCCTTGGCTTCAAAATATCTACAAAATCATGGAGAAAACAACCCGTGAAAAGCATAAAGCAAAACAATGAAAGCTTAAAACTAAACAACATCAACAGAAAGTCACGAATGACGATCCGGATGATCAAAACTAAGTTTATTTAACGTCGTCGGCACGACTTACTTCCCTCCTTGGAGTTTAATCGCAAATCGGATCGAGGAGATGAACGTCCTCCCATTTTTCCGGTACAAAAGTCTCGTGGTAAGGTTTCAAACGTTGTCCATTAACCTTGAAGGTATTGGACTTAGCTCGATCTAAAATTTCCACCGCCCCATGCGGGAAGACCTTAACCACCTCAAAAGGACCGATCCATCGGGACCGTAACTTACCTGGGAATAGGCGAAGGCGAGATTGGAATAAGAGGACCTTCTGACCAACGTCAAAATCTTTTCTGATGATCATCTTGTCGTACCATGCCTTTGTCTTCTCTTTGTATATCTCGGCATTCTCATAGGACTCCCTCCGGATTTCATCCAGTTCCTCCAATTGCAACTTCCTATGCAAACCGACTTCATCAATATCAAGATTAAACTGTTTGACCGCCCAATAAGCCTTGTGCTGAATTTCTACCGGTAGGTGACAGGGCTTACCAAACACTAACCGGTATGGGGACATACCGATTGGTGTCTTATAAGCCGTCCTATACGCCCACAGGGCATCATTCAACCGAGAACTCCAATCCTTCCGGTTAGGGTTAACCGTTTTTTGAAGGATGGACTTGATTTCCCGATTGGAAACTTCGGCTTGCCCGTTGGTTTGTGGATGATAGGCGGTAGATGTCTTGTGAGTGACCCCATACTTCTTCAAAAGTGCTGCTATGGTCCGATTGCAAAAATGTGTGCCACGGTCGCTTATCAATGCTCGGGGTACCCCAAACCTAGAGAAGATGTTATTTTTCAAGAAATCTGCAACCATTTTAGAATCGTCAGTCCTGGTGGGTTTTGCTTCAACCCACTTCGACACATAATCAACAGCAAGAAGAATATACGTAAAACCATAAGAGCTAGGGAAAGGTCCCATAAAGTCAATACCCCAAACATCGAAGATTTCACAATACAAAAGAGGCTTTTGGGGCATTTCATTCCTAGTGGAGATATTTCCTACCCTCTGGCATTCATCACAAGATTTGCAAAAAGTGTATGCATGTTTATTCATCGTAGGCCAATAAAACCCACTCTCTAAAACTTTCCTAGCGGTTCTCTTGGCTCCAAAATGACCGCCACATGCATGAGAATGACAAAACTCAAGTATTGAGTGTATTTCACTATCAGGGATGCATCTCCTAACAAATTGATCCGCACAATGTTTCCACAAAAAGGGATCATCCCACACATAATATTTTGCATCACTCCTTAACTTATCCTTTTGGGCTGTGGAAAAATGATGAGGAAATTTACCAGTGACGAGAAAGTTGACAATGTCGGCATACCACGGTTGGAGATCCCTAATGCGATTAATGGTGAACAATTGTTCATCAGGGAATTCCTCCCGTAGTTGCTCCTTCATTGCTGGGCTTACCTCAATGTCTGCCCCCGGAGTCAACCGGCTCAAATGATCGGCCACAAGGTTTTCAGCGCCCTTCTTATCCCGCACCTCCAAATTGAATTCGCTCAAAAGCAAGATCCACCTAATCAACCTTGGCTTGGATTCTTTCTTCGCCATTAAATGACGAAGCGCTGCATGATCAGTGTATACAATAACTTTAGTACCAAGCAAATAAGATCTAAAATTTTCTAAAGAGAATACCACTGCTAGCAACTCCTTTTCAGTGGTGGAGTAGTTCCTTTAGGCTTCATTTAGGGACATAGATGCGTAATAGATGGCGTGAGGTACTCTCCCCACCCTTTGACCAAGCACTGCTCCAACGGCGTAGTCACTCGCATCGCACATTATCTCAAAAGGCAACGCCCAATCCGGGGGTTGTATGATAGGGGCCGATACCAACCTTTCCTTCAATGTATCGAAGGCCCCTTGACATCTCTCATCCACTACAAATTCCACCTCCTTTTGCAACAATTTGCATAGAGGAGATGCTATCTTTGAGAAGTCCTTGATGAACCGGCGATAGAATCCTGCATGGCCAAGAAAAGAACGCACTTCGCACACATTAGTAGGATAAGGCAAAGTTTGAATCGTGTCTATCTTTGCCTTGTCAACCTCAATACCATTAGAGGAGACAACATGGCCTAAGACAATACCTCTCTCCACCATAAAGTGACATTTCTCAGAATTTAGCACTAGGTCAGTTTCAATGCAACGGTCAAGAACTTGCGCTAAATGTGCTAAACAATCGTCAAAGGAATTACCATGAACAGTGAAGTCATCCATAAATACCTCGACAAAATTTTCAACAATTTCTGAGAAAATGCTTACCATACACCTTTGGAAGGTTGTGGGGGCGTTACATAGCCCGAAAGGCATGCGTCGGTAAGCAAATGTACCGAAAGGGCATGTGAAGGTGGCCTTCTCTTGGTCTTCTGGAGCGATAGCCACTTGAAAATACCCCGAGTATCCATCCAAGAAACAATAGTAAGGGTGACTTGCTAACCTCTCGAGCATTTGATCAATGAATGGTAGGGGGAAGTGATCTTTCCGAGTTTCTGCATTCAATCTGCGGTAGTCAATGCAAACTCGCCACCCATTTTGAACTCGGGTGGGCACCATTTCACCCTTCCCATTTTCAACGACTGTCATTCCACTCTTCTTTGGTACCACCTGAGTTGGGCTCACCTACTTGCTATCCGAAATTGGGTAAATCATGCCCGCTTGAAGCAACTTGAGGATTTCCGCCTTAACCACATCCATCATAGGTGGGTTCAAACGGCGTTGGGGTTGTCGGACGGGTCTCGCACCTTCTTCCAACAAGATTCTGTGCATACAAGTGGATGGACTTATGCCTTTGATGTCGGCAATAGTCCACCCAATTGCTTCCTTGTTCTCCCGCAACACCACCATCAACTTTTCTTCTTGCTCCTTGGTGAGCTTGCTCGAAATGATAACTGGAAGCGTCTCGCCTTCCCCAAGAAATGCATACTTAAGATCATCTGGCAAAGGTTTAAGGTCAAGCACCGGGGCTTTCATAAGCAAGGGGAGGAATTCCGGTTCCTCGAGTTCCTCTAAGAGTAGGGGAGAAGGTGTTGAGACACTCGGTGTCATCTTTTCAAGCAAGTTCAAATCTTCAAAGCTGCCTTTCAAGTTAGTGCTCATAGAATATACATTGTGGGCATCATCAACATCACATTGCAAAGCAACCAATAAAGAATCCTCACCATTTAGTTCAAAAACATCTTGCACAACTTCTTCAACAATATCTACGGCATGGCAAGAATGTTCTTCACTAGGATATTTCATAGAATCATTTATGTTAAACTCTATTTTCATTCCATCAAATTCCATGGTGAGGGTACCTTTATGCACATCAATCATTGTCCTAGATGTTTTCAAAAATGGCCTCCCCAACAAAATTGGGGCGGCATGTTTATCATGCTCCATGTCAAGGACATAAAAATCTGCGGGGAAAATTAAGGAATCCACCTTAACCAACACATCCTCGACAATACCCTTAGGGTATGCACTAGAACGATCGGCCAATTGGATTACCACCCCGGTTTTATGCAATGTTCCAAAGTTAAGATTTTCATACAAATAATAAGGAAGAACATTTATGGATGCACCTAAATCAAGCATAGCTTTTTCAAAACGAGTATTTCCTATTATGCACGGGATTGTGAACATACCGGGATCCCTACATTTAGGGGGTAGCTCTTTTTGACACAATGCAGAAACATGCTCACTTTTTCCACTTTTCAATTTATTTTTGGCCCTTTGTTTCCTATTCACAACACATAATTCTTTGAGAAATTTGGCATATCTAGGGATTTGTTCAATTGCATTCAAGAGAGGAATGTTTACCTCACACCTACGAAAGACTTCGTAGATGTCTTTGTAATCCTCCATCCTCATCCTGTCTTTCAAGGCATCTGGAAATGGGGGTTCCGGAACATATGGGGGGCTCTCCACCATCTTTGCTTTCTTGTGTGGAGGAGAGGATGGTTCCGGGGTGGAGGTTAACTCCGGTTTTGGTGGCAATGTCTCCAACTTGATTTCTTCCTCCTTATCTTTGTTGGCTAGCTCCTTGGTCACCTTCTCATGGATTGCCTCTTCCTCAACTCCCTTCTCAAACTCTTCAATTCTCGTTGGCTCCTTCTCATGGATTGCCTCTTCCTCAACTCCCTTCTCAAACTCTCCAATTCTCGTTGGCTCCTTCTCATGGATTACCTCCTCCTCAAATCCCTTCTCAGACTCTTCAGTTCTCGTTGGCTCCTTCTCAACATTTTCAGCCTCCGGTGAAGCACCGATCTCTCTACCACTTCTCAAAGCGATAGCACTTGCATTTTACCTCGGGTTGATCTCTGGTTGGGCAGGTATTTTACCCTTTTCCCGGGCTTCCATCCGGTTCACCATTTGAGCTATTTGGCTCACTTGAGTTTCCAAGTTTTTGATACTTGCTTTAGCTTCATCTTGGAATTGTTCACTCTTTTCAGCATTCATGCCTAATCGGTGAATAGCTTGCATTACCTCATCCTTGGATAGCCCCGAACCTTCCCCTTGGTTTCGGGATTTGTCTTCAAATCTTTGGAACTGTTGTTGAGGTGGCCGGTATTGTTGAGGGGGGAGCCTGTACGGTTGAGAGTTCTGGCCTCCTTGAGGTTTTCCATACCGGAGGTTCGGTTGATCACGATTTCCCGAATTATATGGCCGGTTTTGGTACCCTGGGTATCTTTGGTATCCTTGGTTACCTTGGTAGCCGTGGTTACCTTGGTAGCCTTGGTTACCTTGGTAGCCTTGGTTACCTTGGTAACCTTGACCACCTTGGTAGCCTTGACCACCTTGATACCCATAGGTACCTTGGTATCCTTGATTTCCCTGATACCCCATAGCACTTACTTCCTCAACGTAATCCTCTTGTAGAGTGGGGCATGTGTCCGTAGGGTGCGCCAAATAGCAAATTTCACAGGACTTAACATGTGGCGCACTTCCTCCGGGGTTGGTCATCAAGGTCTTCACCATGGATGTAAGGGTCGTGACTTGATCCTCCAATTTTCCACTGTTGGCAAAATCACTTACAGGCCTTTGGTTTCTCCTCCTCAAATCAGCCCTTGAGCTAAAATTCCTCGACTCTTCCGCTAGCTCTTCATATAGTTGCATGGCTTTAGCAGACGTTTTGTTTCCGAGGGTGCCACCACAAGAACTTCTAACCAGCCTTTGGTCTTCATCCAGAAGGCCATTATAAAAGTAATACACCAAATCTCCCTCCGAATAACCATGGTAGGGACAACTTGCGAGGAGCATCTTAAATCTCTCCCAATACTCGAAGAGAGACTCTTCATGCCACTGCAGAATGTTGCTTATATCCTTCTTCAAAGCAGCGGACCTCGAGGCTGGGAAATATTTGGCGAGAAATTTTGTCTTCAAATCAAGCCAACTCTTTATGCTCCTTGGTGGTAGGTAATAGAGCCAATCTCTAGCACCATCCTTAAGAGTGAAAGGGAATGCCTTCAACTTGTAAAAATCTTCATCCACTCCGTGAGGAACCGTTCCGCTACACAAGAAGTGAAATTCGGTGAGATGCTTGTTGGCATTCTCCCCTTGCCTTCCAAGGAATGCGGGTAGCATATTGATGAACCCGGTTTTCAGCTCGAAATGCCTATTTGGTCCAACCACTGGGTATTCAATGCACATCGGTTGTTGCTCAAGATTGGGCGCCATGATTTCTCTCAACAAGGGCTGTCCCAAAGGGATCCCTCTTTGGTGGGGATGGGGATTGTAGGCTTCTTCTTCCCTTTGCTCATCTTCAGTCTCGATTCAGGGGTCCATTGAAGAAGATGTGTTCACAAAATGGTCACTAGGATGGGTGTTATTCACACTTTCCAAAGAAAGCCTCCTAGCCCGTCTCAAATTCAACTCTAACTCGGGGTCGTAGTGTAAGGGCTCTCGTGAAGAGGATCGCGTGCGAACCATACACCAAGAACACAAACAATACGTCTCCAAGCCAAGCAAAAATGGCAAATCTACTAAGAAATCAAAATAAAATAAAATCAAACTAACAAATATTCACAAGTAGCACATAATCACACATAATATGCTAAAGCACTTAAAAATGAACGCCTCTTCCCCGGCAACGGCGCCAAAATTTGGGAGGTCGTCGCCGTACCTCTCAAAGTTAATATTTTTAAGCCCTTAATGCGTCCTATCCACAATAATGTAAATAGTGGCAAGATGGGGTCGTCCACAGGAAAATGGATTTTTCTAAGTACTTAGACACCTATATGAGAAAACGTACTAAACACATACATACATAGATATATATAAAAACATGTAAACAAAGGGGGGGGGTTTGGTTGGATGGTTCCTAAATTAGCAAATTAAAGTACAACAATTAGCAAATCAAGAGAATGATGATAATCATGTAAACGCAAATAAAGATGTGATGAAAACACAATTACGAAGCCTTGGGTGCAATTGACTTACACTTCCAAACCTATTATCCATCATTGAACATGTGACTTATTTACTACTTTCACTACTTGCTGTGAAGACTAAACTTCTATCCTTCTTAGATAGTAGTTTGCAAGAGTGAGTTCAACATCTCTTGTCAAACCTCACCAATGACTCCCGAGTCGTGACCACGACTCAAGGTATCCCATTAATGGCATTTAGCACGAAGGATCAACAAACTCGGCAACACTTATAACCACTACACCGTGACTAAGCATTTAACCGACCTATGCATTTACACGGGATTGATCAAGAGCGACCACTCATAGACCTCTCCCATTTGCTACAATTGATAAACATGGCAAAGAGTTCAACATTGCATATTTATCTAACAATCATCAATTCATCAACATAATCAAAAGCTCTAAATCATACTTATATATCCCTAACAAGAACAGGGGGAAATTTAACCCAATTTCCCCAAACCCTAGCTAGCAATTAATACAAGCATTTCATATACTCAAGCTTTCAACCACTATGATGAAATCAACAAACACATTAAATTCCCACAAATGCATAATAGCAAGAGTAATAAACAAGCTACAAAGTGTTCTTAGGACATAGGTTTGGAAGCTTAGGTCAATTGCTCCCAAGAGATGATATTAGCTAATAGAGTTCATGCTAATCTATCTAAAACAACAAATCAAAGCAACTAGATGAATCAAAGAAGAAAAATGGAAGAATAGGGTTTAGAACAGTACAAATTCGCAGCTGCTGAAGAACTGGAATGAGAGGAGAGAAAAATGGTATTTATAGTGGAAGGAAAAGAAAGTAGGATTCTGGTCAGTGGCCGTCGCGACTCGCGACGAAGTTCGTCGCGACTCGCGACGAACATGTTGGTCGCGACGAGTCCGTCGCGACTCGCGACGGTAACTAGAATTTTTTGCATTATTTCTTCTTCTCCTCCTTGTGGCATGTAGTCATCCCCATAGTCACTCCTCTCAACTTCTAAGTCTTCAATGGTTTCAAAAGTGATCTTCAATGGCCTCCGGTCTTCACGTCTTCGAAGCAAGTCTTCAAAATCTTCGAAAGTGTAGTCTTCAATGGCCTCCGGTCTTCATTACTTCGTTGCACAAAATATCTACTTAAAAGAGGTAAAAGAGCGCAAAGTTGCTCTTACCCCTTCTAAGAGGATTTCATGGTAAAACACAAGCTGTTGTAATGAAAGAGTACAAAATGGATCCTAAATAGTACTAAAATAAGCATATAAAGTGGACGCATCAAGTATTCATGTAATGTCTCGGATTTGGTGAGTTGGTGATTGGAGAATATTCTTCTCTAATTACAGAAAATCAGAATATCATGTTTCCATGATTAGGGTCTCTTAGAGTAGTATAAATAGAGCCTCTAAGTCAGTCAGAAAATTCGCACCATTCTCAAGTTCCTCATTTATTCTAAACTTGAGTCTCACTTCTTTCTGTCTCTGTCGGTGATAGTCCTTCGGGCCTTGCGTGAATCCCAGGTAACTCTTAAATGTTAATTATTGCCTGCGATGGTTTTATCCTAGGGAACGATGTCCACGACGGGACTCATTCATTTCAAGGGCAGCGAGTGTTACTCGTGACTCCATCAATTTGTGATTACTTGAAACGTGATTCATGCTTTGATTATTTGTAATTAAGCTTTTCGATTGTATGCTTGAATAATTAATAAAATTGTATTATTCTTGCATATGTTAATTGCTCGTTCAATTTTTGTTATTTGATTTTCGCATGATATAATCAATATATGTCCAACAGTTTTGAAACGAATGATATTTGTTGATTTATATTGATTTGGTTAATAAGATGCATGCGGAAGGTTAGTATATGCATGCAGATATATATATTGATATAGATTGCGTGAATTTCCAATTTTTCCATGAAGTATATGCATGTAGATATATATATTTATATAGATTGCGTGAATTTCCAATTTTTCCATGAAGAATATGCATGCGTGAAGATTCTGAAAAATATGCATGTGTCATAGGAAATAATCATGCGGTAATAATGCTTGCATAAATGTGGTATGCATATATTACTTACAAAATATTTATGTAAGGTAATAATGCAATTACTTGCTCGACTTGCATCATATATTTATTAATCGGCATACCATTTGCATATTTATCCGAAAATATGCAATTCTGCGCAAATCATAGGTAATTGCATATGGAAATTGTATGTTTGCAAAAATATGCATGCTAATGGTTTTGGTTATTTATAACAAAATCAGATTGAGCAATTTGTTATGTATAATTGTTTAAAATATTATACTACGATATTTGATGTGTACTTATATTTAATGGTGAATAATGTTGTATGTACACATCGTGAATCCCAGAACCATGTCGAGCAATGATGCTGTGAAGACTACCCCTGGGGTGATGCCTCTTGTGGCTGTTCCTCATGCTGAGAAACCCGAGAAGTTCAATAATGGTATGAACTTCAAGATGTGGAAACAGAACATGCTCTTCTACTTGTTCACTATGGGTTTGGAACGTTACGTTCACGAAGATCGTCCCATTGTGGATGAGAAAAGCGCTAAGGAAGTTCAAGATGCTGCGGTGGAGTGGAACTCTGAGGAGTATATCTGCCGCAACATCCTTTTGAATAGCCTTCACGATGCCATTTGGAATGTGTATGAGGTGAAGGAGCCTTCTAAGGTGTTGTGGGAAACTCTTGACCAAGAGTACAGGGGTGAGGAAGTTGGATCCAAGAAGTGGGTCGTCGGCAAGTTCCTCGACTACAAGATGGTTGATGCCAAGTCTGTGGCCAGTCAAGCTCAAGAGCTTCAAATGATGATCAATGAGCTGAATGCCGAGAAGATGACAATGTGCGAGACTCTCCAAGTCTATTTCATCATTGAGAAGCTGTCTCCAAGTTGGAAGGACTTCAAGAGTTATCTGAAACACAAGCGAAAGGGGATGACCATGAGGGATCTGATCCAAAAGCTTCGTGTTGAGGAGGATAATCGCATCTCTGAAAAGAGGATGAATGGATCTGTGCCTGTGGCAAGGGCCAATCTTGTGGAGGTTGGTGGGAGCTCCAAGTCCAAGAAGCCCAAGGCAAAGAAGGGATCCAAGTTGGGAGCTAAGGGTGGAGTTTCGAAGAAGTCGAAGTTCACTGGCAAGTGCTATAATTGCAACCTCGTTGGCCACAAGTCCTCCGAATGTAAGAAGCCAAAGAATGCCAAGAATGAGGCCAACATGGTTGAAAATCTTGCACGAGATGTGAATAACATCGATCTGTGTGCTGTGATTTCTAAAGTCAGCATGGTGGACTCCAATCCTAAGGAATGGTGGATTGACACTGGTGCTACGAAGCACATCTGCTCTGTCAAGGAAGTGTTCTCAAACTTCAAGGCAATTGAAGATGGAGAGACCATCTACATGGGCAACTCTGCAACTTCCATGGTGAAAGGCCATGGTATTGTGGTGCTGAAGATGACGTCTGGGAAGGAGTTGACTTTGAAGAATGTTTTGTATGTGCCAGACATTCGTAAGAACCTTGTGTCCGGTTCTATGTTGATCAAGCATGGCTTTAAGCTAGTGTTTGAGTCTGATAAGTCAGTCTTGTCAAAGCAAGGTATGTTTGTAGGCAAAGGTTATGAGCTAGATGGTATGTTCAAGTTGAACACCATGGTTGTACCTCCTAAGAAAGATGAAATGAATGCTTCTTCTTCTGCTTACATGATTGAGTCTTCCAATTTATGGCATGGTAGACTAGGACACGTTAATTATGATTCGATAATAAGATTAATTAAAATGGAGAACATACCTAACATGGAAATTGATGCAAATCATAAGTGTGAAACTTGTGTTGAAGCTAAGATGACTCGAACATCTTTCAAACAAGTTAAAAGAAACACGAAACCTCTTGAGTTGATACACACCGATATCTGTGATCTCAAGTTCGTGCAAACAAGAGGAGGTAACAAGTATTTCATCACTTAGTGGATGATTGTACGAAATACTGTTATGTGTACTTGCTAAAAAGCAAAGATGAGGCAATTGAGAAATTTGTTCTCTACAAAATGGAAGTTGAAAATCAACTTGATAAGAACATCAAGGTGATTAGAAGTGACCGTGGAGGTGAATATGTAGAGCCATTTAGGGACTATTGTTCTGAACATGGCATTATTCACGAGGTCACTGCCCCCTACTCGCCTCAATCTAATGGTGTGGCTGAACGTAAAAATTTCACTCTTAAAGAAATGATGAATGCGATGTTGAGAAGTTCTGGGTTGCCACAGAGCATGTGGGGGGAGGCTATTTTGATGGCCAACTATCTTTTGAATAAGATACCCCGTAAGGATGAGAAAGCAACTCCTCATGAGTTGTGGAAAGGCACGAAGCCATCCTTTACGTACTTGTGAATGTGGGAGTGCCTTGCGAAGGTATTAATCCCACCCCCAAGAAGTTAAAGATCGGACCTAAAATGGTTGACTGTATCTTTATAGGATATACACATGAGAGTAGTGCTTATCGCTTCCTTGTACATGAATCTCATCATCCCGAGATTCACAAGAACACGATCATGGAATCAAGAAATGCAAATTTCTTTGAGGATGTGTTCCCTGCCAAGGAAAGGGCCGAATCTTCGAAAAAGACCATTGAGTCATTAGACGAAGGCGTAGTAATTCCTAACAATCTCGAGGATCAAGAGGAGGAAGTGGATGAACCTAGACGAAGTAAACGGATTACGACCGAAAAATCATTTGGTCCTGATTATCTAACGTTTATGCTTGAAAGTGAACCACAAAGCTATAAAGAAGCTGTGAATCCATCTGACGGGCCTATGTGGAAAGAAGCGATTAAAAGAGAAATCGACTCGATTCTACATAATCATACTTGGGAGCTAGTGGACTTACCTCCAAGGTGTAAATCACTGGGTTACAAATGGATCTTCAAGAAGAAGATGAGAGCAGATGGCTCGATTGACAAGTATAAAGTCAGACTTGTAATCAAAGGTTATAGACAAAAGGAAGGTCTTGACTACTTTGATACTTATTCTCCGGTCACGAGAATAAGCTCCATTAGAATGATACTTGATATCGCCGCGCTGCGTAAGCTTGAGGTTCATCAAATGGATGTGAAGACTGCCTTCTTGAATGGAGATTTAGAGGAAGAAATCTACATGGAGCAACCTGAGGGGTTTACGGCTCCCGGTCAAGGAGGAAAAGTCTGCAAGTTGGTGAAATCATTGTATGGTCTCAAACAAGCGCCAAAGCAATGGCATGAGAAGTTTGACCATGTCGTCCTTGCCAATGGTTTCAAAATCAATGAGTGTGATAAGTGCATCTATTTGAAAGACACGGAAAATGGATATGTAATCCTATGTTTATATGTAGATGACTTGCTCATTGTGGGTAGTAATGAAAAGATGGTCAAATCTACCAAGGACATGTTGAATTCTCGTTTTGACATGAAGGATATGGGACTGGCGGATGTGATCTTGGGGATAAAGATCATCCGAAACTCTGAGGGTATCACCTTAACCCAGTCTCACCTTAACCCAGTCTCATTATGTAGATAAAATCCTTGAGAAATTCAACAAGAATGACTCAGAGGTGGCGATGACTCCAATAGATCCGAATTTGCATCTACGAAAGAACAAATTGGAGGCTATTAATCAGGTGGAGTACTCGAGAGTCATTGGGAGTCTGATGTACTTGATGAGTTGTACTAGACCAGACATTGCCTACACTGTAAGTAGGTTGAGTTGATACACGAGTAACCCCAGTATGACTCACTGGAAAGCAATAACTAGAATATTGAGATATCTACGTTATACTCGTGATTATGGTCTACATTATTTGAGTTATCCAGCTGTAGTTGAAGGATACAGTGATGCAAACTGGATACACGATATAAAGGATTTGAAATCCACTAGTGGGTATGTATTTACACTAGGTGGAGGAGCAGTCTCGTGGAAGTCCTCTAAATAAACGGTTATTACTCGATCCACGATGGAATCTGAGTTTGTTGCCTTAGACAAGGCAGGTGAGGAGGCCGAATGGCTCCTTCAATTCGTAGAGGACATTCCTAGATGGCCGAAGCCTGTGCCAGCCATATGTATACATTGTGATAGTGTATCTGCTATTGGAAAGGCTCATAATATGCTCTATAATGGGAAGTCTCGTCATATTCGACGGAGACATAGTTCCATAAGACAGCTTCTCTCAACTGGAGTGATCACAATTGACTATGTAAGGTCGAAGGACAACATAGCCGATCCCTTGACTAAAGGGTTGAATCGAGAGATAGTTGAAACATCATCGAGAGGAATGGGACTGAAGTCCATTAAATGATGGGTTATGTACGTGGACACCCAACCTATGTGACTGGAGATCCCAAGATCTAGGTTCAAAGGGACAACTAAACTGCAAAGACCCATTGCAATCACTGTGGGGGTTTCATACCTCCTATCTTATTCCTATGATGAAGAAACAGTGATGTGAATGGAGGTTAAGCATTAGGTTGCTTTTAATGGTTCATGGCATCAAGTGTGTAGTACTTGAAAGAGCGCATAGTCTCTGGAACTGCTCTTACGCCAAGAATCACCTATGTAAGCGAGAAGTGTAGCCGCTTCGAAAGGGAATTGTTGGGACGCAATTCTTTAGAAACCTTACACAACTAGGCGTGTGACATGGCCTGATTAATGGACACAACCGAGGAAAGCGCAAGGGCTAGGAAAGATGTCTGTGGGAAGTGCATTGTCGTTCACACAAGCGGTTGGGGAAGTTCAAGGACATCGTGTCTACTTCCTAACCAGTGGGCTAAGTGCACTCTCTCAAAGGAAAGTTCAAAGGGTGACACCTACTTATCCTATGCAGCATCTATGCCGTCGAAATGAATCTATCACCAAGTCAAACTCTGTGTCTGACGTGATTGTTCTGATTCCTACATCAATATCTATTCATGTGGGGGATTGTTGGAAAATGATGGTTAAAAGGTTGAAATTCGTCAACTTTTTGGGCTTCGTTTAGAGTGGGACCCGAACAGATTTTGGGTCAATGGATCTCATTTTTGGGTTCTCCTCTGCGAGTACTATAAAATTGACTATTTAAACTCTCAAAACGGATCAAGGGTGAATGGGATATGAATGTTTTAATTCACTCGTGAAAGAGGAAAAACAATGGGCGAAAATTGGCCCAGGTAATTTTCTCTGGACTGTCCAAAATGCGTATGGACCGCATGGAAGTCTTATGAAGGCCCAACCGCATAGTATATATGGAATTGCTTGTGTGTAATTCTTAAGAGATAAGAACAAAATACTTCCATATTTTGTGAGATATCTTGTCTTAAATAAATATGCTGTTTACCATGTTTAATATGATGAAGAATATTTGTACAAATATTTCTTCCTTTTCCAGCAGATATGATTCGAGTATTCATGGAATGTCTCGGATTTGGTGAGTTGGTGATTGGAGAATATTCTTCTCTAATTACAGAAAATCAGAATATCATGTTTTCATGATTAGAGTCTCTTAGAGTAGTATAAATAGAGCCTCTAAGTCAGTCAGAAAATTCGCACCATTCTCAAGTTCCTCATTTATTCTAAACTTGAGTCTCACTTCTTTCTGTCTCTGTCGGTGATAGTCCTTCGGGCCTTGCGTGAATCCCAGGTAACTCTTAAATGTTAATTGTTGCCTGCGATGGTTTTATCCTAGGGAACGATGTCCACGACGGGACTCATTCGTTTCAAGGGCAGCGAGTGTTACTCGTGACTCCATCAATTTGTGATTACTTGAAACGTGATTCATGCTTCGATTATTTGTAATTAAGTTTTTCGATTGTATGCTTGAATAATTAATAAAATTGTATTATTCTTGCATATGTTAATTGCTCGTTCAATTTTTGTTATTTGATTTTCGCATGATATAATCAATATATGTCCAACATCACATGTGTATTAAAATTATGCAGCAAACATATCTTTGTTAAGGGTCCTATTCCAGCAGAATAGTCCGTTGGATTACACATATCCTTGGAATATGGTTTCTGCAGATCAAGCATATTTTGGAGGCATGCGTAGCTTATAACCCACTTAATTTTTGTTGATCAGAACCTGTTATGACCTTATAAATGAGTTATAGATACACCACCTTTCACACGGAATAGAACCTTTTACGCCGTTATAATTCAGTTATGGAAACACAATTTTTCCTGTGAAACATGACCTTTTCAAAAGTTAGTAAAATGCAGGAAATAGTATAGAAGATGAAAGTGAGAGACATTCTACTGTACATGTTTAGAGCTTAGAAAGCAAGAGAACAAGTTCCTCATCAGGTATTCTGGCATCAGTGCATGCCCCCATTGTAGCAGCCAGCCTGGCAGCCAATTGATGCTTACAACAAAGTTGCTCCCTGTGGTTCACTATGTCATAGAAGAACAAACAACATTAACAATAGTGTTCTAGAAAGCATAAGTATTCTTCCTTCCATTGAGATTCTCCAACAACTTGGAAAATGGAACACCCACTGGGCTCACACAATATTTTCTTGAAGCCTCTTTGATTAACAATCTTGGTGGCTCTCTCAAAGTTTTTTCCATACAGAAAGATCAACATAGAAAGCTAATCGTCGGTAACATAAAGACTAGACTTGATTTCTTTCCAGATCTTCTCAGTAACCAGAATGCATGTTTTCATTGAGTAAATTCTCAGGATCCTCGGATTGACGTAGGAATATGATGTGAATTGTGAATAAAAATCTCGAGTTGAGTTGGAGCCAAAACGCGAGAGACAAATTTATAGCCACATTTCCTCCAACCCACTTAATTTGTTTCCAACCATTCTTACAAATGGATATATTGATTCCTTTCCACTTATGTTGTACTTCCTCCTTCCTAACCAAAGTTCATACTTTCTATTTTCGTCTGTCACAACCAAAGGTTCCGATTTTAACTATTTTTTTATTTGGATTGATATTCGTGTCTGAAATTTGACCAACTTATTTTATTCCCCACTTCTCCTATCACATCAGCAGCATAAATGTTTGTGCAAAAAGATGATAAAAATCTTTGGTTGGGACAGAGGGAGTATTCATTATGTTTCTTCTCTTTTGAAATATTCTTCTGTTCATCTATTTATGTCTCTCTTTCTATTTTATATGTTTTATTTTAGGGAAGCACCTTCTTTTATTTTGATACATTTCTAATATAGTAAAGTGTTGTGCGGAATGGAGAAAGAACAGAAAATATGAACGCAAATAACAAGACACAAGATTTACGTGGTTCACCAATTTGGCTACATCCACGGGAGACGGATTCACTATAATAGGTAGCAGGTTACAGACGCCAAGAAATTGACCAGATTTCTACCTATCTAAGTGCAGAACAGAATTAATGTTTATAGAGAGAAAAGAGACACTTTATATATTGTCTCCACTAAACCCTAACAAACTGGGATTGGAACAAAACACAATTCGGCCCAAATCAACATCAGTCCAAATTGGAATTGGAATTATATTCTTATCACCATTGTAGATGTAGTTGTATTCCAAGCCAGGGTCGCAGAAGCTGCTATTACAGTATTCAAGGCATACCAACAAATCTCCACCTTGACTTGAATCCTCAAAGTAGAAACTCCAGACGCACCATTACAGTGCCAGATGAGCAGACTTATCCCTCCACTCCCGGGACTGCCCATAGAGCACCTAATCAACTCTGATGTTCAGCAAGTCCAAACAGTGTTGAAACTTGCTATGTGGAACAGGTTTGGTGAACATATCAGCGGGGTTGTCAGCAGTTCTCACTTTCTTCACCCTGATTCTCCTCTCTCTCCTCAAGAAATGATATCTGACATCAATATGCTTGGTCCTCTCATGATAGACCTGATCCTTGGCTAGGCAGATTGCACTCAAACTGTCACAGTACACAGTAGCCTGATCATGATGTAGACCAAGATTACTAACTAGCCCTTTCATCCATATTCCCTCCTTTGCAGCCTCTGTCAGAGCCATGTACTCTGCTTCCGTAGTAGACAATGTCACTGTAGGTTGCAAAGTCGCCTTCCAACTAACCACAGAACCTCCCAAAGTGAATACATAACCAGTCATCGATCTCCTCGTGTCAACATCACCAGCATAATCAGAATCAGAGTAGCCTGTAACTAAGCACTCCGTATCACCTCCATAAATGAGACCCACATCAGACGTACCTCTAAGATACCTGAAGATCCTCTTCACAGCTTGCCAATGTTCCTTTCCCGGTTGCCCCATGAACCTGCTCACAACACTGACTGTCTGTGCTAAATCTGGCCTCGTGCAAACCATAGCATACATCAAGCTCCCCACCGCGCTGGCATAAGGAACCCGAGACATATACTCCTTCTCCTCGTCTGACTGAGGAGCAAACATAGTGGTGAGATGAATATTTGCAGCACTAGGAGTGTCTATAGGCTTGGCTGTAGACATGCCAAACCTAGCCAACACTTTCTGAATGTAGCCTTTCTGTGACAAGAAAAGCTTCCGGTGACTTCGATCCCTAAGAATCTCCATTCCTAGTATCTTCCGAGCTGCACCCAGATCCTTCATCTCAAACTCAGCACTAAGGAGTCCTTTCAACTTCTGAACCTCGTGCTTACTCTTTGCGGCTACCAGCATGTCATCTACATAAAGCACCAGATAGATGAATGACCCATCTCTCAACCTGCTGTAGTAGACACAACAGTCATAAGCACACCTCGTATATCCCAGCTGAAGCATGTAACTGTCAAACTTCTTGTACCACTGCCTCGGAGACTGCTTAAGTCCATACAAAGACTTCTTCAACTTGCAAACATACTTTTCCTTGCCAGGAACCTGGAAACCATCTGGCTGAGTCATGTACAACTCTTCCTCCAACTCTCCATGTAGAAAAGCGGTCTTTACATCAAGTTGTTCAAGCTCCAAATCCTGATGTGTCACTATAACTAGCAACACCCTGATGGAAGTGTGTCTGACCACTGGTGAGAAAATCTCATTGTAATCTACTCCCTCTCTCTGACTGAAACCTCTAGCAACAACTCTAGCCTTGTACTTGACTCCCTCTGTAGGTGATATCCCTTCCTTTTTCTTGAAAACCCATTTGCAAGTGATAACCTTTCTCCCTTGAGGCTGTTGAACCAAATCCCATGTCTGATTCTTCTGAAGAGACTCCATCTCATCTCCTATTGCAGCAAGCCATTTATCAGCATCAGTACACGAAGTAGCCTCTCTGAAGGTTGATGGCTCTTGAGTATCCATTTCCTCGGCAACTGACAGTGCATAACCCACCATATTCTCAAACCCATATCTCTTTGGCGCCCCAACTCCAACCCTCCTGGGTCGATCCTGAGCTAAACTACGGACTGTAGCTCCTGATGGTTGAGAATCTGGTGGTGGAGATTCCGGTATCTCAGATTCTGTCTGTGGCTCTTGATTCACCTCAAATTGTTCCAATCTATTTTCACCTTGAGTGACTTCAAGCTCCACCTGTTTATCAACTCCACTAGTTTCTGGCACAACTGTGGGCTTCACCATAGATCTAAGCAAAGAATTTTCATCAAAGACAACGTCCCTGCTTAGAATAACCCTCTTCTCAGATGGAGACCATATCCTGGAGCCTTTAACTCCATCTCCATAACCCACAAAGACACCCTTCTTGGCTCGGGGCTCTAACTTACCATCACTAATATGATAATAAGATGTACAACCAAAAACTTTTAACTTGGAGTAATCAACAACTTTACCTGACCACAACTCCATAGGTATTTTGCACTCTATACCCGTGTGAGGCCCGCGGTTGATCAGGTAACAAGCTGTACTCACCGCCTCTGCCCAGAATCTCGTTTCCAAACCAGCATTAGAGAGCATACACCTCGCTCTCGCCAGCAATGTCTGATTCATCCGCTCAGCTACGCCATTCTGCTGTGGCGTATTCCTGACTGTATGATGACGAGCAATCCCTTCATCCCTACAAAACTGATCAAACTCAGACGAGCAGAATTCCAGCCCATTATCAGTTCGAAGCCTCTTGATCTTCTTCCCGGTCTGATTCTCCACCAAAGCTTTCCACTCCTTGAACTTCGAGAAAGCTTCACTCTTATGTTTCATCATGATAACCCAAGTCATCCTTGAGTAATCATCAATCAGAGAAACAAAGTACCTGTGACCTCCCAGTGACTCAACTCGGGAAGGTCCCCAACAATCAGAATGGATGTAATCCAATGTGCCCTTTGTTCTATGAATCGCCTTAGGAAACTTGCTGCGGTGATGCTTCCCAAAGACGCAATGCTCACAGAAGTCCAAGCTCTTGACCTTGTGGCCACCAAGAAGATCATACTTCGACAGAATCTGCATCCCTCTTTCACCCATGTGACCAAGCCTCATATGCCATAACTTAGTCATATCATCCTAGTGAACCTCCGAAGATGCAACATTAACAGAATCCATAACCGTGGAACCTTGTAGAAAATACAAGGTACCATGCAGAACACCTTTCAGAAACAGCCTAGAACCTTTGCAGACACACAGAACTCCATCACTCCCTGAGTAGACGAAACCCTTTCTATCCAATGTAGGAAGAGAAATCAGATTCTTTGTCATCGATGGAACATGCCTGACATCGTTCAAAGTACAGAAACTACCATCATGCGTCCTGATCTTGATTGAACCAATCCCAACTACCTTGCACGCAACACCATTTGCCGTAGTAATGATGCCCTCAGCTTGCTCATAAGTTGAGAAATAATCTCTCCTTGGGCATACATGGCAAGATGCCCCAGAATCAAGAAACCACGCATTAGAATGATTATTTTGCCCAGTAACAGCTAGAGCAAAATCATCTTCAGAACTGAAATCCCCTTCAGCCACAGCAGCAGTACCAGATGTACTCCCAGATTTACTAGCCTTCTTCGGACACTCCTTTTTCCAATGCCCCTTCTCCTTACAGTAGTTACAAACATCATTGGCCTTGGGACCCTTTGAAGATGACTTCTTGCCCTTCTTCTTATTGCCGGTTTCCTTGCCTTTTGTGTTTCCGTCACTAGCAAACAAGCCAGTGGCCTGACTTTCTATACCTGTACTGTTTGCCTTATGTCGCAACTCTCTACTATGGAGAGAGGATCTTACTTCCTCCAGAGACACAGAATCTTTACCAACAATAAATGACTGAACAAAATTCTCATACGAAAGTGGTAAAGAAACTAGCAAAATCAAAGAAGCATCTTCATCTTCAATTTTCACATCTATATTTCGTAATTCTAATAACAAAGTATTCAATTGCTCTAGATGGTCTCTGAGTTGTGTACCTTCCTGCATTCGGAGACCGAAGAGGCGTTGTTTCAGAAGCAGCTTGTTGGTTAGAGATTTCGTCATATACAAACTCTCCAACTTCAGCCACAGTTGTGCAGCAGTCTCCTGATCTGAGACCTCAGTGATGATTTCGTCCGTGAGACAAAGCATAATCGTCGAGTGTACCTTTTCTTCCAGACTCACAACATCGCCAGAACTGCTCGCGAAATCCTTCGTCAGCGGAGTCCACAAACCTTACTGTTTCAGCAAAGCTCGCATCTTGATCTGCCATAAACTGAAACTGTTTCTCCCGGTAAACTTGTCGATCTTCACGTTCAACCCAGACATCTTTCTCCCCGATCAGCCCCGATCTGATGAGCCCAGAATCCGATACACCCACTACGGATCTCACCGGAAAAGGAAATCGCTCTGATACCAGTTTGTTGTGCGGAATGGAGAAAGAACAGAAAATATGAACGCAAATAACAAGACACAAGATTTACATGGTTCACCAATTTGGCTACATCCATGGGAGACGGATTCACTATAATAGGTAGCAGGTTACAGACGCCAAGAAATTGACCAGATTTCTACCTATCTAAGTGCATAACAGAATTAATGTTTATAGAGAGAAGAGAGACACTTTATATATTGTCTCCACTAAACCCTAACAAACTGGGATTGGAACAAAACACAATTCGGCCCAAATCAACATCAGTCCAAATTGGAATTGGAATTATATTCTTATCACCATTGTAGATGTAGTTGTATTCCAGGCCAGGGTCGCAGAAGCGGCTATTACTGTATTCAAGGCATACCAACATAAAGTTTAGGTTATTTATAACCAATCATTTTACTATTTTTTTAAACTTTTCACTTGATTTGTTCCACTCTACTCAATTGACATCTTCTAAATTATTGTGTCATAAAGTGATATGCCAATATTGAATGAACAAAGGGATCCACTAGTAGAGGTCGGACTATTAAAGTCGGTGATAGAAGGCATTTTGGGGGAAAATAATACGAAACTACTTTGGTTAAGGAGTTCCAAACTCGGAATCCCTGTTCGGCACCAGCAGATTCATTTAAAGGCTCTCATTTTGCCAACAAAGGTGGTTTCCTAATAACCACCTTTAATTAGCGTTAATTAAAGGCGATTTAGGTTAAAACTGCCATTAATTATCCTAATTAAAGGTGGTTGTGTGGAATTGCCTTTGATTGACACTAGTTTTGAGTTTTGAACAGGGCCTCACCATGCCTTCAGAGTTTGTAAAAGGCCGCCTCTACTTTTCTTAAAAGACGAAAGACCTTTCGAGCTCGGAAAGTTGATCAGGTTTCTATCCCAAACTCGGAAAGGGTTTTACTTTGGATATATTTATTATGAGGTGGGTTTTGAGCTCGGAACCCACTCCTTATATAATTAAGAAAAATAATGCGCCCATTTCTTCAAATTCTCAAAAACAAAAAAAATTGAAGGGTTTTACTCCCTTTCGTAATCCGTTGATGAAGAAGTAAAAATATTACATTGAAGAGCATTATTTTCCATTAGAAAAGGTAAGTTTTATATAAATTTATTGTTTGAATTTATCATGAATTAGGGTATTACATATATAAATCTTGAATTAGGGTTTGTAGTTAGGTTAATTAGTGGTGGGTTATGATTATTGTTGTGATAATGCTAATGGGTCGCATTGTAATTGACCTGTAGGATAATGGATTGGAATGAACTCATTGGTAATGATCTTAGAAAATCACCCGATTACATGCCATTGATTGAAACATTTCTTCCGTTATCGTTTGAAGATGCTTCTAAAAATGGTGTTGTACGATCCCGATTCCCATGTAAAGATTATAGAAAGAATGTGTATTTAAGGAAGAAGAAATTATGGGGACATCTCATAATGAGGGGGTTTCAAACTAGCTACACTCGTTAGGTATAGCATGGGAAAGTTGGAGGAACAGCTCGGACGATTGATTTGAGTAACACGAATGTGTGAGATGAATTAGATGGGAATTTGGAATATGAGGAAATAGAGGAGGATACTGCAAGAGAGTTCAAAGGGACACCCTAGGTCTTACAAGCTTTACTTGATGACAAATAGACGTCATTGTACAATGGCTCCAAACATTTGGTACTTAATGTGACTTTGAGAATAATGAATATGAAGGCCAAATTTGGGTGAACTGATAATTCGAAGGCCAAAACTATAGAATTTCTTAGGGAATTTCTCCCCAAAGGTAACATGATACCGGATAGGTTGTATGCCGCAAATAAATTTCTCTGTCCGATGGGATTAGAATTGAAAAAATTCATACTTTCCTAAATGATTGTATGTTGTACTGGGGGAAAGAAGATAAAAATCGAGAAATATGCCAGATATATGGTGAGTCTCGCTACAAATTGAAGAGGGGTGCAATTGCGGTGGGTGTAGAAATGTTGACTAAAACAAAGAAAAAACACTGGAAAAAGTGATGTGGTACCTCCCTATTGTTCCTCGATTGTAGAGGTTATTTCCGTTTAAACAAAGAATTTTTTTTCGCATTGGCACGCAGAGAGGGATTCACCAGTGGATGATGTGATTAGACATACTTCGGATGAGGAGTAATAAAAATAATTGATGCCCTTTGCGGTTTGGCCATGCACCAATGGAATGAATCCATTTGTTCATATGAGTAGTACACATTGCTCCTGGCTTGTTATGTTTGTTATCTAAAATCTTACTTCATGGTTGACAATGAAACGTATGTATGTGTTGTTATCTGTGATGATTTCTGGTCCTAAGCAACTAGGTAATGACATAGATGTGTATCTTACTCCTCTTGTTGATGATTTTTTTACCCTATTTAATGATGGTGTTCAGACATATGTCGTAAGTGTTGGAGGTTTCTTTACATTGAAAGTGATGTTATTTTGCACCATTAATGATTTTCTTGCATATGGTAATTCTTTCGGTTACTCAGTGAAAGGTCACTTTGCTTGTCCTGTGTGTGAGAATGAGACTAATTACCACCAATAGATGCATAGTTGTAAAATTGTATATCAACGTATTTGTAGGTTTCTTTTGAAAGACCATCCATGGCGATTGGAAAAAAATGGTTCAATGGAGAAGTAGAGGCTTGAGAAGCACCGGTAGCACGAACATGCACTAAGATATTTTAAACTGTGAAAATTTTGCTTAATGACTTTGGGAAGAAGAAACGTAAATTGCCTGTGGATAGGAGATGGAAGAAATGCTCCATTTTTTTAGAATGCTTTATTCTAAGCATTTGGATGATAGACATTGTCTCGATGTCATGCACATTGAGAAGAATGTGTATGATTCTTTGGTCGGGTCATTGTTGAATACCCTTGGGAATAAGAAGGATGAGCTTAAGGCTCAGTTATATTTAGTTGAGATGGGAATTTAGAAGAACTTAGGACCAGTGAGTTCCGGTGAAAATTGTTACTTGCCCCTTGCTTGGTATTCTATGTCTAAATCAGAGAAGAAATCATTATATGAGACCCTTAGTAGTGTTAAGGTCCCGGCTGCGTATTCTTCCAACATGAATTTGACAACCTAATGCATTGCGATTCAATCATCATTTCCATCTAATGTAAGATTGTTCATTACGAAGCTATGTTTTTTTTTCAAGTCCATTTGTAGCAAAAACATTAGTGTGTTGAAGTTGGACCGTTTGCAATCAATGATCATTAATGTTTTGTGCCGGATGGAAATGTATTTCCCCCCCTCATTCATTGACATTATGGTCCACTTATGTGTTCATCTTGTGTGAGAGATCAATCTTTGTGGTCATGTGTTTCTGAAGTGGATGTACTCGCTGAGGAGGTACATGAAAATATTCAAGCATTTTGTGAAGAATCGGTTCAGGCCTAATGCAAATATTTTACAACAATATATGATAGAGGAGGTCATTATGTTTTGTACTGGTTACATGAATGAGGTCGATTCGGTTAGGATCCAACTCATAGAAATGAGGGACAGTTGGAAGGTCATGGGGTTAGGCATGGGAAACTTTTCAGTCCTAGCGCAAAAGATTTATGCACTGTCTATCTTTATGTTCTTCGCTATCATGAAGACGTTGTCCAATATATAAAGATTCACATGGATATCGTTAGAGTTGGCAACCCTAATTTCAATGAAGCTTATGTTCTACAATTGCACAGTATGACTTTTGTGTTAAGGTTGAGTGATCACGTAACTGTGGGCGATCATCCTATAAAGGTTAAATGGCTGGCTCATAGACCACTTGGTATTGTACTTTCTTATTGAGGATACGATGTCAATGGTTTTACTTTTTTCGAAAAACTAGTGGATGATAAGGGTGTGTCTTATAATAGGGGAGTGTCTCTCGTCTCTGATGTTTTTCATGTTGATAATGGAAGTGATAATAATCCTATGTACGCTCATCAGTGTTACTTTGGAACAATTTAAGATATCTGGAAGCTTGACTCTGTCAACATGCGAGTAATTATTTTGAAATGTTAGCGGGTTGATTTCAACAAAGGGCAATAGACTGAGGATTTTGGTTTCGCCCTTGTTAACAGGAGTCGGATTGGTTGGCAGGAAGACCTTTCATATTAGCTTCTCAAGCGCACCAATTTTTTTATGTAAGGGATCCTTCCGATCCTCGGTGGGAGATTGCTGTGGAAGAAAAATGCGCTTTTGTTGAAGAATTCAAAGTTGAAGAAATTCTTAGATTCAGTCACAATACAACGGGTGTTGGAATCGATGATGTTATCTTGATTGAGGAGGATGATCATAGTTTGAATTGTTCCATCATCCACAATGATCTTAATGAGGGAATTTAGGTGGACGTCTATGGTAAGGTAAGCCGCAAAAGGGGAAGGGCCAAAAAGGTTACCAAGAAAAGAAAACAGAATAAGTTATGTTATCGTTTGCAATTGTTTTTTTTATAATTAGGTGTGTCAAATTTGTGTGATCAAAGATTTGATTTAAATGTTACTTATATTTTGGTTGAAAGAGTAACACAAAGCAAGATGAGATCATAATCCAAACAGTGATCAATTCAAATAGCATTCATAGAAAATATCACATCCTCTTACAAACCATTAAAACTGGAAAATAATAAGTCAAGAAATAGAAATCATCATACAACCATCAATAGTTCAGAACAGATAAATATCAGGTGAATAAAGGAACCTCTATGGTAGGTGCAACTCCAAGTTATCTTCAAGATCACCTGTTGATGTGGATCGGTTAAGACGAGGGCGGTGGGTGGAAGTGAGGTGACGTTTGTACGCTGCTTGTATTTTCTCAATTTTCAAAATCCATGCCTTTATGGTGGTGAACTCCTTGTGCACGAACTTGTAGCAATCTCTAAAGCCTTTGAAGTAGGCTTTCTCCAAATCTACAAATGTTAAACACATAAAGATAAAGATATATATATATATATACATAATAATGTATAATATTTAAAGAAATTGCTATGAAAAACAAGAAAATCACTTACCTTCATCAACTCTAGGCCTCTTACTTGGCCCCCCATCACCCCATGTCTTATGGCACCATTTATCATCGACCAACACCCACCTCTTATGTTCAAAGTAGGTCTTGTCGAAGTACTTTGGCAATTTCTCCTCACCGGTAATTTCCACCCCCTTGATCTTCTTCAATATTTTGGTGATAAAATTCTCGTATAGGAGGCTCCTCACTACCTGAGTCGATGTGGAAACCCAAACCATGTGCTTACATATCCCGCCCTGGGGTTTATTTTCATACTCTCCATTATGAAATAAGACAACATCAAGGCGCTATATGTAGGCTTGGTGATGTGTCTGGAGGTTGAAACTAAGCATATAGCATTCATTTCAAAGACAATGCATTCATAGATTGTTAAATGATTGAGGTAAAAAGTCTCTGGCTTACCCAAATCCCGTGCATCACGTTGGAAGTATTTAACAATACATTGGATAGGGTCAGCGTGTGGGTAATCAACGAGGAGTGGCCATTTTTCCCTATAGTAAACATCATTCAAAGGACCCTCAAGGTCTTTCAGATATATGCTTTCGGGGTTCCTATAAGGGCAATCTAGGGCTTCATTCAAAATCTATTCGTTAATAGGAATATCAATTCCCCCTACCCTAGTGGAGTAATCATCATTCGCAACCTCTCATAGATTGCTATAGAATTGACAATACAAATCCAAATAAGAAGATTTGTAGCACGAGAGCAATGTTTCCACATGTTGGTCTTTAAATTTATCTAAAGGATTGGCTAATCCAATTCTCAAGTACTTGTTGAAATGAATAACATATAAATCAAGTAACTTTCCCTTCTCACATATTGATTGTACCTAGCTTGTGCAGGCAACGACACAATTCACTATGTCATGCCCGGGATTGTTGTCGGTGGATCGAGATCGAGGGATGCAAACTTGAACCACCTTTTGCCATTGATAATATTTCCCCTTTGTGCTTGCTTGATGTATTGTTGTAGCCGATCTCCTTCTCGATGTCGAAATCGCTCTCAAGAGTTTGTGTAATAGTTTGGAATAAGAATAGGCAGACGAAAGTTTGGGGATTTTTTTATATGAAGAGTATGTTCCGAGTCCAGAACATGTTCGGCCCTTGTTATGTGAACAGCCGATTTCTTGTTTCTGAGTTCGTAAATGGTAATTCAGCTCTTCATGTAATGGGGCCGAGGAGGTTCCGAGTTCGTAAAGAAATAATTTGGTAAAAAAACACATTTTTTTACCAGAGAAGGGCAAGATTTTTTGCCAGTAATCATAACCACCCTTTACAAGCTCTTAAGCTGATTAGGCCCAATTGAGTTTTAAGGACCAATTCTATTATGAGTTCGGAAATTAATATGGGTTTAAAAAAACAATGTCGACTGACTTCCAACCTCGGAAATTGTTCGACTGCAATGGACAATTTTGCAGTCAAATGGGTTACATAGAGTGGTTTGTGTAGAATATTAAATCATTATAATTCTTTACTTGAGCATTAAAAAAATACACATAAAACAATAAAAGTTGGCTAATATAATGAAAGGAATAACTTATTGGTCATAATTCATGCATAGAATCATATCATCCAAATCTTTAAAAAAATAAATACTTGCAGCTAGAAGTTTTGATAAGTCTTAAAACTAGTCATGCTAAAAGATTTCATAAAAAACTAATTTCAGAATATTGATTGCCTAGACATCCTCAAACATGTGCTCAATCTCGTAGTCATGGTCGTTCTCTTGGTTCCCACCATGAACCGCCCCAGGCCCGGCCTCCTCATTACCATTCGTCATAACCGGACCAATGCTTTGTGGCTCTTCATCCTCACTTAGTTCAAGGTGGAGTCCCTGACCTTCCATGAATCGTTGGTGTTGGGCACCCGCTCTTGCAAACAATTCTGAGGTCTCTTCAACATCGCCTCGAATGCAGTTCAAGTACTGCACTATGGTAGTCTTCCAGCTGCTCTAGGAACCTACTCAAAAAAATGAAATTCAATATACACAATTAGAAATAAGTACAAGAAGTGTATAAAAATTTCTTTAAACTATTGAAGAATGTTAAATACTTAATAGATCCCGATCTCTAGGCTCTATCTAGTTCCAGCTCCTTAGCTCTTCGGTATTCTTCGCTGCCTATCCCTTAATAACTGATTGCTTCCATTTATTGCCAACACCGAGCCTCAACTGCTTGTGCTGAAACCACAGCAAGTCATAAAACTCTAAGAGGAGTGGGCAGTTTTTGGGTTGGACGCCGACCTTCTTCAACATTGATGTGATCAAGCCATTGTAAGGGAGATCTTTCTTTTTTGGTATTTGCAGCCTTCAGCATAATAATAATGATGGTATACCCAGGGTTCATCTTCACACCCTCCACCACATAGTAGAATATCATAAGATTCCCAATGGTCAGCTCACAAATGTGTCCACCCATGGGCAAAACATTCAAACATACCCACTCATGAGCATATGCTCTACCGTAAAAAACCTATATCATAGCCCTCCGTTGGTCTAGTTCTAGGGAAGTATTTTCTAGCCATGGCTATGGGGTGGCTTCTGTGACTGATGGCCAACTATGTTGGTGATAGATTTCTACGAGGCCTTGGCTATCCTCGGGGTTCAATTTCTTGGGGGAAGTGTATGAGCTACCTAGGGTTTCATATATTGTGTAGTTAGTAACCACGGTTATTTTTCCATTCACCTTAATAACATCACAATTTTTCATGCTTTGCTCCAAATTAGCTTAAAATTCGATAACCTCATCTACATAAGTTATTTCCTATAAACACAACAAATTCTCGAGATGTTGGTCTTTGAAATGGTTTAACGGATATCGTAGACTCAAATCTCCAATTGATGATGCACGAATAAAATTGAATTGATAACCTTACACTTGGAGGATTCAACATACCTCTCCTCCACATTTTTATGGAAGAATTGTTCTGGCGCCGCGATCTCGGTGAATGGTTCACGGTTACAGTTGCTCGCTGTCCCAGTGCTCTTCATTGAGTATCTGGGCATCGACATTGTGATCGGAATGGGAATTTGGTGAAGTTTTTGGAAGTTAGGGTTTGAGAAGGGATTTGAATTTTGGGGTTTTGGGCTATGTCAGTTTGCAAAAATTGGGGGCATTTTTATACTAAAATAGGTTCCGAGTTAGGAACCTGTTCCTAGGTATTTTAAAAAGAGCCAATTCTCTTACGAGTTCAGAATCCAAATCTAATGGGAAAAAATAGCATTAAAGGTGGGTTTTCAAAGGGTATTAAATACCCTAAGAAAGCCCACGGTTTCCCACCATTTGCCCCCCATAAAACCCCTCCAACCCGCTTCTTTATTTCTTTTCATCTCCAATCCTTGATTTCTTCAAGTGATAATTAAAGGTAAGTTTTCATGCCTCCAACTCCTACATTCCTCATCTATATTTAATTTATTATCACTTCATTTTCACATTGTTTTGAAGGGGACGATCAACACATTTTCTATTGGACTTGATGGTGAGCAAAGTTTAACAAATTGAAGTTGTCACTTGTTTAATTTAAAGGTTAGTGTTTTAAATCCCTAGATTATTTGGTGCTCCACGATGGATTCTTGAATGGTTGATAATTTTTAAGGATATTAATTATATTTATTGTTTAATGTTGTTATATAGTGATAACATAATGATTGTGAGATAGGTCGTACCTTGGGTAGTAAAAACCTAATAATGGTTTTTTTCTAAGTTAAAATTTTAGTGGATGTTTGAAGTCAATCTTATAAGTAGTATTTTCTTTGAAAACTTTATTTTATGAAGTGAGTTTCATGATTGAGCGGAGAAGTTTTGGATGTAGGTTTAATAATGTCTAAGAAAAGGACTTGTGACGATGTGTCACGTTCACAAAATAGCCATCCTGCGACATTGAGATTTCGTTGTGATGACGATAATGGATCCGATGAGGTAGGAATAGGAAAAACACATTGTAGAACATTAGAACGTATGATAGTTAGAAAAGAGTTAACTCCATTGGTTTTCAATAAGTCGGGAAAGTGTTTGTCCAAAGAACGTGCATAGTGGTCTAATTGGGTTTCAAAGGTTGGTAGAATAAGGTTTGACATAAAGTATGATAGTTGGCATAAGGTACCCAAAGACTATAAGGAGACCCTATGGATAGAGTGCAAGGTACCGTTATTGGCCATAATGATGTTCCCCACTTAATTTCCCATACCCTTATTCTAAAAATTAAATCTAACATATTGTAACTCCCATCATTCTGAATCCCCATAGAGACCCTTCGAAATCGATGCTCCATATATGGTATTTCTGGGAAAGAAGGCAACAACCATGATGTGCAAGAGCTGTCGGGAACACAAATACACATTGTTAAGGGACTGCATATTTTATTCGGAGAAAGGTGATCGCCCGTGGATAACTTGCACACGTATTCAATTAGAAAGTTGGGAGATCTTTAAGAGAAGGGCTTTGGAGAATGATTCTAATGTTAGTTAAAATAAATTCACAAATTATTTAGATTTACATGTCTTTAATGATGACATGCCTCTAACAAGCTAACATAGGGTACAAGGAAAAAAAGCATTGTCGGTTTGAATTTCATTCCTCACTGATTGAGACATGGGTGGTATGGATTCCAGACATTAAAGTTTGTGCAAGAACGTCTAGAAATAGATGTTCAAAATGCAATCGAGGCCGGGATGACCGATGAAGAGGCAAGGGCCACGACACAACCAATGGATGTGGATGACATTGAGAGGTGTGATTTATTCATCAAAGTTCGACAAAACAAGAAGTGTATATATGAGAAGGAAGACGAAAAAGAAAGTTTGGAACGAGTGGTAAACCCTACGAAAAAGGAGACATGTCTTTAGTGATGACATGCCTCGATAGCCTTGACTATCTCCCCTTCAAAATAGGAGACACAAAATGAGGGATCAAACCTTATTACCAAAACCGCATATCAAGCTCTTCTAACAACATTATCTGTAGATGCATTGGCCGGAGGATACATGTTCGTACCACTGCTCAATTACATCGGCTGGTGTGACCTAGTCCTCCGGTAATACAAGGTAATGTAAGGTACTTATTTATGCTACTCTTTGTCGTTCTTGTGGTCGAATATTATATGAGAACATGTAACCTCTCTCTTACATAATTTTAGGACCTCATATGTTAACTTTCCATTGAAAGGTAATACGAAGAAGTGGTTTGAACACACGAATGAGCTATTTTAAAGGAGCGCAATTTAGAGGTAATGCAAGGGACTTATTTAGAATAGTTTGTAAACTATAAGCAAGGTACTTATTTTTTTGCTCATTCTTTAAAGAAACAATTGACACTGTATCACCGATTTAATTTTAGATCTTATTCGTTGACGATACAACACCATACACAACCGAGAAATTGAAGATAGTGAGAGGCAACTCAAAACCCCAATATTTTTCCATTCCATACACGCATCATATTCATAGATACGCTCTAACCAGGTATGTGACATTATGTGTGTCTTGAAAACCTAGAGTAGCTCTAATGTATTTTCATATCAGGTTTGGGGATATCGTAGTTATCTAAAAGAACGGTAGAATTACGTATAAAATTAGTTATTGTACAATATCTGTGTTCTTGAATGAAACTATTTGTATCGTTGTATGTTGTTTGATGAATTAAGGGATAAATACATTTATAACCCTAACTTTAGGTTGAAAGTACCAATATAACCCTGCAATCCCGGAAAGTGCTAATTTAACCCTAACTAATCACTGTAAGTGTCAATCTAACCCTAACTTTTGAAAATATTTGTGCCGATATAACCAAAATCCCTAATTCTAGCATTGACCAAATAAATTGAGGCAGGACCAAAAAAAGAAATGACAAAAATACCCCTTACATGAAAAACCTATCTTTCTTCTTTAAAACGTGATGCTGCCACAATTACCCAGATCATGGCCGGGCTAATTAAGACCAGTTCATGGTCATCTGAACTGAAATCCTCACTTGCCACATTTGCCTCGCAATCTTCACTCGACCGTGCTCCACACGCTCCAGCTCATCAAAATCCTTCCCAAAGTCCTCTTTTTCTTCCAATGGGTCCACCTCAGTCCCACCTCCTCACACTCCAAATTCTCTATAGTGGCCAAAATTTCAAGGAGTTGAAATTCCGACCGCCGCAGAGGATTTGAAGTGTGAGGGGGATAAAAAATCTCAAGCAAATCTACCTGCGCCATCAAGCTGGAGGACGAACACTTCAGCACCTTAATCCGGGGGTTCGGTGAGGCCAGGATATTCAAGGAATCAATGTTTGAATATGTAAATTACTGGTCTAAATTCTAATTCTTTAATTTGGATTTTTTTAGCCTAGCAGTGTATTGAATGGAAGATCGGAGTTCTTTCTTACAATAATGAATGGAAGATCTGAGTTCACAAAGGGTTTCCTGTTCAGAAAAGCGACAAGGAAGACAAGGGTTTCATCTTTTCAATTATATTTTTTTATGATAAGGGAAAAATTGTCTTTTCATCAAAATTCAGCCAAACAAACATTGATTGAATAATCAATGGAGTCAGAGGTTATTTTGGCACTTTCTGAGATTGCAAGGTTATATTTGCACTTTCAGCCTAAAGTCAATGTCATTTAAGCACTTAACTCATGAATTAATTAAGTACATATAAGTGAAAAACATATAGCTGGAACCATAATTTCGGATGACAATTCCTCTATCGAATGTTAGTTCGAAGTTATACCAACTCCTGTTTTGAATTCGTAACTACTTTCATCGGTGCCATATTAATTTTCAACTACTAATCTGAATTGACAAGCAAAACATAGAGAAGACTACAAAAATATATCTGATTTCGGACTATACCACTATCCCACACTATTATGGCCTCCTGTTCCATTATCGAAAATGTATGTTACCTGTCATTCATTTATCGACATTATTCCAGATGCCATTCCAAAATCATAACATACTAGATGTGATCCTAAGTTTTCCCGTTTTGGAAGCACGATTCCGGTATCGAAATTATAGATCGAACTCTTCTATCTTGAAAATGTAACACGACGATTATTTGATAACAACTCACAATAGTTTGAAGCGGCGTGGATAACAGTTTCCACGACAGTTCAAAATCGTCCTCCAACAACGTGCATGGTGCTCGGCAGTGCTAGGAACGACGAACGTAATACGACGTCTAAACTGACTTTCACTACTGCACATGACCCCTTCTTGCACTAGTGTTCTCATTTTCATTCAACAAGATTTTCTACAATTTTCAATTAATCCTACAACACAGTGTGTAGCCCAATTTGTATTAGGGTTTTAGAGGGAGGGATTATATTTGGGATCAATTGTGAGATTTCAAAAATAGAGATGTAATGGAGAGAGATGGAGGTGAATGAGAAAGAAGCAAGGCAAAGAGGTGGAGGCGTGTGGCAGCGAGATATTAGTTGATTGGGCTGAAATACAAGCTCCAAAATCAAAATGAATACACCAAGTCACAACTGCCTTTAAAATGGTTTTTAGAAGGGTTCAATGAATCTGCCTTTAATAAATTTAAAACGCCTTTAAATTTTTGATTCGATGTAAGAAAGAAGGTTCCAAATTCGGAACCTTCAATCGAAGGTGGTTCCTCAAATATATCATGGAACCACCTTCTAACAATGCTTTTAGTAGAAGCTTTTCTATTAGTGTATTCACAGTTACTACAAGATTTAGGTAATTTTCATCCACTTACATTATTATTTTTACATAATTCAATTTCCACCACACATTATCCTTCCAATATTTAGAGTGACCAAAAGTAACGGAACACTTTTGTTTTTTTTGAGAAAAAGATCATTTCATTAATTATCGATAAAGTCTACAAAAGGTGGAGTTAAACTCCATGAAATCCTATCCATTGAAATAGTTCTTTAATATTGCGTCAATTGATTTGCAATAAATTTCTTTTTCTAGGAATCAATTTAACTACTGGATTACCAAGCACTGGTATCATTTATAAGCATACCTAGATCTGACCTATCATTTACCTGTGACTGAAGAGCATGGATAACTAGTTGTGTCTCACCTTGGATAAGCATAGGAAGTTGATTAGAGGTGGAAATATTGACTCATAACCAGTGGGTCAAGAAGGTTGTTGATGGGGTTGATTTTACCATGTGTTTTGGGTTTTTATTGAGCTGAAATGTTGAGTAAATCCATGGATATTTATGTTATTGCAGTTTAGAGATTTAGAGGTTGAATTGTCAAGTTACTGCAGTTTGTGGTCGGTATGCCTATGCCGACCAGTATTCTGGAAACATGAAGGAAGTTGTCGTTTGTGCTTAGAGATGGAAGAGGGGAAAATATGGAGATGTTGGAATAACAATGGAGATTTTTGTGCTGAATTATGCCAAGTCAAAACGCAGTTGGAAAAGAATCTGGATTGATTTGAAGACTCCTAAATGTTACAAGAGATAAGGAAAGACATGTTTTATTCCTTAATAATCTTTAGCTGTAGAAATTTTCCATACATTTTTCTATTTATTCGTTAGACAGATACGTACGCAGACACAGAAATGCATGCATATAGTCTATTTTGTGCAGACACAATATTCCATTTTGAGCTTTACAGTATTATATTCATAAATATTTCATCATTTATTTTTATGCTTTTGATTGTTAATTCAATTATGTATTCTATCTAAATTCTTCCTTTTTGGTAAAGATCAAGGAAATACAGGCACCGATTCTCGTAAGATCTTATTAGTTGTTTATACTTTAATTGCATGCTTGCATATATTGTTCTTGATTATAATATTTATGATTTCTTTTATGGTATTGAGTAGTGCGCAATATTTGATAACATGTTTGTTAATTTAACACCAATTGAACCAATCATCCATAATTGTGATTTAAGTTCAATCAGTGGTAAGGAACAACAGTCTTAATATAACAATTCTGCGTCAGAGTTTGTTGGTTATGAATTCGGTCTTTCTCATTTATAATGCTGCTAGCATATTAAATATATAGAGCGTATCTTAGGTTATATGTTAGTTAGAGAAATAGTTAGTGAGACATCCTCCTGATTATCGATAAGGTAAGGAAAGATTGGTTGCTTGCAACTATAACAAATTTGTGTGCATGCATTTGAATTCATCTTTGCATTAAGGATCGAGACAGAAAGCCAGTACATAATTGATTGGAATCAGAATTTTCTCATCATAGTTGAATCTTTTTGCAATCTGTAAATATTTCTCATTCTCGTTTTTACTCAATTTTTAGTTTTTCTTATTCACTACCCTAATCTAGTTACCTTGGTTACAAATTGGTAGATTAAAGATTAAGGAAAATTCTAGCACATCTCTTAGGAAACGAACTTGTTCGCAGCTATAATGGTCAGTATACCCATACCGACCACAAAATCTCGAACTGAATATTCAGCTTAGAGGTTGATTTTTTTTCCGTGTAAAACAACACACCAATTGTTTAATTTTAAACCTAGACAAATCTGGGTAAAATGGGTAACGGATCAAATGAATAATTAAAAAATATGGGTTGAATGAATTGGATTTACGGGTTCACCGTGGGTCAATACAATGGCTAAACCTGTGGGTTAACCCATTTCAAATTTTCGTAAACCTGTATAAAGTATAGAGCAACCCGACATAGCTCATGTTTTCCTAGTTGATTGAGGCTACCAATGGTTTCTCGGCCGCAAGTCTAATTGATTCTGGAGGATTCAGAGAATTCTTCAAGGCCACTCTAAAATATTGATCAAGCGTTGCGATTAAGAAGCTTATATGCTTGAGTTTCCAGGGTGAAATGAAGATCTCAACAAGGTCGATGATGCTCTGCTCGGGAAGCGGGAAACGGGAATCTCGTGGTGATATGGGTTTAAATGTTAAAAAACATGAAATCTTAGATCTATATGTCAACCCATATGGGTTGAAATATAAATTCATATGGTTTGAAACCCGTGAGTTTACACATTTTTTACTCGTGAGTTGAGTGGGTTATAACTCGTGGGTTGAGCGGGTTTCAACCTAACCCATGTAACACGACCCATTTTTTACCCATTATAAAACGAGTTGAAATGGATCATACCTATATTTATTTATTTACCCATATTACCCAACCTGTATTTGACCCGCCACCCATTTGCCACCCATAAAGTTGATATTTTTCTTAAGGAGATATTTTGTTATATTTTGTGTATATCTTGCACCCTAAATAAAATTCATTTTCAATTGTGATTTTGTACATGGTTCCTATACATAACACCATTCTATCATCAATAAAATCAACCATTCATATTTTAAATGGTATCAGAACCAAACCCAAACCCTAAAATTTTCCACCACAGCTGCTGCCTCACGTGCTCAAGCGCCACCGCCTCGATCCCGCTTCACGCTAATTTCCGCTGTCGCCGCAAAGTTAATTTCCACCATTTTCATCCTTTTTCCTCTGCCATGAACCTCTATAGTTAATTTGAAGTCAAAGATCTCGACGTTGCCAACGGTCTTCTTATTGTCATCGGTGAGGATGCTCTGAATCTTCAAATTGGAGCCGATCTACCCGCTATTCCAACCTTGCTCGTCGATGCCGCGCCGCCCAGGGCCTTCCCGCTAGAGGCCCGGCGCCACCGCTCCAGGCTCCCTGAATGCCAAATTTTATCAGTTTACCTGCTACCAATGCCGCAGTTTTCCAGGCCTCCGTACAGGCAGCGGCAATCGCCGCCGCTAAGGCAATCCACCAGTCCGTCGATGATTCTTCTCATGTGTTACCTGCCACTTATCTCTACTGCGTTCATCCGTCAGATCATCCAAGTTTGAGAACCTATCCTGAGATCTTGAAGGGTGACAATTATAATGAATGGAGTACCTCTCAATTTAATGTGTTTTCTGCTAAACGTGAGAAGGGTTTTCTTTATGGTTGTATTGTTAATCCTTTACCTCGTGAACCTTTTTATAATGAATGGAATAGTGTGAATTCTATGCTTGTTGGTTGGATTGTTTAGACTCTTGATCCTTCCATTCGATCTGGTATAACTTATTGTGCATCTGCTAAGGAACTTTAGGATGACCTTAAGCAGTGTTTTTCTATTGGTAATAGTCATCGCATGTGTACAATTCATGTGGCCATTTATACTTGTCGTCAGAATGGTCAGTCTGTTGCTGCTTATTATGGAAGATGCAAGAAGTTATGAGATAAACTGTTTACTTACCTGCCTGCTCAGACATGTATATGTCCTGCTACTCCTATTGCCACTAAGGAACGTGAGAATGAGATGGTTCATCAATTTCTCATTGGTCTTGATGATGGGTTTCATATGTTGAGATCACATATCTTAGTGCAAGATCCCTTGCCCTTTATTGGTCGTGTTCACTCGCTTGCAATTCAGGAGAAGCGTTACAAAAGTAATATTAATGCTCGTGAGTCCACTCTAGACATCATGGCCTTTACTGCACGATGCTCGACACTGTTCCTTACTCTGAAGTCAACTGTCGTTGCCCCGGGAAATTCACCCATCGTTACTATTGATTGGAAAAGCCTCTTGTGTACTCATTGCAACCGTACGGGCCATGATGTTACTACTTGATTCAAGATAATTGGTTATCCTGATTGGTTCATGGAAAACAGACTTCCAGAATCCGATCAGAAAGCCCAAAACCAGCGAGTTTGCGCCCCTGTAGCAGCGCTATTCGCCGGAGCTACCCTTGGTGCCACCGACGTAACTCCACTAGCGGCCAACACCGGCGCCGTTCTTTCGGATGCTAATCGGACTGCTTTCAGTCCCGCCTTGTCCAAGGAACAATGGAGTACAGTTCTTAACATGTTCTCTAAGATGAATAATACCGACAATACGCTAGGTAAGCATACTTTACCTTGGATTCTTAATACCGGAGGTTCATATCATATGACCGATGCCAGAGGTCTTCTGCATGATATTGAACATACTGATCATGTTTATGTCATCCTTTTTGAATGCTCTATTTCTACTGCTACTCAACATGAGAATTTATATTTTGGTGATGTCCGTGTTTCTCGTGTTTTGTTTATTTTGGAATTATGTTGAAACTTATTGTCTTTTGCCAAGTTAACCGCTACTGCAAAATGTTTGGTATTGCTTACCAAGAAATTATGCATATTACAGGATATCAGCACGGGGACAGTGATTGGCGCAGGTGATCAGCAGGGAGGGGTTTATTGGTTGAACAGACTTGGAGCTCTAGCGCCGTCCGCCTCCATTGCCGCTTTTGTTGCCTGCTTTGTGGCATCAACTTTTTTGGGAATCTATCAATTTTGTTGTTTTCTTCTGTCCCTTTTATTGCTTTAAGTCGTATTCATTTGAATAACATTGTTCCTTGTTCCATTTGTCACCGGGAAAAACAGTCTAGAACTAGTTTTCCCTTGAGTACTTTTAAGGCTAGTCATTTGTTTGAACTTTTACGTTGTGATGTTTGGAGGCCTTATGGTTCACCTTCTTCTAGTGGAGCATTTTCTATCTTAACTAATGTTGATAATTATTATCGAACTGTTTGGGTTTTTTTTTATTAGTATCTAAGTCTGATGTACCTGCCTAGATGAAGGAGTTCTTTGCTCTCATTCAGACACAGTTTCGTTGTTCATTTAGATGGGTTCGAGATGACAATGAATTGGGTTTCTTCCTCTCAAAAGGTACTTTGATGAGAAAGGAATTCGGTTCGAGATTTCCCCTATCTACACGCCACATCAGAATGGATGAGTGAAACGAAAGCACCGCCACATATTAAACGTGGCTCGTGATCTCCGTTTCCAAGCCCATTTGCCAAATGACTTCTGGGGAGAATGCATCCTTTCTGCTGCCTACCTGGTCAATCGCACTCCAACACCAGTGTTGAATTACCGATTACCTCATCAACGTTTTCATGGTCACGTACCTGATTACATCCATCTCTGTGTGTTCGGTTGTTCGTGCTTTGCGACGCAGTTCCCAAAGCCGCGTGATAAGTTTGCATCTCGAAGTTGCAAATGTGTTTTTTTGGGTTATCCACTTAACAATAAGGCTTAGCATATTTATGACTTGGAGTCTCGTACTGTGTTTGATAACCGAGATGTTGTGTTTTATGAAAACTACTTTCCGTATGCATCTGCTGCTGATTTTCATTCTTTTGAGGATATGGTGCCTTTGCCTCAGCCTGCTATGTACGACAATGTGCCACCTGTTCTGACACTACCACCACTCTCTGAACCACTGCCAGCTCTGACCACGCTACCACCGGTGTCCACAATGCCGTAACCTGCACTGCCGGTGCCTTTGCCACGTGCCGCCGTTCCTCGGTCACCTCCAATCGAGCCGCCAACTGAGCTACAGATCGCAATGCCCGAGTTACTGTCGCCTCACCCTGAGTCGTCGCTTGAGCTGTGGCTCGCTGCCAAGTCTAATGCTAATGAGTCTCCGCCGTCATTGCCTATCCGACCGCTGAGCACTCGCCTTCGTCGTCTACCAGTGAAATTACAAGATTATGTCTGCACTGCTACTTACACTATAAATCCCCCTTCTGCTTCTCTCTCTTCACCGCATGATCTATCTTCAGGTACTCATTACCCTATTGTTGATTATCTTTCCTGCAATAATTTTTTTATTTCGCATTCTAGATTTTTAGCTACAGTTACAGATGGCTCAGACCCTATTACTTATTTCGAGGCTTCTCATCACTCACACTGGCAAGCAGCAATGGACGATGAGATTGATGCACTTGAGCGGAACAATACATGGGATCGACCTCCTCTGCCGCCTGATAAACATGCTATTGGAATAAATGGGTGTTTAGAACCAAGTATAAGTGTGACGATTCGATTGAGTGTTATAAGGCTCGATTAGTTGTTCTTGGTAATCGATGGATTGAGGGCACCAATTTCACCGAGACCTTTGCTCTTGTTGCCAACATGAGCTCCGTTCATTTGCTCTTGGCAGTTGTTTTTTTCGTGGTTGGGATCTTCATCAGATGGGCATACATAATGCGTTTCTGCATGGGAATTTGGATGGGGAGGTTTACATGCGGCCTCTCCTGATTTTACTCTTCCTACACCCGGGTTGGTTTGCAAGCTTCACAAGTCTCTTTATGGTCTTCGCCAGGTTCCCAGAAACTAGTTTACAAAGCTTGATGTAGCCATGCGCATTTTTGGTTTTGTACAGAGTAAGGCAGATTACTCTCTGTTCACTTATTTGCATAATGGTGTCTCCCTACACGTTTTGGTATATGTTGATGATTTGATCATTACTGGTTCTTCTTCAACCCTGATGGTTGAGTTTAAGAAGTATCTCAACTCTTACTATCATATGAAGGATCTTGGTGTTCTGAAATATTTTTTGGGGATTTAGATTGCTCTGAGGCCTGATAGTATGATTCTGTGTCAACGAAAATATGCTCTTGATCTTTTGTTGATATTGGATTGTTAGCTGCCAAGCCTATGGATTTTCCAATGGAACAGTAGCACAATTTGGCACACGTAGAGGGACCAACCTTTATAGATCCTGCGCGATATTGCAGACTGATTGGGAAGCTGATTTATCTGACAATCACTCGCTCGGAGCTTAGTTATTCTGTGCAAACTCTGGCGCAGTTCATGGAGAATCCGCGAGTTGCACACAGGCAGGCCGCTCTACGCGTGTTGCATTTTTTGAAGAGTTATCCAGGTCAAGGTTTATTTCTTTCTGCTAAGAGCTTCCTTCAGCTTATTGCTTTTTGTTATTATGATTGAGTTGCTTACCCAATTACGCGTCATTTTTTGACTGGACATTTTGTTATGCTTGGTGAATCCCCTATTTCTTGGAAGACAAAGAAACAACCGATTGTTTCTCTATTTTCAGTAGAAGCTGAGTAACGCGCCATGGACGTTATTTGTTGTAAGTTGATTTGACTTAAATCCCTTCTTCGTGATTTGGGAGTAGACCACTCTTCTCCTATGCATTTATACTGTGATAGTCAGGAAGCCCTTCTTATTGCAGCCAATCTTGTGTTTCATGAGCATACGAAGCATATTGAAATTGACTGTCATTTTGTTCGTGATTTGGTACAGTCTGATAAAGTTGTTACTTATCATATTCGCAGTTCTAGTCAACCTATGGATTTATTTACTAAGGCTCTTAGGCGACGGGCATTTCAGGCTCTTCTTGGCAAGTTGGACATTTGTGATCCACATGCTCCAACTTGAGGAGGAGTGTTAAGGAGATACTTTGTTATATTTTGTGTATATCTTGTACCCTAGATAGAATCATTTTCCATTTGTGATTCTGTATATGGTGCCTATGTATCATCAATGCAATCAACCGTTTATTTTTTACAGTTTTTATATGCATCCCTTGGCTTCTGTTAGTTCGGAAGCCATAAAGATGAATAACGGAACACTTAGTAAAAAGGAAGGAGTATGGAAAGTTGGTTCAGACCCATCACTTTAATAAACTCGTAAGGAATGAAAGATAGTATGGACACTTAGGATGGACTAGGATTCATACAACCTAGCTCCTTCAAAGTGTAACCCTCAAAGATTAATAACTTCAAATACTGCAACTTACTACTACGCCCACACACATAGTGGTCCAGAATAACCATCTCACGCTCACACAGCACACATACATTCAAAAATTTACCGTATAATTCAAAAAAAGAAGAAGCAGGTTGAGCAACATTGCAGCATTAACTTAGAAGAACGAGCGCTTGACTGGAGGCCTTCCAACAGCCCTCATCAAGTTAGCAATTTCAAGTATCTTTGCCACTTTTGTACCTCTCTTCCCCTCTGCTGATGCTCTTCTTTCTTCTGCCTTCCTCCGCGCTTTCGCGATGTCGTTCTGCATCTTCTCTAGTGCTTTTGCCCTTTTCTCCTCAAGCTTCCTCTGCATTATTCACTAAACTTACATTTGCTTTACAACAAACTGTGAAAGCAATTTAGTGATTTCTGTCTACTTGCGCTTAGTAAGTGTATATTCACTAGTCACTCAAATAACTTTCAAGCATGACATCCACATAAAGTAGAGACAAGTATGCTCAATTTTGAGCTAAGATTCAAACTGTTAATTGTCCAAATAAGCATGTTTCTTGAAGCTAGTCTAGCTCAATCATTGGTTACCTTCCAAATCGGGAACACGAGAGAACAGCAGAATACTAATTTGCTAGTTCAGTAGAGTACCCTTTTAGTGTACGCTACAGATAAATGTTCTGAAAACATAGCTGCTAAAAGAGGAAAAAACATTTCCATCCACACATCACTCTAGTAAGTCCCACTTCCACATAACAAACTCACACGCCATATCCCACCTAAGATATTGTCATTAGATTACTGTCTCAATTATTTCTCATTTAAATCGGTGTTACAGAAATACTAAGATCCTGCCCAATTTTTATAGCCGACCCCACATGGTGGGATGATTGATTAGTAGTTGCTGTTGGATAATCGCTGCTACGGACTAATTAGCGATCATTAATGCCTTCAGTGGTTTCTAATCTACAAAAATCATGGTCTGATCCAATTCCTAATGATGGAAAAAACATCATTTCCATGCAGTAAGTAGTGAAAAAAAGGGGGCTTTTTTTTTGACGTACCTCAACTTTCTTCATCCAAGAACTTGCTTTCTGGACTTGCTCACTTTCCCAGCCAGAAATTATAGCATCCTCCCGCTTAAACCTGTTGTTAACCTTAGCAACCTTAGCGGTTTGCCATGCACCAATCTTGGATTCAACCTCCTCCTTCTTCACCCTCAGCACGGAGGAAACCTCCCGGTGATGGCGACCGGTGGAAGCTCCGGCCGTGGGTCGAGGAGGAAGAGGAGGAGGAGAGCCCAAAGGGTTCATATCAGTGACAATAGCCAAAGGGTTGTCATCTTCGTGATTCATACGATCATCATCCTCTCCAATTCTCCCCAAATTCTCCGTTTCGCTTCCGTTCTGGACTATGGTTGATCCGGCTATGACCAAAGCATTGAATTCCCTGCTCATGGTGGTGAAGTTTTCACTGGAAGCACCCTCACTGGCAACCGACAGAGATGATGATCTGTAGATATGGCTGTTGTTTGCTGTTTCCCAAGCTCTGCTCCTGTTGTTGTTGGTGGTGTTGGTGGTGGGAGCCCTTGGCGGGGTCAAAGCATGGATGTCTCTGATGATTTCTTCATCATCTGAATGTTGTTGATCATCATCAGGATCCCTGCTTCTGCTCGTTCCAACTAGGGCTAATTGTTGGTCATTCATGTGTGTTTGTGTGTGTGTTTTTTGGGGTGGACTGGGAAAAAGGGGAAGGGATTCGGGTACCGAAAGTGGTTTAGTTTATTTATTATTGTGCTAATTAATCAAAGGGATGGTGATGGAGGGATAATTTGGGAGCCACACATGCACGTATAGGAGTGCAGAGATTGAAATTGATAGCTAGAAGTACTGTTCTTGTCTTACTGACAATGTAAAGTTTTTCTTTTGTGTGTGGTGCGTTATAAATTTTGATTTGGACCGTTTTCTGCATTTCTTATTTCAGCACATATGTGTACACGCGGATTCTACCGGATCGTATCATTTGTTTCCTTCTTAACACTTTTATGAAACATTTACTAACTCACTAGTTCACAGTACTATGAATATTTCATAGACATCGATTTTGTAGCATCAGTTTTCAATAATCGCTGCTAAAACTAAAATAACAGCGATTTTGATCAGGTTTCCTTGGTAAACCTATTTCTAAGTTGAAACCACGATAATTAAAAATCATAAAAATGTCATTGCTATGTTGACTTAGGTGAGTTATGATGTAGATTAACATCAATTTTAGTCAGGTTCTCTATGTAAAATCAATGCTAAGTAGGAAACTCAGCACCGACAATTAAAAATCAATGAGAGGTACCGCTGCTAGGTCGACTTGAGTTAGTTAAAACGTGGACTAGCAATTGTTTGTTAAATGACAAACTGATGTCTACATGGCCAGAAGATTTAATTTGCATTGGTGAAATATTTTTAATTTTTAGATCTCATGAAAGTTCAAGTTTTCAACTAGTGTGCGAAAACTTGAAATTACGAATTTGCAGTGATTATGTATGTAAATAGCTGGTAATATTTAAATGAAAATTCATTTTTTCAACTAATGGTTGAAAATTTTTGAAATTTAATTTTCTGCCCTAGTTATGTGCACATTAATAACTGAGCTGATTATATATAAATTAACAATCAACCTTTAATTAATACTCTATAATGGTCAAAGCTAGATTGACTTTACGTAATTGAGGTCAACTCTTACCTAATTAACTTTCTACAAACACTAATAACGAAGTTTACGTTATATAATCAACAATTAAATCTTACTTAATTCAACCCTTATACAATTAATATTCAACCTTTAGTTAACCTTTATAAACAGTCATAACTAGATTGACTTTATGTAAATAACGGTTAAGTCTTACTTAAGAAACTTTTTAAGAATAGTAATAACAGGCTGACTTTATATAATTAACAGTTAAGTCTTACTTAACTTTCTATATATTTTTTTAATTAAAATACTCATCTAAGTGAGGGGTATATATTAGGCTCCCAAAACCATAAAAAATTGCGGTAGTACCGAATTGAGTATTCTGAATGTACAACTAGATAAGCTAACGTGGAAAAGCTAATTACAATAAGTTTTACTCCATATCCTTCATCTATAATCACTAACTCAATAAAGAATATGGTCATAAACCCGTGTCAAGGCCTATTATGGCCTTCCACTTTCTTGCCTCCACACCCTCGTGTCGACAAGAAGAGATGGTCTTCTATAGTAGCCCCTTGTCAACACTCTTCCCTAGAAGAGAGTTACTCTATGTTCTGCAGGATTGAAGAAGTGAATAAGTCCTCCAATTTTTCATTTGTTGAGCAGGTTCCATGACGTAGCAGATCCTTGCATCAATTGTTATTTTACCATGGTCAGGTTCAAATTTGATGGGACTACAACTTGCTTCCTACCCGAACCCGTCAAAATAAACCAGAAGCCAGCAGTAATATGTTCTACTAAAGAAAACCATAGTCACTACCACGGGAACACACCTGTAGCACCGGTTTTTTTGCTTCGCAGAACCGGTTATTGGATGGTAAAAAAAATGGTGCCTAAGTAACCGATGATACAGTTTCACCGGTTAGAAAAAGCCGGTGCTAAATTCTGAAAATTAACACCCGTTTTATTTAGCATTGGTTTTAAAAAATGGTGCTATGATGTACTCAAATTAGCACCGGTTTTTTTGTAACCGGTTCTATGTAAAATCGGTGTTAAATTTGTCCTTGTAACACCGGTTTTAAAACCGATGCTAAATATTATTTTGTTGCACCGGTTTTTTTAGCACCGCATTTTGTAAACCGGTGCTAAAATTGTATATTTTGCACTGATTATTTTTAGCACGGGTTATAAAACTGGTGCTAAATATGCATATTTAACACCGGTTTTTAGTTAGCACCGGTTTTTAAACTGCTGATAAAAAAATTTATTTGCACCGGTTAATGTTTAGCACTGGTTTGTAAACCGGTGCTAAAAGTGTGTATGTTGCACCGGTTATTTTTTAGCACCGGTTTTTGAATCGGTGCTAGAGGTGTATATGTTGCACCGATTATATTTTGCACAGGTTTAAAAACCGGTGCTATGAGTGTAAATTTATCACCGGTTATTAGTTTGCATCGGTTTTTTAACCGGTGATAATAGTGTATATTTTGCACCGGTTTATTTTTTAGCAGCGGTTTTGAAACCAGTGCTAAAAGCGTAAATTTTGCACCAATTATTAGCACCAGTTTTGTAATCGGAAGAAACCGGTGTTAAATGTGACTAACAATTGTGGTCACTGTAAGCGGAGTTCTTTTTCAAGGATGGTACCGATTATTTTTTGTGCGTAGTAATATAATGGTGCACGAATAAAAATAGAACAAATTGTGAGCAACCATGACGCATAAACAAGAAGTAGGTTGAAAAAAACATTGAATTCGATCAACTAAAATTTTTGACTAGCAAAAGAAGAGCATGACGTGTTTTTAAGTGGCCTAAGATACTGGAACCCCCCTCATCACGGAGTTGACGAGTATCAAAAGTGAAGGTCAATTACCTTTCTCATAAGAAATAATACTAACCACTATCCGATGATGGTGGCAAGTCAATGTATGACATTCAATTGAGCTACGCATTTTGGCAGAGTACATTTTGCAAAAACACAAACCCATTTCAGAGCAATTCTCCGCAGTTCATCGCTCCCCAGTGGAGTGTAATCTTCTGGAAATTGCTGAAACAATGTATTAAATCACATGTTAAGAAAATGATATATATGTGAGAGAATAACAAATACATAAAAGCAATGTAGGAAAACGTACCTGAATAATGTCAATGTCATGCACGTGCCTAAAAACTTTCCATGTAATACATGCAATGGTATCCACACTCCCAACTACTACTTTGTATCTTGTGCTGATGTAAAAGAAAAATTTGTTGAAACGATTACGAACATGAAAATGATAGATGAAATATGGCATTATGAGATAATACGTACATTGATGTTTATGACATTCCATGTTTAGTTCGAAGGGTAGGAGGTATTTTGGTCGGAATTGATCCATCGATATTTTGTTGCAATCCTACAATCGATGAAAACATATTTATGTCAACATATTAAAAAATATTTTCAGAAATAGGGGTTCACACAATATATGAAAATATATTAATTAACATTAATTGTAAATAATCGAGCCAAGAAAGTGAAAAACGTACAAGAACACATTTACGTGAACAAACATTTTTGTAAAACATTGAAGTTGAAGGAATGACATGAATGTGTTCCACTTACAAATGAATCAATTTAAGGCATGACCTATTTCGTTTGCAAATTCCCCCAGTCATTGAGTTGATGCAATATACTCGATCAATTTTTGGTACGAAGACGAGCAAAAACCAATGGTCCCTATAAAAAAAAGGAAACACCAAAATACTTCAAATATATTTTGAAAATAAAATCACAGCATATGGTTCCTATTGCTTCCATGTGGTCGGGACTAGAAACTCAGAAAACAAATGGAACTTACTCTCGATTGTACGAGAAGACATACAGCTTCGCTTGAGTGCGGCACATGACAGCCAAAACCTCGTCCGCAGTCAATTCCACCCTTTGATTTGCCTTTTGAGCCATTGAATTTGAAGAGGCCGGAATAAACTGGAAGTGGCCTCCATGAACCACCTCATCACAAAGGTATCTTGCAAAAATAATATTGTAAGTGAAACAAATATAATGATGATACATCTATCTATAAATAATGTAACCATGCAATTTCTTACGATGCCTATATATCAAGTTGGCACCCACTGATCCACTCCATTTCATCTTCTACGTCCAAGCTGCTCATGAACAGTCTTAGCTTGTCAGTAAATATGGTTGTGTAGACTTCTTCTGATCCAAACACCTCCGCGTTGAAATTGATGCGGAAGACTTTGTTTGGTCCACATATTTGTGTAGATAGCCTTAAAGCATTATTAATCCGTTGAACAGCAGCGATGCATTCTTGGTTTTCCATGACCCCCTAATTACATTGAGAATCTAATAATGTTATTTGACCAGTATTTGTATATAATTCAGAAGTGGATCATATTGTAAAGGCTAAAATGGGTTCTCACAAATATGCACTGGTTAGAAATTGACATGGGAGGATTTGGTTACCCATTCTCCGTTGATGTAGTATTTTCTTTTGGAACTTGCTAATGGGTAAAATTTTAGTCATGCATTGAAAAAAAATCAATCAGAATGAAATAGTCTGGGTGTATGTACCTCTCCTTTTACCGATCGAGTGACCACCTCTCCATGCGGAGTATCTTCCTTAGCCACCGCCTCCTGTAAGGGACATAGTGTGTTAATAATATGCATCTGGATGTTATAGCTAGTTAATATGATTATTTGTTTAACCTGTGTAGTGTCCTTGGCAAATTTTGGTGTGAGGTTTATTTGAGGACTTCCAACTTCGTCGACTACCAATTTTTGCGGAGGCGGTTGCTGCTCGTTCTCCTACGTAAGCAAATGAACAACATATTATGTTTTAGTAATATCTAGAAAGATAAATATGATTTGATAAGAATAAGAATACAGTTATCACACCTCATCATCCTGTTGCCCAATGAATCTTATCAGCTTTCCAGGCCATAGAATGTTATATCCAATGGCCTCAGTGACAAACTCAAATTCTTCATGTTCAATTGGAAAAGGTGCCTTGGGAATGATCACAGGTCCATGAAGATTTACTCGCTCCCACTTGATGGGTAAGTCCGTGTCCGTGTCCTGTGGAAACAAGATACCAAATGCAGCTACATCCCTTTCTCCATTATGGTTCAAAACATATAGGCAACACTTTTTTCCTTTCTGAGAAATAAACTCAGAGATTGGGGAAATACATTGGTTTAACAATAAGTAAGTGTTAGTAAGTAAAGAAAATTAAATAATTTCGTAAGTGCAATCGATAGATTATAATAAGAAATGAAGTCTACATATAGCTGCTGAAGGCTGCAGCACGCTGCAGCTTTCAGTTTTCAGCTGAGACTGAGAGCTGGATCGCGCTGCAGCTTTCAGCGTTCATGTTCCATGAACTGTCTATCAAATAAAACTATATTGGAAAAGAGACATTTTATAAGTTTACGTGGGAAAGAACAAGAGGAAGATATATAACTAGGCCCAAACTACCAACATCCAAAATGAACGTGATAGTAGTCAATGTATCCCCACAAAATCATTTTGACAGGAAATGGAAATCTAGAAACCAAAAATCACAGAGCAAGAAAGGAGCTAACGACGAGGTTCATGGTATGGAATACCTTGTCATCCGCTACGGTTCCTTATGGGTGACTACATCCAGATGCTGGAGGAATGAATACGCGGGTGTGGAAGATGTAGCAAGGAAATTGCGGGCGTCCAAGTGTGGGGGAATAACATTACCCAATTGTCCAGCTAGCCAATTTGTTTGGGCCTCAAATAAGGTAAAAAATCTTTCCTTGGGCTCGATGACATCTGTTGGTAGTTTGTTTGAATTTGAGATTTCCTCAGATGGTTTTGTGTTTGTGCTCCCACATCGACTAGATGCATAATGGGTCACAGCCATATGTGGTAGGGCCTCGTTCACCTTGGACGTTACGGAGCAACCTCTGTAACAACCCTCATGATCCTTCTTCCCCGTTGCTTGAACGAGAATATCTTCTTTTCCTTGTATAATCGAATCTCCCCTTTGCTTCTTATCCAAAAGGGAATTCTAGGAAACAAAACATATATTAGCCATTACTATGCATTACATCTGAGAATATTAATAGAGATAGAATCAAATATGAATTATGCTCACAATAGTGGGGGCTGCTATTTTAACGGAGTCATTGGTGTAGGTTGATAATTTCTTGTCCCAGTTAGCTTCAAGGAACACCTCCGAGCGGTCCGGTTTGAAATCCATGATTTGAACTAAAGCCTCCGCTTCTTCTACACTCTGACCTTCATCTAAAAGCTCGTCAATTTTAGCCTTTCTTTTCCTCTTCTCGAGCTCTATCGCAACCCTACGATTCCCCTCCACTGCCCGTGCGATGGATGTACTCCTTCTGTGAGGTGCTTACTTTTGCTGCGTCACTTAATGCCTATTTGGCCATCAATTTGTAAAATGCTCACAAAGTAATGACCAGAGATTAATAATTTTCAAGGAATTACCTTGAATTCAGGGGTTGATCTGTGTTTCACAAATAGCTCACACTCATTTTTGTCCATCCAGCGATAATCTCTCCATGCACAAGAACCAGGTTTTTTTAACGATGTACTTGTGAGCCACCTTAGTCTTCCAATTCCTCACTTTTCTCCTGCATAAACTGTCCATTTATTTCGGAACTTATTCATCTCATTGAACGTCATTTTGGTTTGTATATCCCATCTAATCTAGTGGACAAAGATACAACTTGTTAGTGCAAAATGTAATGAAGTTGACATGAACTGATGAAAATGGAGGATTAGAACACACTTACGAGAATGTCTTGCCCTGCATCTTTCTTTACATGGTCTGGGACCGATTTCCAATTATGTCATGTCCCGAAGCAGATTCTTCGTCGGAAGGCATAGACAACATACATCGACCATCGACTGCGCATAACTAGGGGTTCAAAGTCCTCATCGAAGAATATTTTAAGTGCCTTCTTTTGCTTCGCTAGCAACATGGACTTGCACGTGGCTGTGCCTCTATGCTTGCAATATTCTTTAATCTCAAACTTGTCGAAGCTCCCACTCATGTCATATTTTAACATAGTTTCTTCTTCTTCCCCTGACTTTTCAGATCCCGAGCAATATTTGGGTGCATCATCCACTTCCTCGTTATTGTCATCACAGTTGTCAGCTATTGGAGGGGTAACACAATTCTCTTTAACGACTTTTGTACTGGCAGAGTCAAACAATTTCTTCCTCGGCTTCGCCATTCAATCTCTTGTATAAGTCAATCAAACATAAGGAAATCTTAATACAACACATCCGAAGATGAATTTCCAATGACAACCAGAAGAGAACATATTGTATGGGGGCAAAAACAGGGTTTGCAAAATTTTGAATGGGGGCAAAAACAGGGTAGGCAAAAATTATAAATGTATTAGCAAACATATCATCTATCCACATGAAACACTACCCACACTAATAACCCATGAAATGAAAACACAAACTCACAAACTAAGAGACCCACCAAAATATAGCTATTCATTAAGCCCGGGAAATATGCAAACTACCAATCACTCATACCTTATTGAAACACACTCTCGGCGGTATTGTATTTTGCTAAGATCCAGCCGCCTTTGTAACCCGCTTTACTGGACCAAAATTTCGACCAGAATGGCGACCAAAACTGTGAAGCAGAATCTCAAGCAAAATTGGGAAGTAGGATCGCGAACAAGATTGGGAAGTAGAACCGCTCGAACTAAATGGTGAAGGGATGGACAATATCTTTGGGAAAAATCAGCAGGGGGTTATGGTGGAAAGAGGGAAAATTTGGGGTTAAGGTTATGGAGGGAAGAGGGAAATTAGTAGAGGTGTTGGGGTGGGAGGGGTACGGAAATTTGGGGTTAAGGTTATGGAGGGAATAGGGAAAATTTGGGAGCGAAGGAAAATGATGCTTTGTTGGGTCATTTTAGTGTTTTATACTTTCAAATGTTTTTTTAAAAAAACATTAGACTAAATTATTTTTTTAGTCCCCTACAAAGTATCTTTTACTATCTTTTGGTCCCGATTTGCAAAACAACCCTTAGACGGTACCCAACAAATTCAAAATGATATGTTTTGGTCCCCAGAGATGATTTTCAGGAAAAGTCAATGGTAAAATTTGTCAAAATATGTAAAATGACCATTATACCCCTGTATTTAAAGAAATGAAATTAAAAAAATGTCAGGAGGTAGGAGGCTCGAGGGCTAGAGGCAGGAGGTTCAAGGGCTCGAGGAATGAGGCTCGAGGGCTAAAGGCATGAGGCTCGAGGGCTTAAGGCATGGGGTTCGAGCGGAAGTCTACTTATAGCAAAAGTCTACTTAAAGCGGAAGTCTACTTAGAGTTTAATTATACCATTGTTGTTGTCTTTGTTGGCCAAATTGGTCATTATCATGACTTGAGTTAGGTTCAGTATTTTGTATACTACTTCGTGAAAATTGCTCGTATCAAGAATTGTATATTTACTGTTTTATACTATAACTTGTACACATAGAACGACTAGAGAATTGGAGTCTAACCAGGAATTAGTCTAAGTTAATACAAACATGTTTAAGTTTCTCGCTTGGTAGTAGCCTCACTTAGTTACACTTGAGGAAGACTGTATTTGAGTCGCCTCTATAAGAAAGGGACGACAGGAAGACTGTATTTGAGTCGCCGTAACCAATTATTGTATTGCTCACAAAAATATATAGAGTACAATAAGGAAACATAATATGAGTAGAACTCTAGCTTAGAAAATGATCTATTGTTGACAGGAATAAATAGAATACAAAAGGAAGTATAGTCCTACTAACACTCTGGCCTAGTCAACATCCCTTCTTCAAAATCGTTAAAATCAATCCTGATTTACTATAATACCCTCAAGCTCTCGAGCCCCTCCACTCCTCGAGCCTCTCGAGCCCTCGAAGCCATCCACCCCTCGAAGCCCTCCACCCCTCAAAGGCCTCCACCCCTCAAACCCCTCTAATCTCAAACCCCTCCAGCCCTCGAACCCATCGACCCCTCGAACCACTCCATCCCTCGAGCCCTCGAACCCCTCGAACCCCTCGACCCCTCGAACCGCTCGAGCCCTCGAATCCATCGATCCCTCGAACCTCATCCACCCCTCGAACCCCTCTAACCTCAAACCCTTCCACCCCTCGAACCCCTCTAACCCTCGACCCCTCAAACCCCTTGATCCCTCAAACCCATCCACCCCTCGAACTCATCCGCCCCTCGACCCCCCGTACCCCTCGACCCCTCGAACCCATCGACCCTTCGAACCTATCCACCCCTCGACTTCCCATACCCCTCGACCCCCCGAACCTATCCACCACTTGAGACCCATCGATCCCCCATACCCCTCGAACCCATCGAACCCCTTGACCCCTTGAACCCATCGACCTCTCAAACCTATCCACCCCTCGACCCCTCGTCCCCCTAGACTCCTCGAACCCATCCACCTCTCGAGACCTCAAACCCCACAACCCGTCCACCCCTCGAACCCATCCACCTCTCGAGACCCTTTGACCCCTGGTACCTCTTGACCCCTCGAACCTATATATCGACCCCTCGAACCCATCCACCCCTTGACCCCTCGTACCTATCGACTCCTCGAACCCATCCACCTCAAACGGCCCCTCGAGGTCTCTAGCCCCTTGAGGTCTCCAGGCCCTCGAGGTCTCTGGCCACTCGAGGTTTGCAGCTCCTCGAGGTCTCTAGCCCCTCGAGTCCCTCCTCGAGGTTTCCAGTCCCTCGAGTCCCTTGAGCTTTCCAGTCGAGCTCACCAGCTCCTCAAGCCCTCGAGCTCTCGTACACCTCGAGCTCTCCAGCTCCTCGAGCCCCCCGAACCCCTGTAACCTCGAACCCATCAAGCCCCAGAGCCCCATTCGCCCCTCGAACCCCTCCAGCTCTCGAGCCGCTTGCATCGAACCTCGGAGGTAAGGGCTCGAGCCTCGATCCATGCCTTTTAATACAGTTAACATTTTTCAATCCATGTCTTTGTAAAATTCAGCCCAATTGGGTGTAAAATTCAGCCCATTTGTTTGTAGACATAGTGCAATGTGTTTTTGAAATTGGTCACTCATCCCGACCAATACCCTAACACCTTTCCTCTCCCAAGCTCCCTCCGCATTCCCCTCTCTTTCCACCAAAAAACTCTGTCCCCGCTCCCTCCGTCGTCCCCGCTCCATACCACCTCTGCCGAGCTCCGTCCCTTCCACCATACACCTTTCACCAAGCTACCATCTGCCAAGCTTCGTCCGCCAAGCTCCATCAGCCAAGATCTGTCAGCCAACCACCGTTTGCACTCCAAACACCTTTCGTCAACAAACCATAGTCCGAATTAGGTAAGCGGATACACACTCGTGTTTGGTTTCCTAGGGATTGTCTACAATTTTTGTATGCTTTAGGTTTGATTTCATGAAAATGCCTAATTGGGATAAACCTTATCGTGCTTTTGTTTTGTAAATGCATGAGTAATTGTGTACAAACCTGATTGTTTATTCTGAATATGAAAAAGAATGATTCTGGAAAATAACTTATTGTATAACCCCTCGAAAATTTTCCAGTGAGGTTATTCTAGATGGAGAATTTATTTGTGGTAGTGTTGATATTCTGTCCACCTAGTTTTCTTATTTTGCTTGTGCTTCTATTTTCGAAATGTGGGAGTAATACTAAAAAATCTGGATTATATATTCTGTATATGAGAAAACATGAATCTGTGAAAAAACCGTTAATATTCTGACCACCCAGTTTTCCTGCTTCCGTTAATATTCTGACCACCCAGCTTTCTAATTTTCCGTTAATATTCTGACCACCCAGTTTTCTAATTTTTCGTTAATATTCTGACCATCTGTTAATATTCTGGCTTGTGTTCACATTTTGTTGGCGCATTACGTACCATAACACATTTATTCTACTAGGTATGACCCCCAAAAAGAGTGCACCTAAGCAGAAGACCAACACCCAAAAATTGAGGGAAAAAGCCAGAGTCGGCGAGAAGGAGGAGCGTCAGCACAGGTCTCAGATTGTTCCCTCGAACAATCCAATACCGACCGTAGAAGTGGACTGTCATGAGGCAATAACTGTGTACAAAGAATTTATTAGCAGGGGCCTCATACTAGAGAGAGGGTTAAAACTAGAAAAGCCCTACAAGGACTACATGAACGAGCACGATTGGGTAGGCTTCATCTCACAACCGCCTCGTGCAAACCAGACCATGGCATGTGAGTTCTTGTCGCTCATGAAGTACAAGAATTGTCCAGATGTTTTCCTCCGTGGTCAGTTTGTTGAGCTTGCAGTGGATGTGATCAACAGGTTCTACAAGATCCCACCGAAGCCCTTGAGTTTGTACGAAGCCACCGAGAAAGCTGTTCAACAAGCTTCATGGGAAGACATCATAAAATAAATATCTGATAATAGTGATGAAGTTATCCAAAATCTGCCACAAGAATGGTCCAGCATTGAGAAAAAAATACTTGACTGAAGACATGAACGTGAGGTTCATCGGTCCCGTACGTTGCTGCTCTACAAGATCAAGAAAGACATGAGCATCGATGTTGGGGGTACGATAATGGTGTACATCTGGGATTTTGTCAATGCCCATAATTGCATAGGCTTCTCCTCACTCATCACTGCCATATGCATGGAAGCAAGTTTCATATTCAAAGATGATGATGTCATAATGATGCCAAAGCTTCCCATAAACCCTCTAATATTCTCGAAGAAGAAGAACGCTGCTAAGTCATCTAGGGCGGAAACAAGTAAATTATCTAAGGAGAACTCGGATTGGGACATGGCAGCATTACAACTGAAGGTGGATCACTTGATGCGATGGACATCACAGGTTGGGAAGATCCTCACTGCCATGTGTGATGAGAGGATCAAGGAATTGGGTCCAATCCCTACCTTAGATTCGCCAACGTCCAACACCGGGGAGAACAACTTGCGCAGGGATTGACTACCTACATTGAGCTCACATCTTCATTTTCTCAGGTTGTTTCTTTTGCTAGGTTAATATGGAACTTTCATTCGTAGATTTTTTATTTGCAAAACATATATTGCTACAGTGTTGCTACTCTTTGGATGTGATTTTGGAATTTGACATTTCTAGTCTCATAACGTATTCATGTTTTTGTCTTGGAGGAACTGAACGAGCAACTCAAAATAGGTAATGTGTGTGTGAAAAAGTTGCAGCGCGCTGAACCAAAAGAGCTGCAGCGCACTGCAGCTGGTGGCAGCTACCATAGGAAAATGAAGGTAATTTTGTCCAAGGCTGTACCAAAACAGCGGCAGCGCGCTGCAGCTCACAGAGCTACTCAAAATGGGGACCAATTGGAACATAGTTGTAGAATAGTTAACAGTTGTACAAAACATAACGAACTACAAAAATACATAAATTTTATCTCGAATTCATTGATCGACAACCGCCTAGTCTTCAACCATCTTCCTCTTCTTGGATTGAACGTCTCGAATTTCTTAGCAATCTTCATCTATCCAAATGCCATCTCTGTGTTTCCTCCGCATTGCTCCCGCCTCAATCCCGTTGTTATTAAGTAGAGGGGAAATAGAGGGGAGCTCTAACCTTTCACTTGTAACTTGAAAATAAATTTCATCACAGAAAGAGAATTTCTTACCTTGTAACATAACAGACCAACCTACATTTCACGGGTCATTTATGTAGAAAAACTTGTCTTGCTTGTTTGGCCAAAATAAACTGATCATTTTCATATGTTTCACGAGTCTGGTCAACAAGGGTAAATCCCATTGTGTCATCAGTTCGAACTCCAGTTGTGTTATCAAACCACTGGCACTTGAAAACTGGAATCTTGAATTCTCCGTAGTCAAGCTCCCAAATCTCATCAATAACACCATAAGACGATATCACAGCTAGAACTGGTTTATTGTCTTTCTTACTTGCCTGCCACATAGTCTCCAACTCAATGTATACCCCACTATTTTGTGTTGTGCTCTTTAAATCTTACTCCCTAGTAGCTAAACAGAAATTGTTCATGTCATATCCGGAATACCTCAAAACGTGCAGTTAGACTTCCTTGAAAATGCCCTAATTTTTGGGTCGTAATCACCTACATTGCATCGATCATGTAACCAATTCACAAACTTGTCATTGTGCTCCAACTGAACTTTATTAGGGGGCCATGTGGGATGAGACTCTGTGATCGAATTAAGGTTCTCGGTCACATAAGCAGTAATCTCCATACAATTCCTCAAACGTACAAATGAACTGACATCATATCACTATTCAATGGAGTAAATAACATTCCCCTTGACCTCGGTTTGCCCACCTTCCTTCCAACATGTCAATTCTGGGGCACCCCAAAATTTCTATGTTCCTCTGAATAGCTAGAGAAAAATTCAATTAGTTCTTCGGTAACATACCTCTCAACAATACTAGCATCCGGCCGACTCATACATTTCACGTATCCCTTGAAGACTTTCATATGAAGCTCGAAAGGATACATCCAATGCATACCAAACAGACCAAATATCTTTACCTCTCACACTAAATGAACAACCAAGTGAACCATTATATCAAAAATAGATGGAGGGAAATACATTTCCAACTTGCATAGCACAACAACAACCTCTTTTTGTAGGACATCCAAATGGTCCCGATCAATAGACTTCCGGCATATGGAAGAAAAAAATAAACAAAGTCTAGTGATTGAGTACCTTACGTCAGCCTCCATTACCTCACGAATAGAAATAGGTAATAGTTATTGCATCAAAACATGACAATCATGAGATTTCAACCCGGACATCCGACAATCCATCGTAACTAACCGACTCACATTCGATGAATAACCAATTGGGACCTTCACTGATTTTAAACTATCACAAACTGAGATTCTCTCCTCCTTTGAGAATGTACAAGGTGTAGGGGCAAGTAAGTCCTCTTACCCTTCACTTCTAGGGCGAGGTCATTCATGATTTCCAAATCAACCAAGTCCGACCGGGCATTCAAACTATCTTTCGTCTTCCAGGGAATATTCAAGAGGGTGCCTATCAAACTTTCACTAACATTTTTCTCAATATGCATCACGTCTAGGCAATGCCTAACCTCAAGATGCTTCCAGTAAGGTAGATAAAAAAATATTGATCTTTTCTTCCATGGACCATCACAATGTATTCTGTCCTTGCCTTTATACTTTCCCAACACCACTCTCAATTTTTTAACCTTATTGTGAATCTGCACACCAGTTAGTGGTTTAGGGGATTTCCTTCGTTCTTTCCCACCAACAAAATTGACCAAATCATCCCGGTATTTATGGTTTCCTTACAGCCATTTTCTATGGCCAAGATACACTGTCTTTCTTCCATGTCTTAGCTATTTGAATTCTGTCTTTTCCTGACAAATAGGACATGCTTTATATCCTTCCACAACATAGCCCAACGAATTTCCATAGGCTGGAAAATCATTGATCGTGCAAAAAAGCATGGCACACAATTGAAACTCCACATTCATATGTACATCAAATATCAACACCCCTTTTTCTTCCCACAATATCTTCAAATCATCGATCAATGGTCTCAAATACAGATCAACTTCGTTCCCAGGTTGTCTAGGACCTGAGATTAACAAAGGCATCATAACATATTTACGTTTCATGCACAAATAAGTGTGAAATTGTATATAACCAACATCACGGGCCAAGAACAATGCTTCGAAGACATATTACCAAATGGATTCATCCCAACAGTACACAATGCAAGGCGTAAATTTCTAACCTCTGAACCAAATGAAGGATATCGCTTGTCAAAATTTCTCCATTGTTCACCATCTGTCAGATGTCATATCTTGTCGTCACTTGGTGTTTCCCGCTCTCCATGCCATTGCAAGTTCTTTGCATATTTTGAATTCGCGAATAACCTCTTTAACCTAGGAATTAAAGGAAGATACCACATACACTTCAATGTGACCTTCTTCTTCTTCTTACCCAAACATCTATCATTATCATTCCTCACACCCTTATATCTTGAATGTTTAGACATGGGACATTGAACCGCGTCTTTCAAATCACCGTCATACAACACACAATCATTTGGACATGCATGTATTTTCTTGTATTCCAAACCGAGTGGACACAATATTTTCTTGGCCTCGTAAAAGTTTTTCGGTATTCCATTCCCTTCTGAAAACTTATCCTTTAGAAGCTTTAGGAGTGAATTCACACTTGCATCACTCCAAGAACTTGTAGCTTTAAAATTGAAAACTTCCATAAAAAAGAGATTATGGTATCCTTACTTTTACATCCCGGATACACTGGCTTCTCTTTTTCGTCGAGCAAAGCACTCAACATTTTAGGCTTCCTCTCAAAATCTCTTACAATGTCATCGAACATAGCATCAATGATACATTTGTTTCCATCTACCTTGTCAAAACCACCATTATGTCCTTACTCAACCTCTCCATGAAATGTCCATACAATGTAACCTCCGTCAAATCCGTTCTTCAACAAGTGAAATCTAACAAGCCCACGTTCATCAAACCGTTCACGACACAAGCATCTTTTGCATGGAAAAAGTACCCTCTCCTCCTGACCAAAGGCATAATCAAGAAACGAATCAATAAATGCAATGTGTTCACCACTCCCTCTAGCTAAACTTGGATAGCTAACCATTTTTCCCTCCACGCAAACATCGACTCTCGGTCTATTGTATCTAAACAACACATAATAAACAATTACACAAATTTTCATTGTTCAAACATAATAAAAATAAACACAATCAATTTGCTACACAATACTAAAGGTGTCATGTATATGTATATGTATGTGAGTCGATCAACTAGCTTGTCCTTGGGATACATATATATATATATATATATATACCATCTCCCAAAACAAACACAACCATGTTTACATCCACACTCATTTACACTCTCACAACATGATACTAAACCGACATAAAGCATATAGAAACCATTAATACACACGAATAAACTCTCTCCAAGCATGCATTTATGGTTATTATAACTACTAGCTATTTGATTGATATTACAAGAAGTTAATGAATACTTACATCCATGGGTCTTCATTGTTTTGAGTTATTGCTCACCATCTAAAAAATCTTCCATCAATGAAAGGAGAAGGAAACTACAAGTTCAGATCTAATTTTAGAGGGGTAGTTCGGAGCATTAAATGCTCAATTTAGCACTGGTTTTTGTGAATAGTATGTAAAGCCGGTGCCATTTTTCCCATTAGCACCGGTATTTAACCGGTGCAAAATCAAACGGTGCCATTTTTCCCGCTTTTTTCCCGGAATTCTTTTAGCACCAGTTTCTTTAATTTTTTAGCCCCGGATTCTAAAACCAGTGCCAAATATATACTTTACACCGGTTTTCTTTAATTTCTAGCACCGGTTTTCAAACCGGTTCAACTTTAGCACCAATTTTTTAAATTGTTTAGCACCGGTTTTTCAAACCGGTGCCAAAATTTTCAATTCACCGGTTATGCGGATTTTTAGCACCGATTTTCAAACCGGTGCTAATTTAAAACTGGTTTTTGTTTTTTTAGCACCTGTTTTCATCAATTCTAGCACCGGTTTTCTGACCGGTGTTATATTAACACCGGTTATTATAAAAAAATCGGTGCTAACATAATTATAACCGGTGCTAAATTAACACCGGTTTTAGAGACGGTGCTAAAAAAATAAAAACCTTTTCTATTACATTATTTGGACCGGTTTTTAAAACCAGTGCTAGAGGGGGGGTCTCTGTGGTAGTGAGTAAACTATCCATAAGTGATAACATCAAAGCCATGATCAAAACAGTTCTATAAGACTGCATCTTATCCATTTCTGGTATAAGGGAGACTGATCACATCAAGTTTAATTTGACTCGGAATGTCATGTGGAAGATCAATAAAACATAAAACCTGAGTTACCTGATTAAATGTAGCCAGTTTGGCTAAGGAATCAGCAACTTCGTTTCCCTCTCTTAGAATGTGAGTGAAAGTTCACTCAATCTTATCCATTCTCTTCCATATACTTCTTGTTATTGTCATGCATCTCCAAGGTGTTTTTTATTCTCTCTTCAGTATCTTGACTGCTATCATTGAATCAGATCCAATGATGATGTGATATTGTGATCCTAAGCCATTTGGAGCCCTTGGAGAATTGATGTCATTTCAGCCTCCAAAATAGTGCATTGTGGAATGGTCATAGTAAAGGACCTGATATACTTGGAAGATTATGATTGTGATGATTATGCATGTGCTATTACTACTAAAGACCCCCCCTTTTACGTCTACGTTCACTCATGTGTCGTCACTATCCTCAGGTGTTCTCTATCCTCTTACTGATTATGTAACTTGTGATAATTTTTCTAGTTTACATTCTAGATTTTTGGGTACAGCAACATCTAGTGCAGATACCACCACTTATTATGAGGCTTCACAGAATGCTCATTGACGAGACGCTATAAATGAAGAGCTTACTGTGCTTGAGCGCAATCAAACTTAGTCGTTCACTTCTCTGCCTCTGAATAAGAAGGCAATTGGTTGCAAATGGGTCTACCAAATGAAGTTTAAGTCAGATGGTACTATTGAACGTTATAAGGCACGCCTTGTGGTTCTCGGGAATTACCAGGTTGAAAGAATTGATTATACTGGGACATTTTCTCTAGTTGCAAAGATGAGTATTGTTCATCTATTCTTATCTGTTGTGGTCATTCGTGGTTGGGAACTACATCAAATGGATGTCTATAATGCCTTCATGCATGGTGATTTGCATGAAGAGATTTTTATGCGACCCCTACCAGGATGTACTGTTCACCATGGTTAGGTATGTCGCCTTCAGAAATCTCTTTACGGTCTTCACCTTGCTCCTAGAACTAGGTTTGGTAAACTGACTCAGGCATTACGAGCATTTAGTTTTGTTCAGAGTAAGGCAGATTACTCTTTGTTTGTCTTTTCCCGTGGATTAGTTTCTTTGCATGTTCTGGTTTATGTGGATGATTTGGTCATTGATGGTAGTTCTTCTGCGCTCATCTCTGAGTTCAATAACTACTTGAGTTCTTGTTTCCATATGAAAGACCTTGGTCTGCTTAAGTATTTTTTGGGCATAGAGATTGCTAGAAGACCGGAGGGGATGTTTCTTTTGCAAAGGAAATATGCTTTTGACATTTATCAGATACAGGTTTATCTGCCTCTAAACCGACTGACTTTCTGATGGAGCAACAACATGATTTGGAATATGTTGAAGGTCTAGCCTACCATGACCCGGAGAAATATAGACGTCTGGTTGGGCACCTGATATATCTGACAATTACTCATCCTGAGCTTAGTTATTCGGTTCATACCTTTGCGCAGTTCATGAAGTCTCCTTGTGTTCCTCACTGGCAAGCTATTGTTCGTGTGTTGCACTACCTAAAGAGCCATCCTGGTCAAGGTTTATTTCTCTCTTCTCATAGTACATTACAATTGACTACTTACTGTGATTCGGATTGGGCTGCATGCCCGATTACTCGGCGTTCTCTTTCTTAATATTTTGTGATGATTGGTGATTCTCCAATTCCTTGGAAGACTAAGAAGTAACCTACTATTTCTTGGTTTTCTGCTGAAGCGGAGTATCATGCTATGGGTGTTACCTGCTATGAGTTGTTATGGCTTAAGTCTTTACTGAAAGACTTAGGAGTTATGCACTCTTCTTCTATGCAGCTATTTTGTGACAGTCAATCTGCTCTTCATATTGAGGAAAATCCAGTGTTCCATGAATGCACAAAGCACATTGAAGTTGATTTTCATTTTATCCGGGATCTTGTTCAATCTGGCACTATTGTTACTCAGCATATCCGCACGTCAGGCCAACCTACGGACTTGTTCACTAAGGCTCTCGAACGTAACCGGTTTCATTCCTTGCTTGGCAAGTTCGATATTTCTGGTCTCAATGCTCCAACTTGAGGATGAGTATTAAGGAATTATAATATTACTTGTAATTGTAATTGTAATTATATTCTATATAATGTATCCTGAGATCATGAATAAAGACACACAATTATTACCCTTATTTTCTACAAGAACTATTTACTTCCCATCAGAAAGTTGTGAGGAATATGAATAGTTTAAATATGAGTGATGTTGAGTCTTTAGACTTTGCAGATGCCTTGTACACTCCTCAAGGCTCTGAGTATTATGAGGAGAGGAGTGAAACACTAGGTCTTGCACCGGATTTCACTGAAATTCCTAGAACCATCAGGAGAGGAGGCGTTATGAAGTTGACTCAAGAAGATATTAAAGAAGCAGTGGAGATTGAGCAAAACTTACCTGCTGAGTTACTGACTCAATGACAAGGAATTTAGTGTTGCTAGGATGAATCAATATTTTGAGGATTATGGGTGCATAGATGCTTATGTTCTCCACAGATTCCAAAACTTCAACGTCGTCAAATTCCAAACCAGAGAGGAGGCATTATCTGTTTTACACAGATCCTCCTATTCTCTTTCAGGGGGATTGTTGGCTTTCAAGAGATGGGGTGCGTGTATTTCTTCAAGTAGAATTCGAGGGGCGAAGGTGAAGATCAATATACAAATTCACGGACTACCCTCAAAATGGTTCACATAAGAGGTGCAATCAAAGCTGCTCACATGGCAGGAGAGGTGATTGAGGTGGACTTTGACTCAACCCCGGTTCTCAACGTCAAATACCCCAGAGCCACTATCTGGGTTAAACTATGTGAACCTTTAATATTAGGATTCTATGTAGATCCTGTTAATGGTACCAAAATTTGGGTGCATGTTAAATACAAGCGCTTGTATAAGTTTTGTAGGACATGTGGTGTCATTGGATATCCCTATTAAAATTGTCCAGTTCTTGATGACCTACTACTAGAGCAATTCATTGATAGGCACATACAAGCACACAATGCACTGTGTCGTACTAATATAGTTTATGATGTTAACAAGGAAATGTTTCCTTCCTCCTTAAGGGCTTATAATCATAGACAAACTATGATAAATACAACTATACCTACAGGCTATATGGATTAATGTTGGAAGAGGTACAACCTTCTTAGTGATGAGTAGGTACAGGAGGGTTTTCTTTTTTCAATGGAGACAGATGATGGACTTCCTCAGCAGGCGTATCTAGGCTCATGGGATAACTCAAATGGCAGTCAAGGTCCATCTGATACTGGAGGGAATTTTTGACAACGTCATTTCAATCCTTATTTTGGAAGAGGTGGATAAAACAGACCACCAGGGCTGCCGCCAATGCATGCAACACTTCTAACCAATGGTAGCTTGTCAAAGGGTCACTTTCCTAATGGATATGCTGATCCACCCCTATATGATGTTCAAATAGTGGATGTTGAGATGATGGATCAACAAAATCAGGAGATTATAGACTAGATGAAGAAGAGCAGGCTCAGGTGAATGAAACTTGGGAAGTGAAAATGCAAGAAGCCAATGAAGATTTACATAACCATACTCAGCAGGTGCTCAACATGGTGAACAACATGGACATCAATGAGAATCAAGTTCAGAAAGACATTCAAATGGCTCATGAGGTTCTAGTTAGAGAAGAACGGGAAGAAGATGTTAATGCACATGAGAGTCAACGACCATCGACACAGGCACATGTGATTCTTATGTCCAATTTTGAAGATGAAGATGACAGTGAATCAAAAAATCAGGAGAAAGAACAAAGGGAAGCAGCAACAAAAACTCTCTCCGATAAAGAAGATAAATGAAATGATGAATGTTGTTCATTACAAGAAACTGTTTCAGCCACAAAAATCAAAACAGCCTATCACCAGGAAGGAAATGAAGACGGGAGATGGGAGTGGAGCCTGGAAAATGAGGCCAGAACTATAGAAAGAAGAAGGAAACTAGGAAAATACACAAACAACTATGACGGAGCATAACTGGAACTCAATTCCTATGGCTTTTTGAACAAATTAGAAATTAGGCAAAAGGAATTTTCATCTTGAAGAACGGAATACAGAGAATGTGCTTATTAGCTCATACCAAAAGTGTTGGCTCAGAGAATGTTTTAAATCACACAGAAGCCAAAAAACGTACACACTAAAAGGCCCAATCGTGTATCGACGCGTGGGATAAAGAAAACAGAAAACAAAAATGAAAAGGCTAAAACGACAACTGCTCCTTCCATTTTCACTCTGCATCTGCTTGCTTTGAACACATTTTCTGCACTCCGCTTTCATCTTCATTCTGTGCTAACTGATGAAATCATACCTTTCTTCAATCCCCCTCAATTTGGACAGGAGAAAAGAATCGAAAGTGCAGATTGACAAGGTTAAGATGAAATGCGGAAGCCGGGAGGAGCTTGGTAAATATATCCGCAAGTTGCAAGTGAGAGGGCACCTTAGTGGGAAGAAAAAAACTATCCAAATAGTATTCTCGGACCATGTGGCAGTCGATTTTTATATGCTTGGTTCGTTCATGAAAAATAGGATTAGCAGAAATGTAGATGGCCGCCTGATTATCACAGTACAATGGGAGAGGAAACTGAAGGGAACATGAAGATCCGAAGCCAGGAAGCTGATCCACTTAAGTTAACAAGCCATCATAGACATACTCCGATATTCAGACTCTGCGGAAGACTTAGTAACGGTGGACTGTTTCTTGGATTTCCAAGAAATGAGGGAATTACCAATAAGAATGGCAAAACCAGTAACATATTTTGTGGAATTCGTACACTTGCTCTAATTAACATCACAACAAGCAGTGATAGTGGAAGAAGAGGAGGCCGAATAAAAAAGTCCATGGAATGGACAAGAGCGAAGATACCTGACCACATGTAGAGAAGCACGAAGATGATGAACAGTGGGAGACTTGACAAACTGTGACAGCTGATGAACATAGTATGGAATATCCAGCCGAGTGAAGCTGAGATAAAAAAGCTGGCCAATCAGTCTGCGAAATGTACTCGGATCAGAAAGAATGGGAGACCAATCATCATCCCGCCAAGTGAGAAGTAAGGGTGTAGCAACAGAATAAGATTAGTGCAGTTCAAAATCTTGTATGATGTCCAAGATATACTTGGTCTGGCTGAGAAAGAAACCGTCAGGAGAGCGGGCCAGTTTGATGCCAAGGAAGAACCAGGCCTCCTGAAGATCCTTAATAGTGATGGCAGCATGAAGAGAATGTTTAACCCGAGCAATGTCACCCAAGGAGTCACCAACAAGAAGAACACCATCCACATAAACTACAACAGCCAGAAAATGCTGAGATGTAATCCTGTAGAAAAGGCAGTAATCATGAGTTGACTATGAGAAACCAAGGGAGAGAAGGTTATCTATGAACCTCTTATTCCATTGTCTAGAAACCAAAGGAGAGAAGGCAAAGAATAACCTGGTGGAGGTGTCATATACACAGTCTCATCAAGAGTGCCAGGAAGAAAGGCATTGTTGATATCGATCTGGTGTATGAACCAAGACTTAGATGCTACAAGGGCCAGTAGAAAACAAATAGTGACAGTCTTAGCCACTGGATAAAAAACCTCAAAGAAATCAATTCCCTCCAGCTGACTAAAACCTTTAGCAACCAGTCTAGCCTTGTACCTAGCAATGGATCCATCAGGATTACATTTGACTTTGTAAACCCATTTGGAGCCAACCACATGTTTTCCTGTAGGTAATGGAACAAGATCCCAGGTTTGGTTTATTTCCAAAGCCTGGATTTCATCCTGTATAGCTCGAACCTATTCAGGGCATTGATTAGCCTGTGAATATGAATATGGTTCATGAATACTTGTAATGGTGCTAAGAAAGGCAATATAGGCAGGAGTGAAGTGAGGAATAGAAGTAGAGTTAGTGGTGGAAGAAAGAACAAACTCCTTGGTCCAAACTGGAGGTTTTCAAACTCTTGGAGGTAAAGGGGGTTATGTAGGTGAGGGAAGAGAAGTAGATGAAGAAGACTGAGCATCTTGTACCAGTGGATCAGAAGAAGGAATAGAGCAAGAGTCAGAAAGGGGAGAAAGAGTATGAAAATGAAGAGTAGAAGAAGAAGTTGGCAGTGCAGAGTCAGACATCAGAGAACAGGGTATGAAAATTGGAGAATCATGAACAGGGTGTGGTAAAGAACTAGGAAGAGTATAAACAGGAATAGAAGGGGAAGATGAAGATGATGATGGAATCTGGAATGAAAGAATAGAAAGGGTCTTGTAAGGAAATTTATCCTCATAGAAAGTGACATCCCTGGAGATGATGATCTTTTTGTTGGTGAAGTCAAAACGTTTGTATGCCTTTTGACCAGGAGGATAACCTAAGAAAATATAAGGGAATGCTCTAGGATTGAGTTTGTCTTTATGAGGAGCAGTGTTAGTTGCAAAAGCAAGACATCCGGATACTCTCAACAAAGGTCACTGGTTGTCCCACACTCAATTTTGATCATCCCGAAAAGAAGCTTTATCATCCCTAGTCAAACTTATAATTACCGAGAGTAATAAAGAAGTTGATCTTATTCGACATAGACTTCCACAAGTTCTTACGATTGACACTCGTGTACTTTTAAACAATCATATACAATTTACTCTAGACCATGCACTAGCACTTTCTAAAATTTCATGGACGGAGTTTATTACTTTTTATTTCATGAAAACCAAGAATATGAAATTTCATGTGATTCTATGTGGTGAAAATTATCGTTCCCATAGCGCTTATCGTAAGAGTATTAATGGAATACTAAAATAAACTGGACGATTACCCAGGTTTGCATCCCTATAAAAAAATACGCGTAATTTCTATATGAAACATTTGTCGTTATGTTCAGGTGCATAGCTCTTAAGCATAGTGAACATGGAAGGAAGTTAGAGCCATAGTGTAATTTCCCCCAAAGTTTTGTCATGTACTGTCTATGAATATTATGCCTGTCCCATTGACGCGTTGATGCCTAAATTGGAACATCATGGTCGTGACAATGTACCAAAAATAATCCCATATTAATTAATTTTCTAATTGAATTGTTTTGGCCTAGTTTTTTTTAAGTTTGGTCTAATCAGCCCACAATTCACCTTGTGACGTTCATGAATTGTCGGAATATATTCAGTAACAACGACATGTATGCGACATCGTGCATTTGTGATTTCAGTCCACCACTGACCAAGCCCATAGATATTTTTGGTTTGGATTGCTTGTCTAATTCGGCCTAGTTATTATTATGCGATTTACTGCATGCGTCGACTGTCTATCAAATTTGTCAATTTGGTTTGCGACTTCGACTCATGTCAATTCGATTACCCTTGGTCCAACCCCAAATGTATAATAATTGGGCCCAATCATATATATGGCCCAAAATATAGGAACAACAACGTCGCACTGTATTTTCTGTTTGTATCTTTCTATGCGACATGGACTGTAACGTCGCACATGTTCTTAAATGGCAAGGTTTCATTGTGGGTATATAAACAATTCACCACCCACCCCTTTTGCATTCCCAACCAACAAAGTCGCACTAAAACCTCCCACATGAAAAATTGGTCTAAAATCGTCAATTCCTAATGCAAAACCACCTCTCATATCACTATAGTCCCAAAACTGACATTCAATTAGGTTGAATGTAGTACATTGGAAAATTTCTTTTAGGGGGGAGATCGGGAAACCCTAACTAAGGTAAGAATTTTCCAATGAATTTGATGATGGGTTTTTCAGGTTTGAGAGACTTCTTTCGTTACCCATTGCATGGTTTTATAACATTTACGATGAATGACCTGTTGAATGTTGTTATGTGATTAGGTTTTGGGTTTATCAATTTTTGTTTGGGATTTCTTAATAAGTTCATGGCTAGGGCTAGGTTTTTAGGAACTATTATGGCACACATTCTTGCTACTTATTAATGACATGTTACCTATTTATGTTGTGATGCTGATGTTAATTGAAATTATAGGTGTTTTATTACCATTCGTGTTCCAGTCGCACACTATTTCGCCTTAATCGATTGGGCATGTGACGTCGCACATTCATACACATGAATATGTGTTTTCACACAGAGCACACTGGTCTGGCTGAAGTGTCTACGACATGCATGCGAAGTCCACTAAAACCTATTGCCTTCATCAGGTTCTTGAATTTTGCACTAATTTTTCTACGTTCCCTTGTTTCTCAGATGGATCGAATGAAACAGACAGGTAAGAGTGAAAGGGAAACACCACAGGAGCAGGTCCATCGCACACCAAGAAGGCAAAGACAATGACCATCCCTTCATCGCCAACATGGGATAACATACGCTTCATCTGTGAGAATGTAGAGAAGCATTTTGAAAGGTTCCAGGGATGAAGGATAAAAGAGGTCAAAGTGATGAAGCCCAAGGATGTGAAGCGACTCCACCTCGATGATTTCCTCGAACACTTCAAACCATCAGGAATAAAAAGTTTGATATGCCTGGATAAACCGACGTATGATATGGAGGTTAGGAGTTCTACGGCAATTTCACTCAGCAATTGATAAACATCTACAGTATAAGAGTGAACGCGATAGACGTGGACATGGCGGCGAAGTTCATCAATCAGGTGATTGGATGCACAACTGTCTCCGCCGCCGCCCACCACTGTCTCCGCCGCCACTCTTCAGCTGCCCCTTATTCCTTTCCCCCCTTTCCCGATGCCACCACTATTCATCCACCACCCTTCATTCCCCAATTCCACTGCCACTGTTCAATCGCCGAGAAACACACGCTCTGCAGCGGGCACGCCGGAGACGACATCCTCCCAGTCTCTCTTCCACTCAATAATCACTATCTCCACTAGCAAAACCACCACACACCGTCGCCTCAAACTCCCACCACCACCATATGCCGCCGTCTCAATCCCCCACCACAACGTCATTCGTCGTTCTTCAACGACGCCACCTCAAACCCGGGGTTATAAGACTTGAAGAACCCATAGACCGCGATCTTGAAATCGTTCAAAAACTAACATTCAGATCTCTTCTTCGCAATCCTCCGGCACAAGCTCAAATTGAATCTTCTCCATAATAATCAGAGCTACAAAGGGCGGGAATAATTGGAGCTACAAAATATGTGGTGAGCTTTCTGTTGGCGGCGAGCTTTCCCTCAGCACTGGGGAGGAGGAATATGTGGTGGGGCAACGGGAACTGTGCAGGAGAGGATAAGGGGGAAAGGAAAAAAGAAAAAGAGAAAAAGAAAGAAGAAATGGAAAGATACTATTTTACCCTAAAAAAAGTCACGTGACCTGTATGAGTATGGCCGTTAGGTGGATTTAATGGTTTAAAGCGTTAGAAGTACCATAATTTATCAATTTTGTTAGTTCAGAGATCCAAAATATAAAAAAATAAATAGAGGAGCAAAGGTGAACGATGGAAAAGTTCGAGGGCAAGCGAAATCATTTGCTCTATTTTCTTTCGGGCAAACCTTCAAGTTTTGATTGTCGGCCGGGAAGGTTTTGGTTGGAAGGGCCGATTGAGTTGAAGCAAACTGTGAAATCATGATAATCACAGCGTGATGCTGATGGACCACAGGACAGTAACCATTTCGTGTACACGCGTCCCATAGGACAAACTAAGTCACACGTGGAGCAAGCCTGTTTGTAGTTGTAAAATTCGCAAAGGACCCACTACACATTTCTGACCAAAATGGAGCAGCTAATATATGGATGACACGTGAAAAACGAAATTGGAATTTCGAGTTCAATAATTTTAGAGATTAAATAAGTCTTGTTTCAAATTATTATTTTTTTAGATAGCCGACTCTTTAGTACTCCCATCTTTTTTGTAACAACTAAACTTTGTTTTCCAGTACTGCTGATGTTTACTAAACTTATTTCCAATACTGCTGATGCTTCGTAATCCAACACAGAAGTTATGCTACCTGGACACGGGTGTCAGATCCGATACAGGTACATATTTGAGTATATAACACTTAATATTGTGGATCGCTATACCTCGCCCTGTATTTTACTATCCTCACCCTAATACGTATACAGTATTTTGTTTTTTTATTTTCAGTAACTAAATTAAAATTAATTTAGATAATTGTAGTTAGTTAATTTTAACTGAATGAATGAGAAAGAAGGTCCGCCGCCCGCCGCCACCGGACCGCCGCCCGCTGCCGCCCGCAGCCCGCCGCCGCCGGACCGCCGCCCGCCGCCACCCGCCGCCCGCCGCCACCGGCTCCGGTTCGCCACGGCCTGGGCGCGAGGCGCCGCCGGTCGGCTCGCCATGGCCTGGGCGCGAGCCGTGGCGGGCTCCGCTCGCCACGGTCTGGGCCGTGGTCCGCTCGCCACCGCCCGGCCGCGAGCCGCCGCCGGTCCGGTCGCCGCGGCCTGGCCGCTCGCCACCGCCGGTTCGGTCGCCACCGACAGGCCGCGAGCCGCCGCTGGACCGCTCGCCACGGTCTGGGCGCGAGCCGGACCGGCGCCGCTCGCCGTGGCCTGGGCGCGAGCCACGGCTCGCCGTGCGTTCGGCGCGAGGAGGACGCGGTCCGGTCGCCAGGCCACGGGCGCGAGCCGGACGCACCTCGGCTCGCCGTGGCCTGGGCGCGAGCCGTGCCAGGCTGCATCCCAGAATTGAACTGCTATAAATGAGCTCGAATTCTACTGATTCTGAGGGCAACCCAAATTTTTTGCTATCCAAGACGAGCAAAAATTACTCCAAAAAGGGTGTTAGAAATTCCATGTCTTCGGAGGTAATTTTACTAATTAGTTTTCTGTCCATAAGTAGTTGTTAAATTTAATAATTTTTGCCGTAGAAATTTATGCTCGTCTTTGTGTTTTAATTTATTAACTATTACGATGAAATTATTGCACATTTATCTTAGTATTTATGCTCATCTTAGTATTTTAATTTATTAAATGTAACGTAAAAATTATTGTAACGTTAATTTTAATTATTGTAACGTTAATTTTGTTGTTTTGTTAATTTAGTTATTTTGTTACTTACCGTAACGTTAATGTTGTTGTTTCCTGTCGCCACCTACTACAACACGGTTGTAGTTTTATATTACATTTTAGAGAATGGGTCGGCGGACCATTGCTGCACAGTCCTTCCACTGAGGGCGGGTGGGGGCGAGGATGGAACAAGTAGGGAGCTACACATTGTATACGTTCGCAGTGCAAGCCATTTCGTCCGGGTACACGTGAAGGAAAACTGTCCCATGCCCCCCGTGGTTAATATGTGGACCACATTGAGGAAGCCTGATGTCGTAGGTTGGGAGTTACCCTTTCGTAGGAGGATAAGGGCTTGGAGAAGAGCATACTCTGAGAGTAATTAACTGTTGCAACCCAGCGAAACATTTCGGCATGTACGCAACCGTTACAGTTATTATCGAAGCGTCGAGTAATTATTTTGAAAGCGTTACTGTTGCAAACATCGATGACAAATAAATTTGATATGCACAAACAGTTACCGATTACATAAATGAGCAGAATATGGCAAAACTGTGGGGTCATACATAAGCAAACAGTGGACTAAGGAATGGGTCCATAACCGAGCCTGCGATACTCATCGCGATGACTGACAAGAGTCGTCATCAACTCCCTCATGCTGGGGTCGGCGAGTCCATCAACGGTCGCCGAGTCAAACGGATCCAGGGCGCTCATCACGTCACTCAGCATCTGTTGCACAGGAAACAGAGTTTACAATAACGAAACAGTAAAATGTAATATAATTACTCGAAGCAAACAGTTCGGGAAAACTTACCGATAACTGATGATGTGTCCTGTCCGGTCCACTCGCGGCAGCATGTTCAGGATTTGCGATCAATGGGTGCGAATGAGTCGCGTACCAGTCCTCGTAATCCATGGTACACTCTGATTGGCTCGTGGCTATCGGGAACGCCGCAAGCTGACCGTCGTGCCAAGTGTGTGCCATCTCCCATAGGGTCAACTGCAGCCTCCCTGGGTAGGTCACTGAATAGCCGACTGGATCAGCCGGGCGGGAACAAGGCTCGGGCGCAATTGCAAGACCCCGCGGTATACCCTGTACGAGACCGAACTGGCGCACAACGCGATCTGGCATGTACGCCTCCATTGCGTCGAGGTATCGAATCACGCCGCGGTAGTGAGTCCTCCCCCTCGCAGCCCTAACCACGTCCACTCCATATGGCAAGCAATCCACCTGCAAAAAGTTTCACAGACATGTTACGTTTCTGTGGAATCCGATCTATCTACTACTGTCAGAATAAGAGTAAAAGCATGGAATTCATACCTGGTCGGGCTGTAAGGCATCCAACTGTCGCCTGATGGCACTGAGCCTCCCCGTACCCCTCCCCGTTTTATCCCCTGTGTGCCACCGACTGGCGCGGCCCGGAAGAGCAGGCAATGTACTCGGTCTCGGCCGAAACATCGGAAAATACTCGTATATCCATGCTTGAAGCAGCGTGCAACATCCGCATAGGCCGCGCGCCTTAGACCGGGACGCAATTCCCAACTGCAGATACAAACTGGCCAACGTCGCCGAGCCCCACGACAACTGCGAATCAATCAGGGGTAGAAGGTTGGCTCTAACCTTATTCCCAGTTTTATCCACAAAAAGTGTGGATGAAAACAGGGTCAGCATGTAGCACATAAATTGGAAGTTCTCGCTCTGCCCCGCCGCTACACACCTCGCCATCAACGATTGGGCATCTATGTTACCCCCGTTCCAGTCTTCCGCGACAAAGGACTCCACGTCTTTCCCAAACAGTTCAGCGCACGCTTCCTCAATAGTCTCCGCCGAAATGGTACTCGCAACAGCGCCACCATCGATGGGAATGCCAAGAATCATCTCAACGTCATGCATCAAGATGGTCATCTCCCCAAAAGGCATGTGAAACGTGTTCGTGTCCGGCTGCCACCTCTCCACAAAAGCGGATATCAGTGCCATGTCAAGGAACTGGAACATAATCGCAGGCAGGTGGGCCAACCCGGTTGCATGTATCCGGGCCTGTGCAACATCGCTCAGTTCGGGGAGCGTGGCGACTAGCTGCTTGCATAGCGGCGACCGAGCATGGCATCTCAGCACACCTCGCTCTATACCATTCCAAACGTCAGCAGCGACGTGTCCTCCGGAGCTTGGTATGACGAGGTCATCCTGCGGGCCACCAGCCACCGGTCCCCGCACTAGCCACGTCTCATCGGCGGGTCGCTTCCTCCTATTCCTCGGTGCCCTTCCGGTGCTAGTCTCACCGGCATTGCACGATCCACCAGAAGACTGTGCGAATTGACCAGCTCTATTCCTCACGGTGTGCCTGGCTCCAACTGCAGCATAACGTTCGATCCCGGCATCCAATGGCACACTCGCGCCAGGTTGGCCCATCGGGGGGACATCTGCCGGCAGGTCATAATTCATCTGCCAATCACTATCATGACGGATTCCACCAGACGCGAGAATGTTAATCTCCGGACCGTCCCATGTTGGCATGGGATCGAATGCACGAACGCTCGGTGGAGAAGGCTGCTCCGCTCCTACATCACACTCCCGCGGGCGAGGCGACGGTTCATCCTCGACCACGCGGCCTCTAGCCTGTCTCGCCGAGGCACTAACACCTCTTCGTCGTATGGAACGACCATGACCGTCAGGTTGACCAGCAGTGCTCATCTACGACACAAGATATGTAATTAGTATAACAACAAGTGAATCAAACTGATATGATAAGATAAATTAACATACATTTCAACAACGTGTGAACTAATATTTTCGAACAGTGCATCATTTCAATTTACTAATGGAGACTACATCTTCTATAATGCATAGGAAAAAGTGGATATAACATAAAAAAACCCCTCCACAAACATCAAATTTAATTATCGTACAATCATACAACGAACTGGAACATTTTTTTTAGTTACAAATTGGAGATTACATTACTAAATAATCTTATTTTTTTACCACATCACACTATTATTAACATTCAAGGAAACAATAGTTAAAACATATCGTAACAGTTTACTACACAATTGTTTACATCGGATTACTAAAGTTTATTTAAATAGAACTATATTCTATTATGTCACATAACTAAATAATTTCCAAAAAACACAATTCCTAAAGAATAATTTCTGAATAATTTCTATTATGTCACATAACTAAATAATTTCTAAATAACCCAATTTCTAAAAAATACAATTTCTAAAATATTATGTCCAAATTTAAACTAAGTAATTTCTACAAAACACAATTTCTTCGTTTTAATTCCAATTATGTCACATAACTAAATAATTTCTAAATAACCCAATTTCTAAAAAATACAATTTCTAAAATATTATGTCCAAATTTAAACTAAGTAATTTCTACAAAACACAATTTCTTCGTTTTAATTCCAATTATGTCACATAACTAAATAATTTCCAGAACAACACAAATTCTAAAAAATAATTTCTAAATAATTTCTATTATGTCACATAACTAAATAATTTCTAAATAACCCAATTTCTAAAAAATACAATTTCTAAAATATTATGTCCAAATTTAAACTAAGTAATTTCTACAAAACACAATTTCTTCGTTTTAATTCCAATTATGTCACATAACTAAATAATTTCTGGAACAACACAAATTCTAAAAAATAATTCCTAAATAATTTCTATTATGTCACATAACTAAATAATTTCTAAAAAACACAATTTCTAAAAAATACAATTTCTAAAATATTATGTCCAAATTTAAACTAAATAATTACTAAAAAACACAATTTCTTCCAATTATGTCATTATGTCCAAATTTAAACTAAATAATTTCTACAAAACACAATTTCTTCGTTTTAATTCCAAATATGTCACATAGCTAAATAATTTCCAAAAAAGCACAATTTCTAAAAAATAATTTCTAAATAATTTCTATTATGTCACATAACTAAATAATTTCTAAAAAACACAATTTCTAAAAAATACAATTTCTAAAATATTATGTCCAAATTTAAACTAAGTAATTTCTAAAAAACACAATTTCTTCGTTTTAATTCCAATTATGTCACATAACTAAATAATTTCCAAACAACACAATTTCTAAAAAATAATTTCTAAATAATTTCTATTATGTCGCATAACTAAATAATTTCTAAAATACACAATTTCTAAAAAATACTATTTCTAAAATATTATGTCCAAAGTTAAACTAAATAATTTCTAAAAAACACAATTTCTTCGTTCTAATTCCAAAATTCATTAAATTCCTAATATTAGATTTCTCCAAATTATTATTCTACATCTTAATCTCCTATACTAACCACCAACCCAACATCTAACCACCACCCGAACATCCATTCTACATTTAACAAAATTGTAACAAACCCCAATTCTAACAATTCCGACAAGTTCAACAAAATTCGAATAGATCGGGCAACGATTCGCACGAAAAGTAAAAAAAAAATTCCTCAAAAACTTACGTTTTCCGGCGGGTTTCCGGCGGGCGGCGGCGGGCGGCGGTCCGGCGGAAATGGAGAGAGGGAAGGGGGAGAGAAATGGAGAGAAAGAAGAAGAAGGAGAGAAAAAATAAGAGGGGGAGGGGGTATTTATAGGGTTTCTTCCATTCTTTTTCTTTTTTAAAAAAATTCAAAATACGTGTATTTATACGTATTAGGGCGAGGATAGTAAAATACAGGGTGGGATATAGCAACACCCCTTAATATTTGGGAACTTAGGATACGGGGATATACACTGTCCTAAATTTGGACTTGGTGGAGACACCGTCATACAGTGGCGGAACCAGGAAAAATTTTGAGGGTAGACTGAAATTAGCCTGTACTTAAATTTTTTTTTTGTACAACTCAAAAACAAATGATCGATTAACATAATATAATAAGATGAGTACAATACAATAAGTCATACAAATTCACTACTAAAAAAACTACATTCTAATGCTAGAAGCAGATTTAGGAAGTGGAGGCAATTTAATCCTACGAGGCTCTGAAATTTGAAAACGTTGCATATTTCCGTGATTTACCGTGATTTACCAACACTAAGATGGGACATTCAAGCAATTCAAATGGCTGAGAAACAATATTGAGCAGCTAGACACAAGACTAACCTGATTCAGTACATAGTAGACTTTGAAGCGAGAAGCATACTTCTCGGCCATTTTATCCAGCTTTTCCTGCAGAAAAATCAAACAGAAACAATTACATTAAGCATTATTGTGAGATGACTGAGATGGAATTCTAAATATGACATCAATGTCACATGTTACACATTCATTCAAGTAAGTTACTTGCTTCAACTCCCATATTTCCAAATTTAAATGCCAACCTCAGATTATTCTTCTTAAAGAAGAAAACAGTCATCATGTTTATGGGTGCTTGGCACAATTATGAACATATTAGTCAGATGACCTCATTATTTCCCAACTTCAAGTAAAAACATTGGTGAAATCTCTCAAAGACAAAAAAAAAAGTAAAAATAATCTGACAGATCTAGAAAGCAAGAAGACCTTGATGGATACCAATTATAGCTACAGATTACCAAAGAAACAAATCAGATGCTTCTTACGAAAAACATCCAAAAGTATTTTAACATGATAAATTCATGATATAACTTATGAGCAAAAAATGAAAACAGAATCTATCAATCGAAGTGCAACACATAGCACTGTGATTCGGATAACAGTACAAACAACAAAAGAAGTTATCTTCAATAGGATGTCCTCATATGCAACATTAGCATAAATGAGATGCACCATTGTTTTGTCATTTGGGTTCTCTAAAATAGCTCTAGCAACCTAGAGATGACAAACATAGTAAGTCAAATTATATGAAGAATGGTGCCATCTCAAAACATAGTGTCAAAAAATAACTCCAAAACTAAGAGCATTGAAATATACCTGAAACATGGGTGTAATACCAGAACCTCCGGCTAGCATTCCAAAAGCTCTAACTTGTCCAGGTTGATATTTAAACCGACCCTGACACAGAATGCAAACAAGAAGTCAACAACAAAAACAGGGAATACATATTTGCATCTCTAACCTAAAATGAGTGCGTACACAGCAATCAAAAAACAAAAATATTGAGAAGACTAGTCTAAGTTCCCTGAAGAAGATATTATCTAATGGCACATACATCAACAGATTGGGATCTATCATTACAAGTACAGTCTAATGTTGACAAAAACTTCAAACTTCACCCATGTGATCCACAAACAGCAGTGATTCAACAAATAGAATCCATCCCATCTGGAACATAATAAGAAGGATGCTAAGGAAATGCATCAAACACCAAAAAAGAAGAGTAGAGAGTAAGATCTGACCTTAGGTCCTTTAACTTCCATATAATCACCAACCCGCATTTCTCTGAAACTGAAATGGTGAGACATCCTTCCTTGAGGATACATCTAGTTGTTTAATTTATAAAAGAGAGCAAGCAGAGTAAATTACAGCCAAACCAACAACTGCAAAACAATTAAATTCATGTTTTGAATATGCCAATTTTAGTTCAAGAGTTTGAATTAAATTGAAATTGAAATTTGAATTTTTAAATACCTAAATGGCGGTGGATCTTGGCGGTGCCCGTGCCGGTGGTGGCGGACTGGCGGTGGCGGGTGGCGGACAACTGGCGGCGCCGCGGCGGTGAACTGAGAGAGAGGAGCCGAGAGGGAGAGGCTGAAGAAGAAAGGGTACTGGCGGGTTTGGGTTTGGGTTTTGACTTTTGTAACTTTTTTTTAACCCCACCGACATAATCGGTAAAATGAAAAAAAAACTTAAACAAACGACGTCGTTTGACGTCGTGTTTTGGGGAAAAAAAACAGACGCAGCAGGCTTCCTCTGGCGAACGGGCGGCGCGCCTACGCCGCCATAGGCGGAAACCCTCCTTCCGTCGGCCGGGAACAGTAATTCCCGCCTGGCCGACGGATCTCAGGGCAGGCGCGCGCCTGCCCCCGCCTAAACGTGGTTCCGCCTCTACCGTCATATATTAGACACATCTTGAATATAGATATATAATTATAGAAATTGAAGGAAAAGTGAAATTTGTGATATGGAAAAGATATAATTATAGCAGTAAGATTGAAGTTTGAAAGGTTTGAAAATCAAATGAGATAAGATAATCAAAAGAAATCAGATTAGTATGGTTATGAATTTAAAATATGTAAAGTTTATCTTAAATTTTTTATTGGCTAATCTTAGCAGAATTGGACACAGTAAAAGTATCTGTGTCGTATCGTGTCGACACGGATACACTTCAAAATTTTCTGTGTCCAGGTAGCATATCATAAAATTCATTGGATCAACTCAAAATAAAAAAAACTCAAAACCATCATATGATTAATTGGTGAAGAGTTAAACGTATGAAAAGATCTTGTAGTTTAAGGTTGAGCTCAATTCATTGCTTAAACTTGAAATTAGAATGAAGATTAGGCTCGTTTGATAACTGATAGTGACATAAATTGCCATTCTAATCCTTCATTAAAATTAAATTTATAAAACTATATCTATCGTTTGAGGCAGACAACGCTCTCTCTACTCTCTAAAAATATAAACGCTCTCTATATGATACAGTTTACCCACCGAACAAACATCGTATAACGGTAATAAAACCACCAATAATGGCAACATACAACACCGGAATAGTACCCAATCTAACAACCCCATGGAACCTCCGACCTCAGGCGTGAGTCCGCCGATGACCTACAAGTCAATTCTCACCCAAAATCCTAACCCTAGAAACATAGCAACAAGGAAATTGAATCCATTGGTCTAATATAAAGGGGAAATCGTAGTGTTGTTCAATGAGGATGAAATTGAGTATCCATTTTATCCCTTCAAACACAATTTGATCAAAAAATTCCCCCGGAGCCGTCTGTCACTTAATTTCATACGCCACCATATGAAGAAAAAGTGATTTAAAGCCGAAGCAAGAATTACAACACAAGATAAAAGGCTCGTCTTCATCATATTTGAGCACGTCGAGGATATATAGCGTGTTGGATCAAGCGCAACTGGAATCTAAGAGGTACGATTATGAAAATTTTAAGGTGGACTTAGAACTTTTAATGTTATGGAAGAACCACCTCTAGTCCCTATTTGGTTAAAACTAGAATTTCCACCAGCTTATTACCTTCACCCCACATTGCTAGTATACTAGGCGAATTAATTTTCGCAGATTAACCAACCATAAACCACATAAGACTATCTACGATCCGTCTCTATGTGGAAATAGATTTAACTGGTGATTTCCCGGACAGAATAAGTCTTGGATTGAATAGGGATAACAAGTGGTATGAAATAAAATACGAAGATCACCCTTCGTATTGTTGTAAGTGTCATAAGATTGGTCATCGTACTGTGGACTGTGGTATTATCAAACCAAAGGGGCTAAGAGAATCCGATGCAAAGGCTATATAATCGGATGCTAAGACCAAGGAAGATTAAAAGTATATTTCAGGTCAGGAGCACAATAAAGATGGAATGTATCAAGATGAACAGACCAAAAACAGTCAGATGGAAGAAGAGGTGTTTCATGATACATTTGAGGTCATTGAGCCTACTCAACCAGAGATAACAGAAACCCAATCAAAGAAATCCATGACACCAACATAAGGACAGTCACACCGCAGCAACCAAAGATGAAACCAACTAGCAATTCCAGGGATTTCCTCAGTGCTCATCAATACAGAATCACAAAGAGGAATTTCAACAATTGGAATTCAACAGATGATCTGAAGACTATCAACCAAAACAATATGCCCATATCTAACTACAGTGATAAAGCTAAAGTTTTTAGTAGTCTTAGAAATTTTCAAAGGAAAACATTGAATCGTGTTTCTGATTTACAGGTACCAATAGATCAACAGACATCTAATGAGGTGGGTTAAACTGAGGATAGCCTTGACAGAACAAGGGATGGTTTCGAGGATGAGGAAGAATCAATCACAACACCCCCTCCAACATAGCAAAATTAATAAGGTAACCAAGGTAAGCCACCTGATAAGCTGAGAAAATTCTTTCGTTCACCTAACATGATAGTAACTCACTTGAGATCTAGATGAAAGTTTCTCAATGAATGTTAAAATATTATTGTGGAATCTTAGAGGCATACCATCTTCTCTGATTAGACTTCAATGGCTAGTACACTCAAATAATCTGTCAATTCTCATCCCTACTGAACCTAAATAGAGACAAGATCAGATACAAAGGTTTAGGATTAAATTAGGTTTTGATAAAACACTAATGACAGATGACTCTAGAATATGGATCTTCTTTAGGAATGGATTTCTCCTCCACTTTGATCAAAATTAACCAAGATTTTCCACTCCTGAATGTGAATCAATCAGATAATGACCACATATTTGCCTTATTTGCAATATATGGAAAGCATTATAGGACCTACAGACACAGATTATACTCGGTCTGAGGGAGCTTAATTGTGAACTTAAATCAACTAAAAAATTTTCGCTGGGAATTATAATGTCATTAGAACTATCTTTGAGTAGAAAGGGAATGCAATACCATATGGAAACAATATAGTGGATTTTGATAGTTTTATAGAATCGTATTGACTGCAGGATATACCCACAGTTGGTAATCAATGCATATGGTCTAATGGGAGAACTGGAACTCAGAGGGTTAGTAAGAGATTCGACAAAATCGTATGTAACAACCAATGGAGGACTACTTTTCAAAACACCTATGTTCAGGTTCTAAATAGGTCAGAATTTCAGCATTCCCCTTTAATCCTAGACACAAATACTCAGCTGACTGGATACCCTGAATATTTTAAGTTCGAAAATATGTGGATTGTAGAGTTGGGAAGAAGATATGGACTACCAAGGCATGAAAATATTTACCATGAGACTTAAAAGACTCAAATGGGAAACTTTTGGTAACATATTTCAAAAGATGCAAAAGCTAAGGTACAAAAACTGGAAGTCAGATATGACATAAAAAATCTGGAACTAGATCTCATGACTTAGCTCAGGCCACAGTTGTTTTAAATCAGAAACTGAAGGAAGAAAACCAATACTAAAAGTTGAAACATAGGCTTAGATGGCTTCAAGGGGCTGATTTAAACTCTAAATTCAATCGTAACTATGTCAAGGATAAGCATTATAGACATAGGATATCAGGAAGGAACATGATGTCTGGTTCAGTGATCAGGAAGAAATAGGAAATCATGCTGCTCAATTCTTCCAACAATTTCTTACTGAGAGTAATAATGATATTACATGCACTGCTCTGATGAAATGTTTGGATTTCATTACCTAGATAATAATAGTGCTAGATAACATAGAATTTATTAAGATGATAGACATCAAAGAGCTAAAAAAATTTGTTTTTTGACTTAGTTAATTCATTGCAGTAGGTTCTGATTGTTTTTCAGATACATTTTATCAGTATGCATGGGATATAATAAAAGAGGACTTACTGCAAGGTGAGTAAGAATTTTTATGCTCAATTCCCATCCCATCATGTATATCAAGTACATTGATATGATTAATTCCTAAAACTTATATACTATCCTCCCTACCAGATTTTAGACCTATTTCACTATCAAATTTTGTGAACAAAATATGTTCCAATATGTTAGTGAATAGAATTTATGGAGTGATGTGTAAATGTATCTCAGAAGAAAAAAGTGCTTTTTATCAAAGGAAGGGAAATTGTTGATAACATCTTGGTAATGCAGTAGATGGTTAGATGTTTAGATAAAAGAGACCAATCACTGAATCTAATTGCTAAAATACACATGTCTAAAGCCTTTGATAGAGTGTCTTGGATAATGTCAAACTCTTTAATGCTTAAAATGAGATTCCATGGACATTTTGTGAGATTAATTTTGAATAACATTGCCTCGACTCACTTCTTAGTTTTAGTTAATAGGAAACCAAATGGATTTATTAAAGCCAGTAGAGGTCTTAAACAAGGAGACCCTTTGTCCCAACACTGTTCAATATGATCACTAAGATGATAAATAGAGGTTTAAAATACATGTTCATTCATAACCTAATTGATCAGTTCTAGGTTCTAGGCCAAATAAGAACTACTCACTCGTGATATGCTAATGACACATTTATTTTCTTCAAGGATACAAAGAAATTGGAATGTCATCGCCGTACCTCTCAAAAATACAATTTATTAGCCCTTTATGCTTCATATCTACAACTAAGTACATAATGGCAAGTCGGGGTCATCCACAAAGAAGAGGGGATCTTTCTAAGGGTTTAAACATATAAGGTTCATATGAGGCTAAAAGTAGACATATATATATATATATGTAGATATAAAAGCAATTAGAGGGGGGGGGGGTTGGTTGATTTTTTGCCCTAAGTTATGAAATTAAAGATAAGCTAACTAGCAAAGTCAAGTAACTATGTTAATCATCAAACAAACTAAGAAAATGGGTAAAAACTACAAAATACAAAACCTTGGGGCAATTGACATCCACTTCCAAACCTCATAAATATCATTTAACCATTCACTCATTCTATCACATTCATTACCTATGGGGAATGCCAAAACTTCCCAAATGAAGATCAACATTCATATCTTCTTAACAGTAATTCGCAAAGACAAACAACAACAATTTGCAAAACTCATTGATAATCACTTTAGGCAAACCACACCGTAAAGGTATTTTATCAATTTCATTATATACAAAGAACCATAGATTTGATAACAACAAGCATTCAACCAAATGCATATCCATTTAACCAAATATAGCATTTATTAGGCAAAACCTAGAACAAACCACATTCAAGATTCAACCTTTTATTGCATCTATAGTATAAATATGAGAACAATCCAAATTAAAATACTTATCTAGCAAGAATCACAACACATTATGCACAAGAATTTCTAATTCCATGTTCTTGGATTTTCATGTCAAGGAGCTAAGAAATTTGCAACTTTCCAAACACCCTAACACTTCAAACATACAAACACTTCCTATTCTCAAACAACCCATGGCATAAATGAAGTAAAATATAACATTAAGAACATGTGAATTCTAAATAACAAAAGCTTCAAGAACGAGTGGAACAACCTATTCAGTACTTTAACTACTTGTTATGAAGATAAATCTTCTATCCTTCTTAGATAGTAGTTTGCAAGTGTGAATTTGTCATCTCTTGTCAAACCTCACTAATGACTCCTTTAGTCGATAAACGGCTAAAATTATCCCATTAATGGCATTGACCACAAAGAATCAACAAGCTTGGTAACACTTATAAACACTGCATCGTGTCTAAGTATTGAACCAATTCTTGCATTTACACAACATTAGTCAAGAAAGTTCAACGCTCATAGACCTCTCCTATTTGCTACAATAAACAAACATGACAATGAGTTCAACATTATCACATTCATATAGCAATTATCCACCCATCAACACAATCATAAGCTTTAATTCATATTCTTGGATTTCATATCAAGAAGAGGGAAACTTAGCTCTTATTTCCCAAATCCTAGCAAGCAATCATACAAGTAATTCATAAAATCAAGCTTTCAAGAACATTAATGACATTAAAAATCCACATTCAAAGCTTCATAAATGCACAATAGAGAAATCAATAGATTGATAGAAATAATTCTTGAGACATTAGAAAGGATGTCTCAATCAACTGTTCCCAAGTAAAATACTAAGCTAGATAATCACAACCCATAACACAGAACAAAAATCTACAAAGAAAGAAGAAGAAAAGAGGAACAAAGGGTGAAAAACTAGGGTTTTGGGAGCCCCAAGTTGAGCTTGGGGAAATGGGGAAGAAGGTAAAGTTGAATAGAATGTCAAAACACAGCATACCGCCCAGGGCGCGTGTCGGGCGCCCGAGGTGCAAGGGTGCTTGGCTGCTGGCGTGAGGGTGTTTGGTTACTGGGGCAAGGGTTCTTCTCACGCGGGTGCGTAGGATCAAGCGCCAGGTGCGTGTTTGTGGACCGAGAATGCGTGCCATGGTTTAATTCTCTCGAGCGGGTGCGCGGTTAAGGGCGAAGCTTGTGCGCCACAATTTTCTTCACCCAGCCGGTCGGCTGGCCGATTTTTGCATCATTTTGGGTTAAACATTGCTTCAATTTTGGAGTTCTTGTAGTTGATTTTATAGTGCTCAAGAAGAAGAATCCAATGGTTCCACCCTTGTAGGCTGGTTCTTCTCGGATCAGTTTAAGAACTTAGTCCAAACTTTTGGGTGACAATTCATCTGCTTCTTTGGCTTCCTTCTTTGACCCTTCTATCTTCTACCAAGTTTTTGGAACGTGGCCTTCGCTAAACCACTACAAAGGGCTCATGAGCAATATACAAATTTAGCTCACAAAATGGAATCTAGATGCTCGTAAGGACCAAAAATCCATTAGACTAAACATAGGTTACAAAATGAAGGATTTAGATATGAAAACCAAATATGGTCGTCTAAACCCAGTATGATGTAAACCTAGCTAAATCTAGCAATCTTACAACAAAAAAGATGGCAAAAAAGATGTTAAATGCTCCGAAAAATACATGCATTTAATGTCTCATCAAATCTCCCCACATTTAAACCTTTACTCGTCCTCGAGTAAACAAAAACAAGCAAAGATCAAAGTGTAAACTAGCATGCAAGATTTTTCCCAAAACATCCAACATCGTATTCCTAGACTACCCTCACCCCTAAGACATAAGAATCTCTCAGACTCTCACATCCCAAAGCCTAAGATAATTTTTTTTTTTAAAATTAAACCATCCTTAGATGGGAGAAATTATATTAGGCCTTCCCAAGCCATAAAATAGACAAAATTAAAAGGACAGTGAAAAGAAGCCGTAGCTAAGTTGATATATACAATGGTGAGCACTATGTTCTTGAAGCAACACTTGTTGCTTCCAAAAGAATGAAGATACGACCGGCAAATCGTTAGAGGATTCCAAAAGCTCTCAGTCTATGATGGAGATGATCAAACTTGTTAGTGAATCTTATTAAAGAAACACAAGGCAGTCCAAATCCTCTCCACATAGGTAAGAAGCGTATCCTCTACTGACCAGGAATACAGAACGAGAACCATAACTATTTGCAAATGTGATATCATCCTGGAATTAGGATTATGTACAGAATAGTGCACCAAATTATGGAACAATCCGAAATCCAGGCTTGCAGATGCCCTCCTAAAGCAGCATCCAGTCAGCCAGCAGCAGAGTATCCAAATTGCATCCATCGTCCATCTCTGCTCAGGATGCATCAGATTCTATCGTAAGCAGCATCCCGACTGATGTAAAGAGCAGCAAGAGCGCTTCCTAAACTCAGCAGAGACAATATATCAGTGTAACAGGGTTGACAGATCCATATCCTGCATGAGAAAAGTAGTAATCAGTAGCATCCAATCTAGGTAGCAATCCGTAATGAAGGTGTACCAATTTGGTCTAGTCTAACTAGTCCCTGGACTAAGTTAGGGAGCATAGAGATTCTGTGAAAGGCTGAATTGCACTTTTTTTGCAAACAATTTTTTGCAAGAGTATGAGCCACCTGATTTGCCTGTCTGTAAATGTGCATAAGTTGAATATCCCCCAAAGAATGATGAATCTCATCAGATAAGCAGAACAGTTTCCAGGGAGATCTATGTGGATCATTAGCAAAGAGTACTGCACTAAGGCAGTCAGATTTGATACATACAGGAGAAGTCAAATGAGTAGAAAATTGGATTGCAAAGCCTAAGATAATCAAAACAACCAACAAACTATAACAAAAGTTAGGTATACATATAATGCCAAGCTAAGTTACTCTATAAAAAAATCCACCCAATAGAAAACTTAAAAGAAGCATAAAATTTTTCAATTTATCTTATTTTCTCTTTTTTTTCCTAGGAGCCCTCTCGAGTTTTCATCTTAGCTTCACACATTTTTATTTTTCAATGCTCACCCTAACCTTTTCAACACCATTTGGCCTCTCATTTTTTCATAGGTTGCCCTTCCGTATTTTCAACCTATTCGGGCCTTCCACTTTTTCCTAAGTTGCCCTCTCGGGTTTTCAACTTAGCGGGAAAAATTTTTCTGTTCCTTTTTTTCATTTTTTTTCAAACAAAACACATCGAAGTGAAGCACATGCACACTACAATACAATACAATGAGATATATTCCTCTTTACCTCCCCACACTTGAAACACACATTGTCCTCAATGTGAAAAGACAAGATAAAGAAATAAGGGAGAAGAAAAATATACTCACAACTAGGCACTTGAAGGATCTTCCCGGTGATGGCAATGCTCACTCCTCAATGAATGTTCTCTCTTTATTGTTCTCAAACTCCACCCAATATGCAACTTTGGTCCATCCACTACAAAGCCACAACTATGCAAATCCTGATCAACACTCACAAAAGACAACAACTAGTAGTACTCCTAGATGGTGGTTTTGGTAGTGGTTTTTAGTGGTGGATTGTCATGGTATTCTTGTGGTTTTGGGTAAGGGTTTGAGGACATGGTTAAGGATAATTTTTTCAAGAAAAGAAAATTACTAGCCTAACTTAAAAGCTCGGGTTGCTTCCCGAGAAGCTCCATTTTTTAAGGTCGTTGGCATGACCCTAATGTTATCCATATGGTGAAGGTTTGAACCCCTTCACCATGAGCATACAAGAGTAGAGAGGTGGGGTACAAAACTTTCAAGAGGAAAGTTTTGTGGAGGTGGATTTAACTTTAAAGGAGTAGGGTGGTTAGGAGGCTTGGGATAGTTTTTTGGCTCCTCTCTTATCTCCTCCAAAACATCCTAAATGGTGGAGTTGATTCACTAGGTGGGGGTAGTGGTGATGATGTAAAGAATAATGAATGTAGCACAATCACCCCTTCCTCCACTTCGTTGTCTTCCACAACCGACTCCTCATCCCCCTCAAACTTGAACTCATTTCTCATGGTGACCGTACTTACCAAATCTTAAAGCTTGACTTGGAATGGTGTATTTTTGGAATCACGAGCTTCCATTCGGGCCATCGCTTCCAATATATTCCTCACATGCCCCTCAATAGCCTCAATACTGGAGGAGATCTGAGTGTCCGGTTCCTTACTAGTCTTGGCCAAGTTGTTTAAGTTTTCTACCACATTTATGACTTCCTCACGTGTTAACCTTGAACCTTCTTGTTGGGCTTGGTTTTCGGGCGTGATTTAAGATGGTGAAGGCCAACTATTTTGCTTGTATTGTTGGTTTTCCGGCTCATTCTCATACCACCAATCTAGATTACCACTCCACTCCAGATTGTGAAAATTGTGGTATGGATACCATTCTTGGGCTTCTTGCACTTGAAAAAAAACATCTCCCACCTCTTGGTAGCACTCTTCATAATACACTTGGTTTTGGAAACTAAGTGTTCTTTACCCCTCATAGTGCTCCTCTCTCAACATATAGCAAGACTCAGTAGGATGGTCGGAACGACACATCCTCCAAAATCTTGCTTGTTGAGCCTCTCTTCTCATCATGAGTTCCCTCAAGGTGAGACGCTCCATTTTATTAAAAAGAAATTCTTTTTCAAAGGCCTGGAATCATATTACAAGGATTCTCAATAAAAATTCGCCAAGAACTCAAGCAATACCTGCTCCGAACAAAAACAACCACCAAGAAGTGGAAAATAAAAACAAGTAGCTAATATGCAACCAAATATGCCCAAAAAGTTAAAAATAAATGCCTCTTCCTCGGCAACGGCGCCAAAATTTGGGAAGTCATCGTCGTACCTCTCAAATTTTAATTTATAAGCCCCAATACTTCCTATCTACAATTAAGTAGATAATGGAAAGTCTGGGTCGTCCACAAAGAAGAGGGATCTTTTCAAGTGTTTAAACATAAAGAGAGGAAAACATACAAGATATAGACTTATATAGATACATATAAAAGCATTTAAATGGGGGGGGGGAGGGGTTGGCTTTTCCTAAATTATAAAATTGTAAGACAAGTAACTAGCTAAGTAAGAAAACAATGCTAATCATGCAATGACAACTAAAAAGATGATTAAAACAACAATTAGCGGAGCCTTGGGGGCATTTGACTTTCACTTCCAAACTTCTCATAGATCATAGATTCATTCACTCATTCATTAACATTTATTGCCGATGGGGAATGCTATTACTTCTCATTCGTAGATCAACATTCGTTTCTTCTTAATAGTAATTCACAAAGGCAATTCAACGACCATTTGCAAACCTTATTGCAATCACTCTAGGTGATCAACGACCATAAAGATATTTCATCAATGACATTATATACGAACAACGATAGATTTGATAACAAGAAGTTTTCTACCAAAGACATAGCCATTTAACCGAACAAACGTTTATTAGGCTAACCTTAGAACAAACCACATTCAAGGTTCAACCTTTCTTTGCATCTATGGGATAAATATGAGAACAATTTACATTAACATAATTATCTAGCAAGAATCACAACACATTATACACTAGAAATTCTAAGTCCATGTTCTTGGATTTTCATGCCAAAAGAGTTAAGAAATTGGCCACTTTCCTAACACCCCAACACTTCAATCACACAAACACTTTCTATTCTCAAACAATCCATGATATAAATGAAGTAAACCATAGCATTAATGGCACAATAAATGCTCCCTAATAAATGTTCATAACTGAGAAAAATCAAGAATCTCACTACATAGGTTCGGAAGCTTCAATAAATTTCTCCCAAGAGATTAGTTTAGCTACTACAATCCATAATAATCAACAACAACAATCCAAACATAATCAAAGATAAAACCAGATGAAAAGGAGGGAAAACCTAGGGCTTTGCTATAGAAATCGCGGAAGAGAAGAAGTGGAGAAAGAGATGAGATATGGTGCTATTTATAGTACACTGAAAAAGAAGAAGATGGATTTCTGGCCACCCGTTCATTGTTAGTCACGACAGGGTCCATCGCGACTCATGACGGGCGCCCAGAACGGAACATATTTTGCTTTTCTTTTTGTCTTCTAGCTTCCAATCCATTACACAATCTTCAATTCTTCAAGTTTTCAAGTCTTCGAATCTAAGCTCTTGATAACAAATGAGCACAAAAGTGATCCCAAAAATTTTCAAAATATGCACATATTATGGACTCATCAGAAATCACTGAAAAATATAGTCCAGTTCTTGAGACTATAAGAAAAAGGTACAAGGCAGATGGTAAACAATATAAAAAGTGCCCTTTTATGTTGGTGATAAAACAAGTCCTATCTCAGCTAATAGGATTAGATTTGCAACCCAAATGTCATAGGGTTTCTTTCTATACCAGTTTTTAAGGGAAGGAAAAGAAATGCCTATTTTCATAAAATTGTGGAGAAACTGAATGCAAAAGTGCATAATAAGAACTCAAAATTTCTAAATCTGGCAGGTAGGACAATACTTATAAAACATGTCATTGTATCTATTCCCCCAACATCTTTGAATTGTAATGTCACCAACAAAATCAGTGATATATAAATTACAAGCCATTAATTTATATTTTTCTATGGGGCACATGTAAGGAATATAAACCTAAAAGGCCTTGGAGGGGGTGGAAGAACATTACAATGCCCCATGTTGAAAATGGTTTACATATTAGGGACTTTGGTACTGTAATAGACTCTTTCTCAATTAATTTATGGTTCAAAGTGCAAGAGGGCGTCCAAACTGAATTGGGCAATGCTAGAATCTGCTAGAAACTCCGATCCATGGAAAAGAGGGGTTAAAATTGGATAGGTTGCACATAACAACTCTTAGCTGTAATTTTTGGACTGCTAATTGGCTTGATATAGGTTGTCTAGTTGATCAATGACTTTTAAATACACCTGCGTCACAACCTTACCTAACAGTGTAAGGATATTTTCAGAATAAACAAGTTTGTTTGCAAGAACTCATAACTAGATTTTCTAAAAATATCATGCAAGACCTGTACATCAACTTTCATCCAAGTGATCATGATGATGTGATGATTTGGAAACAACAGACAACATGTAAGTTCACTTTAGCATCAGCTTATCGACTGTTAAGAATAAAGAGACAACAATCTTTATCTTTGAAGAATTTCTTGCAACTAATAGTTGAATTGGACTGTCTGCAAGGAGTAAAAATGGAAGCAGGGAGGAGAGATTTACCTTGGCATTTGATTGGCTTTAGAAGACATGAAATTTGGTTTTACCACTTTTTCTATTACCTACTAGTGTGTTCCAACATGCTTAGTTTAACCAAGTGTAAAATAACGTAAAACGTAAAAGACACACAACTTGGTTACGCAGTTCGGTGTAAACCACCTACATCTGCGGGGCCTGGCCCAGTTCAGAATGAATCCACTAATTAGAAAGATACAGTACAGAGTACAGTTTACAAAATACTTATCTTTACTAACTATGATGTGTGGACTCTGCTAGCTCCCCTAACTACCGATCTGCCTTGATCAGACTCCCTCTTACCTCGAACCCCGTCGACGCAAGATCTCCTTCTCCCGAGGAATTAAGGTGTACGATTATGAACTTAGTGCAGCAGGACAGTGTTGGAACACAGTATATTTGCTCTTGCAAGTTTCGTAAGATCTCAAAATCTGGATGCAGATTTTGCTCTGTAAAATCGTTAGTTATGCAGCCATGTTTGTCCCATATATATATTGACGAATCAGATCTGAATATTCTTGATTATCTCCATAATATTCCTATTCCAAATCTGATTGTTGAAGCATATCCAAATCCCATAAATAAAGGGATTTACCTTATCTCAAACTCTCCCATATATTCGAATGAATCTTCTCCTTATAAGTAGGAATTTTTCCATAAATCAGATATGCTTCTTACGCCCAATATATAGCCAAATATACAGATACCATAAATTCTAAAACACGTCAATATTTCAGCTTGAATTCCATTAAACTCCATGGCGTGAATTCTGCTGCAGCACCATGTTCCAACATGGTCTGTTTATCAGTTCAAAAACAATTCACACACAATTGCCAATAAAATAAATTCCTTGACTTTACAATCTCCCCCTTTGGCATTTTTGTGGACCCATAATATTTTGGACTTGCAGCACAGAATCAAAGTCATACACTGAGCGCAGAATACCAGAATTCACATAATGAAAGCCGAAAACCAAAATCCAGAATTCCAGAAATTACAACCAAATTGAAACCAAATATCCAAAAATTAACCAAATATCCGAAATTACTCCCCTTGGGACCACACATAGGCCAAAGGGACTTCAACACAAAATGATGAAAAATGAAATTCAGTCTTTAAACTCCCCCTGAATTAATCAACCTTCCAGATTTGACTTCTCTTCCTCCAACCGTGCTTGCTCTGCTTGTAACGAAGCAATCTGAATCCCTACAGCTCCAAGTCTAGCATTAATAGCCATCAATCGAGTTTTCTTGTCTGCTGTTGCTGATGAGGAGGTTGACCCAGAAGCTGTCCATGGAAGATCATGCACATGACGGAGTCCGAACGGCTTCCTGTTAGGCCGCAAGAACTCCGTATCAATGATCACATCAGAGGCCTTCCCCTTCACCTTTGCACTTTTGGCTAACGCTGAGATCAGACATGGGTATATTACAGCATCATTCACCTTAGGAGCTGTGGCTTGTCGAACCAGATGTTGCTGAATTAATAACCCTAGATTTATTTCCTGCTGTGTTCCAACACAGTAGAGCAGTTCGGCCATTTCCCTGGTCAATGCAGTAGTATTGCTAGATGGTAACCAGCAGTGAACAGCTATCTGATACAGCCCGAAAAATCTGGAGGTCAAGCATGATGCTTGCGAGTATCCTACTGCCGGCCACTTCTTCTTATATTCTCCAGAAATCACAGCCAAAATTTCATCATATGTCATCTCCAAATCGTCCGAAAACACTCCCCCTATCTCCGGAGTTTTCAGCCCAAATAACATATTGATTCTAGTAGCAGATAGTTTTACAATCTTTCCCCGAACATATACTCTACCGAACCACGGAGAAGTAATATCTAGATTCTCAGGCATGAGATTAGCATATACCTCGAGAACCACCTGTCGATTGAATTGCCTTTGAATTGTAGCCGCCTTCATCATCCCCATTGCCTTTAGGAAAGTTGTGAACCCACTCTCCTGATAAGCCTTCAAGTCCAAGGGTCTCTCAGCAATAAACTTCTTCTCAGAGAAGAAATCTTCCATCTCAGCTCCCTTCTTGTCAAAATAAACTGCAGAAAAAGCCTGAGTGACAGATGGGGGTGGCAGAGCCTTCCTCGGCTTTCTATCCTGTCTCTTCTTACTTCTTTTTGCTGCCTCAGTATTCATGGCAGAGCTAGCCTTCCTTTTTCCTTTTGCCTTCTGGAAAAATTCATCCAGGACCTCGTCACTGGAGTATGTCAGGTCTGGGGCATCCTGTGTTGGAACACTGTCAGCTCTTTCTTCTTCTGAATCAACACCCTGACCTGGCAGATCTTCATCAGCTACTTCCATCTTCTGATTCCCTTCATCATCAAACTGATCAGGGGCTTCATCATTCAGATCTTCTTGAACTACATCACCCTGTGTACCCCCCACATCAGCATCAGATTCTTCCTCCATATACACAGATTCTTCCTCCTGTGTTGGAACACTGTCATCATCATCAGACAGTTCAATAATCACAGGTTCTCTCAATTTCTCCATCCTCTTTGCATTCTCCACATGAAAAAATCCAACCTGTAGCTTGTCTCCATACCTTACTGTCTTCATCCCAACAGCTTGTTCCTCATTAATTTCTCTTATCCACACATAACTATGAGCAGTAATACGACAGAAAACATGAAATTTGTCTTTCCCTTTACCATTCAACTGACCGTACATCCCTCTCAGATACTTCACAGTCTTATATTCAATATCCCACACATTAGGAAAGTGCCCAGAAACAATCTCCTTAATTTTGACATGCAACACTTCTAAATCCTTTCTTATACTCCTGATTTTGCTTAGATCCACGGAATATCTATTTGGTTGTAACCATCCAAAAATATCATCCACACTTCTACTTTCAAAACCCAAGAATTTCAATGGTCGAGGGTCAGGACCAGTTACCTTAGGTTTTTTCTGTTTCTTGCCTCCAGACGCTTCTTCTTGGGCATCAGAATCTTCACTCTGTTTCTTGACAGAAGCCTTTTCCTCTTCCTTTTCCTCTTCAGCTTTATCAGGCTCTGCTTCAGCTATCTCCTCATGGTTAGCATTTACTTTGTTCTGATCTTGATTTTGTGACTTACCCAATTCAACATATATTCTCGGCTCATCAAACACTACCAATTCCAAATTCACTGAGCTCCGGTCTTCCTCCATAATTTCCGGCACTGAAGCTTCTTTTATCGGAGAATTTGGGCTTGACATTATTTGGTATAATGCCGAGATAGAGGAGAGTTTTGAGTATAAGATTTTTGGCAAGAGTTTTGGGGAAAAATCGGGCCAAGGGTAATAGAATGCCAAGGGGATTTTAGAGTTTGAAACAACTTTCAACTCTTCATGAACTTACCTCTTTTCCCGCGAAGTGCCTTTTTTAGATTTCCCAAAAATTGTAATGATATCCCTTTCTCTTCTTGTCACATCACTTTGTCTTCCTTAATTAACTTCCAACACACCTTACTTAACTACTCCTATTTTGGTAAGTCTTTACTTCCTTCAGTTTCTTTTCTAATTTTTGACGTAAATAACAGAAACAAAAATTATTTACACGAAAAACTAATCAAAGATAAAAGTTACCTCAGATTTGACAGACACCTAAGTGTTGTCGAAGGCTCTCGAAAGTGGTAGCATCAAGTGGCTTTGTAAATATATCAGCAAACTGCTAGTGTGTTGGAACATAGACCACTTCCACTTCTTTTCGTTCCACCAAATCTCGAATAAAATGATGCCTTATGTCAATATGTTTGGTTCTTGAGTGTTGAACTGGATTCTTTGAAATATCAATGTCACTTGTATTATCACATATGGATTCCATAATCCTTCAACATTTGTTTCATCCATAGCAGTTGTGCACAATAGCTCCCTGCTGCAAGATACTCTGCTTCCGCAGTAAATAAGGAGATTGAATTCTGTTTCTTGCTATACCAAGACACCAAATTTGTTCCAATAAAGAAACATCCACCTGTAGTACTTTTTCGATCATCAGCATTACCAGCCCAATCAGAATCACTGTACCCAATCAACTCTGAATCTTGATTCTTAGAATACCAGACACCATATTCTGAAGTTCCACTTACATATCGAATAACCCGTTTCACTGCAGTAAGATGAGATTCCTTAGGATCAGCTTGAAACCTCGCACATATTCCAACACTGAAACATATATCTGGTCTGCTTGCAGTTAAGTACAATAAGCTTCCAATCATGCCTCTATATAACTTCTGATCGACTGAAACTCCTTTTTCATCTTTCACTAGTTTATCAGAAACTCCCATAGGAGTTCGAACTGCACGAGCACTACTGAGTCCGAATTTCTTAATCAAGTTCAAAGCATACTTACTTTGATTGATGAATAGACCATTCCATCCTTGTTTGACTTGTAATCCCAGAAAGTAGGTCAATTCTCCAACCATGCTCATTTCAAATTCAGATTGCATTGTGGTGACAAACTCTTGTACCATAGATGGTGAAGTGGAGCCAAATACTATGTCATCAACATATATTTGAGCAATTAGAAACTTTGAGGACTTGTCAAGCACAAATAAAGTGCGATCTACTCCCCCTCGACAATAACCTTTCTGAAGTAGAAAGGTAGTAAGTCGTTCATACCATGCTCGAGGTGCCTGCTTTAATCCGTATAAGGCCTTTTTGAGACGATATACATGATGCGGATAATGGGGATCTTCAAAACCTTTAGGTTGTTCCACATAAACTTCCTCATTCACGACTCCATTTAAAAACGCACTTTTAACATCCATTTGATACAAAGTAAAGTTCAAGGAACAGGCAATAGCTAGTAGAATACGAATAGATTCTAACCTGGCAACAGGTGCAAAGGTTTCATCAAAATCAACACCTTCCACTTGAGTATATCCTTGAGCAACAAGTCTGGCTTTGTTTCTGGTGACTAGGCCATCTGCATCGGACTTGTTCTTGAAGATCCATTTCGTACCAATGACATTAATGCCTTTGGGGCAGGGAGTGAGATACCAAACATAATTCCTGGTAAACTGGCCGAGTTCATCTTGCATCGCAGCAATCCAGTATTCATCAAGTAAGGCTTCTTTATAGTTCTTGGGCTCAATCAGAGAAACAAAACAGTGTAGACCAGCCAGTCATCGATAATCAACTCGAGGAACTGATCGAGTACTTCTCATGGTGGATCCAGATTGATCGAGTGTTGGAACATGGTCTTCAGTAGGAGGTGACTGTGTTGGAACATGGTCGTGTGTTGGAACATGGTCGTGTGTTGGAACATGGCCATCTTCAGTAGAGTTAGGGTTCTGGTGATCATTTGGTTCAGTAGAATCTGCTGAAGACTTTGCTTTATCTGAACATTGAGACTGTGTTGGAACATGAGTGTTAGCAGATTCTTCCGCTACAACTTCTGGAGGTTGTTCCTTTTCCGAATCATCCACAATAACATTTATGGAGTCCATGAGAGTGTTGATTCGATGATTAAAAACTCTGTAGGCATGGCTGTTGGTGGAATACCCGAGAAATATCCCTGGATCACTTCGATTATCGAATTTTGCCAATTGTTCTCTATCTCTGAGAATATAGCATGTACTTCCGAACACATGAAAATACGAGACATTTGGTTTCCTGCCCTTCCAGATCTCATAGGCTGTCTTGTCAGTGAATGGTCGAAGATACACTCGGTTGATTGTATAGCACGCGGTATTGATCGCCTCTGCCCACCATTTCTTATGAACATCCTTTTCTGCCAACATAACTCGAGCCATCTCCTGTAGGGTTCTGTTCTTTCTTTCAACAATGCCATTCTGTTGAGGAGTGATAGGAGCCGAAAACTCATGTTGGATTCCTAGCTCATTGCAGAAGGAACTGAATTGTTCATTTTCAAATTCTCTGCCATGGTCACTTCGAATTCGGATTATCTTTCCTACAGGACTTACCTTTTCAGTTTGTAACTTTACTACAAGGCTTCGAAATACCTTAATCGTATCAGATTTTTCTTTCAAGAAGGCTACCCAAGTAAATCTAGAGAAGTCATCAACACACACAAAAATATATTTCTTTCCTCCTATGCTAAGTGTATTAACTGGCCCCATTAAGTCCATATGTAGCAATTCCAGATTTCTAGAAGTAGTAATAAAATGAACTGAAGAATGAGGAGAACGAGTTTGTTTACCTTGCTGACATGGTCCGCACACAATTTCATCCTTGCTGGTCAAGATTGGCATTCCTCGTACAACTTTTATATTAGCAATTTTCACCAGTGTTTTATAGTTGATGTGTCCAAGCTTCCTGTGCTAGAGAATTCCTTCATTCTGCTTGGAAAGCATGCATCGAACTTCTTGTTCCAACAAGTAACAATTGTCTAAAGATCGTATTCCAGAAAGAACCTTGTTTTCACCATGCTTCACTACACACTTGTCCTTCTGAAATTCCACTATCATGTTGTTGTCACACAACTGGCTTATACTAAGCAAGTTTTCTTTTAAATCTTCAACAAATAGTACACTTGTGAGTACTGGAAACCCTTCAATCTTTAATTCGCCTTTGCCAATTACTCTGCTTCTTTTTCCATCACCAAAAGTTACATATCCGCCATCATATAGAGTAATGTTTGTAAGGTATTTTGGAGTCCCAGTCATGTGGCGAGAACAACCACTGTCAAAGTACCAAGAATCACTGGAATAGGCTGATAAAGAAGTGTGTGCCACCAGACACTTACTGGACCTTTTAATAACCCATACCTTCCTGATTTTTATATGAGTATCGACTGTGTTGGAACACAGTTGTCTTCCAGTCATTTGATCTCTGATCAGTTTTTTACACTGATGTTTAGTATGACCTTGGTATGTACAGTATCCGCAGATTAGAGGCTTTCTTTGATACGGCTTTCCATACTTCCGTTTTACTTCTCGAATCCTAGCTTTGAGAGTAACTGGTTTTTCGAGGACTTCAGTCTTTATTTCTTCCCTGTATCCAATCCTGTGTCTATCACCAACGGTTCTTCCCATATCCAGAATGTCATCAAGCTTTGCTTTCCCAGAATTTAATTTAGAGATAGTTGCTTCAGACATCTCGGCTCTCTTGACTGCTGCTATCAATTTCTGACTCATTTCTTCATTTTGCTTTTCAAGTTCTATAACAGTGGATCATAGTTCCTTTTCACTTTCAATTAGCTTTTCTTTTTCTTCATTCAACTCTTTGTTCTTGTCAGCTACTTGAACCCACATAGCATACATTTGTTCGTATGTGCTATAGATCTCTTCATTACTAACAGATAGATCATCTTCATCACTATAAGCATCGTCCAGATTCTTGTTGGAACATACAACCTTTCCTTTGTTCAGTGTGTTGGAACACTGACCTTCTGATGTATCATGTACCTTTGCTCCAAAAGCTACGTAATTACTCGTAAGTTCTTCTTCATCCTTTTCATTATTTTCATCATCACTCCAGGAGGTGACATATGATCTTCCTTGTTTCTTGCGGGTGTTAGCACATTCAGCCAGAATATGACCAAATCCTTCACATTCTCTGCATTGAACTCATCCAGGATGTTTTGGTTCGTTGTTCTGATTCCTCCCAAACTGCATATTTCCTTGTTCAAACCTCATTCCCCGATTATTGTTCGAATCTAGTGGGTTTTGTCTGTTTCCACCAAACCTCTCCTGAGATTTCTTGTTAACCACCTTCTTCAGCATCTTTGAGAAATTCTTTGTAATAAGTGCCAGTTTTTCAAACTCATCATCGCTATCAGACTCATGACTTTCCTTGACCGGAGAAACTTTGAACGCTAAATCCTTGGAGATTCTTTTCGTAGATTGCTGGAATGTCATCTCATAAGTTTGTAACGAACCCATTAGTTCATCTAGGCTCATGGTGGCTACGTCTCTTGCTTCCTCTATTGCTGCTACTTTCATTGCAAATCTTTCGGGAAGAGATCGCAATGTCTTTTTCACTAGCTTAGGTTCCTTGTAAACCTTTCCCAGTTGATAAGCCATGTTGGATATATCTCTGAGCTTTCCATTGAATGTAGCAATGGTACCATCATTCTCCATTTTTAGTTCTTCAAACTTGGTAGCAAGCATATGTAGTTTAGATTCCCGCACCCGACTGGTTCCTTCATGAATAGTTTGTAATATATCCCATGCTTTCTTTGCCTGGTGGCATGTAGATATAAGCTTGAACTGATTTTCATCAACAGCAGTAAAGATTGCATTCGGGGCCTTCGAATTTGCTAGTGATTCTTTAAGATCAGCTGGAGTCCACTTAGCTTTATCTTTGGGTTTTTGACTCGACTCCCCTTCCACAACCTTAGAACTTGTGTCAACATCTTCTGTAGGATGATTCCATTCATTCTCAACATAAAACCACGCCAGTTCATCCAGTGAATTGATAAAGACCCTCATACGTGCCTTCCAATAGTTGTAGTTGTTTCCTTCCAACAGTGGTGGTCGAGAGACTGAAGCTCCTTCTCTTGTCGTCATGGTAAAACCGGATCTCACTTTCCTTGAAACAACCAAGGGAACAATAAGTGGCTCAGCTCTGATACCAACTGAAATTTGGTTTTACCACTTTTTCTAGTACCTACTAGTGTGTTCCAACATGCTTAGTTTAACCAAGTGTAAAATAACGTAAAATGTAAAAGACACACAACTTGGTTACGCAGTTCGGTGTAAACCACCTACATCTGCGGGGCCTGGCCCAGTTCAGAATGAATCCACTAATTAGAAAGATACAGTACAGAGTACAGTTTACAAAATACTTATCTTTACTAACTATGATGTGTGGACTCTGCTAGCTCCCCTAGCTACCGATCTGCCTTGATCAGACTCCCTCTGACCTCGAACTCCGTCGACGCAAGATCTCCTCCTCCCGAGGAATTAAGGTGTACGATTCTGAACTTAGTGCAGCAGGACAGTGTTGGAACACAGTATATTTGCTCTTGCAAGTTTCGTAAGATCTCAAAATCTGGATGCAGATTTTGCTCTGTAAAATCGTTAGTTATGCAGCCGTGTTTGTCCCATATATATATCGATGAATCAGATCTGAATATTCTTGATTATCTCCATAATATTCCTATTCCAAATCTGATTGTTGAAGCATATCCAAATCCCATAAATAAAGGGATTTACCTTATCTCAAACTCTCCCATATATTCGAATGAATCTTCTCCTTATAAGTAGGGATTTTCCATAAATCAGATATGCTTCTTATGCCCAATATATAGCCAAATATACAGATACCATAAATTCTAAAACACGTCAATATTTCGGCTTGAATTCCATTAAACTCCATGGCGTGAATTCTGCTGCAGCACCATGTTCCAACATGGTCTGTTTATCAGTTCAAAAACAATTCACACACAATTGCCAATAAAATAAATTCCTTGACTTTACAAGACATATTCAAGAAATTTGCATAGGAAATGGGATCCAGGTCTTGCATATATACAGAGAGCAGAACCAGTCAAGTCACCAACTACAACAACAGTGGAGCTCACAAAAGCTAAACATGGAGACCAAAGTAGCCATTCATGGAGATGAAGCTGGATTGTATTGCCTCGGGAAGTAGACTCTGAAAGTGTAGAAAATTCACCTTTGATTTAGTTCTGTTTTTTTACTACTTTAAGTTTTAGCCAACATTTTCATAGGGTGTTTTGATTTGATTGCCTAGCTGAACAAACACTAACAGAGGATGGAGGTAATCGATTTGGAAATAAAACCAACGACACATCATATCACTTTTTTGCCTTAGAAGCGCGATGTTTTTGTTCCACATCTGATGTACACATAGGTAAAAATTATGACCAATTTATGGTCTTTTATGGTTTATGTAACCAATATATCACCCCCACCTATGGTGGTTATAATTATATATATATATATATATATATATATCCATCTAAAATTTTATGGTAAGGGTCGAACCTAAGAGATAAACATATTTCTAATTTATCTATCTAACTCTTTAAAATAGGTTTGGGTTTTTTTTGAAAATTTTGTTTATCTAAACATAAATAAAATAAAGGATAAATATCAAAAAATAAAAATAGGTCATCAAACAATTTGTACACATCAGTTTCATACAAGGATCACATGGTGTAGATTCATTCAACTAATTGCATTGTTCTTGTTCCCTAATTTAGAAAAGGAGGCATGATCCACACACTCTATGTATAGTACCATTCACTACCACGCAAAGACACCTCTAGCACCGGTTGTTTTGGTTCCTAGCACTGGTTTTTTGGTGGCTAAAAAACCGATGCCTAAGTAAGCGATGCTACGTTATCACCGGTTGAAACAAAACCGGTGCTAAATTTATTTTATTAGCACCGGTTATATATTGCACCAGTTTAAGTTACCGGTGCTATAATGTACCACATTAGCACCGGTTTTTTGTAATCGGTGCTAAAAAAACCGGTGCAATACCGGATTTGTCGCATCGGAATTGTTAGCACTGGTAATGGAACCGTTGTTAAATCTTTATATCTCACACCGGTTTGTGGGTAGGTAGCACCCGTTTTTAAATCGGTGACAGAAAAATAAATTGCACCGGTTATAGTTTAGCAACGGTTTGGAAACCGGTGTTAAATCTTTATTTGTAACACCGGTTTGTAGGTAGCACAGGTTTTTAAACCGGTGACAGAAAAATTAATTGCACCGGTTATAGTTAGCAACGGTTTGGGAACCGGTGATAAGAAAACAGTTTTATTGCACCGGTTATATGTTAGCACCGGTAAAAAAACCGGTGCTAGAGTTGTTCATTTGTTGCACCGGTTAAATTTAGCACCGGTTTGAAAACCAGTGCAATAAAGTAAATATAGCACCGGTTATGATCGCACCTTTTTTGTAGTAGCGGTTTTGAAAGTGGTGCTACTAGCGTTAGTTTTGCACCGTTTAATTAGCACCAGTTCTCTGATCGAAAAAAACCGGTGTTAAAAGTGTGAGTAATTTATGTGGTCACTATAAGCTGCGGCGTGCTGCAGCGTTCATCTTCTCACAGCCAGCTCTTTTTTTTCAAGGCATGGTACCCAGTATTTGTTGTGCATAGTAACACAATGGTGCACAAAGACAAATTGAACAAATTCGGAGCCACAGTATGCATAGACAACAAAGTAGGTTGAAGAACGGATTGAATCCGATGAAGTATAATATATGACTAGAAAAAGAAGAGCAGGAAGTGTTCCGTAGTGTCGTAAGATACTGAAACCCCCTGCAGCGTCGAATTTGATGAGTATCAGATGAGATGGCCAATTACCTTTCTTGTAACAGATAAGACTAACCACTATCCGACGATTTGTGCAAGTCCTTGTATGATATTCAATTGAGCTATGCATTTTGGCAGAGTATTTTTTTGCAAAAATACAAACCCACTTCACAGCAATACTCCGCAATTCATCCCTCCCCAGTGGAGTGTAATATTCCGGGAATTGCTGAAACAATGCATTAAATGACATGTTAAGAGAAGGATGTAAATGTCAGGATAACGAATAAATAGAAGAAATGTAGGAAAATGTACCGGAATAATGTCAATGTCATGTACGTGCCTGACAATTTTTTTCCATGTAATACATGCAATGGTACCCGCACTTTTGTATCTTGGGCTGATGATGGAAAAGACAGTTTGTTGAACCGAGTATGAAGATGAAAATGACACGTGAAATATGAAGGTATGAGATGATACGTACACTGATGTTTATAACATCCCAAGTGTAGTTGGAAGGGTAGGACCTATTTTGTTTGGAATTGGACCGTCGATATTTTGTTGCAATCCTACAGTATAGATGGAAACCTATTTTCGTCAACATGAGGAATATTATTTTCAGAAATTGGGGTTCACACAATATATGATAATATACTGAGTGACAGTAATTGTAAATAATTGAGCCAAGAAAGTGCGAAACGTACAAGAACACAATTATGGGAACAACTATTTTTGGAAAACATCGAAGCTGAAGGAAAGAATTGAATGTGTTCAACTTACAAATGAATCATTTTAAGGCATGATCTATTTCGTTTGGAAATTCCCCCAGTCATTGAGTAGATGCAATAGACTCGATCGATTTCTGGTACGAAGACAAGCAAAAACCAATGGTCCCTATGGGAAAAAGGGTAAAACAAAAGTACTTAAGATTCAAACAAATAAAATCACAGCCGACGGTTGCTTTCGCTTCCATGTGGCCGAGTCTAGCTGCTCAGAAAACGAATGGAACTTACTCTCGATTGTATGGGAAGATGTACATCCTCGCTTCAGTGCGACACATGACAGCCGAAACCTCGTCCGCAGTCAATTCCACCCTTTGATTTGCCTTCTGAGCCATGGAGTTCGAAGAGGCAGGAATAAACTGGACGTGGCCTCCACGTACCATCCCATCGCAGAGGTAACTTGCAAATTAATTTGGTTAGTGAAGCAAATATAATGATACTTGTATCTATGAATAATGAAAGCATGCACTTCTTACGATGCCCATATATCAAGTTGGCACCCACTGATCCACTCCATTTCATCATCTGCGTCCAAGCTGTTCATGAACAGTCGTATCTTGTCAGTGAATATGGCAGCGTAGACTTCTTCTGATCCGAACACCTTTGCACTGAAATTGATGCGGAATATTTTGTCTGGTCCACATATTTGTGCAGATAGCCGTAAAGCCTCATTAATCTGGTGAACAGCAGCGATGCTTTCTTGGTTTTCCATGGCTCCCTAATCATTGCATTCAGAATGTAATGATATTAGTTGTAGAGTATTTTTATGTAATTCAGTAGTGGACGGTAATGTTAAGGCTGAATTGAGTTCTCACAAATATGTGTTCGGGAGAAATCGACGAGGGAGGATTTCGTTGCCCATTCTCCGGTGTTGTAGTTTTTTCTTTTGGTAGTTGCTAATGGGTAAAATGTTAGTGATGCGTAGATAGAAAATCATTCGGAATGAAATAGTATGGGGGTATGTACCTCTCCTTTTACCGATCGAGCGGCCACCTCTCCTAAAGGAGTATGTTCCTTAGGCACTGGTGTGAGGTTTTTTTGAGGACTTCCATTTTTTTCGGCCACCATTTCCTGCTGAGGCAGTTGCTGCTTGTTCTCCTACGTAAGAATATGAATAACATATCATGTAACTGTATTAGCAAGAAAGATATGTATGAGCACCGATGAGAATAAGAATACAAATATCACACCTCATCATCCTGTTGCTTCCCCGGCCATAGAATGTTATACCCGATGGCCTGAATGACGAACTCAAATTCTTCGTGTTCAATCGGCAAAGGTACCTTTGGTATGATCACAGGTCCTTTTAGATTTACCCGCTCCCACTTGATGGGCAAGTTAGTTTCCGCTTCCTTCGGAAAGAATATACCGAATGCAGCTACCTCCCTCTCTCCATGATGGTTCAAAACATATAGGCAGCATTTTTTCCCTCTCCAAGAGATGAACTTAGAGATTGGGTAAATACATGGGTTGGGAAATAACTAATAAGAAGTAATGAACATTACATGTAGCTACTGAAGGCTGCCGCGCGATGCAGCTGTCAGTCCCCAGCTGAGACTGAGAGCTACAGCGCGCTGCATCTTCCAGCGTTCATCAGCAACGAACTGTATCCCCACAACATCAATCCAAAACAGGAAATGGAAATCCATATACTAAAAATCACATAGCCAGAACGGAAAAAATACGATTGCAGTTCACGGTTTGGACTACCTTGTCATCCGCTGCAGTTCCTTGTGGGTCACTACATCCCGATGCTGAAGGAATGGATACTCGGTTGTCCTTGGTCGTGGGGGTGAAAGATGCAGCGAGGAAATTACGGGCATCCAAGTGGGGGGGAATAACTTTACCCAATTGCCCAGCTAGCCAATTTGTTTGGGCCTCAAGTAAAGCAACAAATGTTTCCCTGAGCTCGATGACATCTGTTGGTTGTTTGTTTGAATTTGAAATTTCCTCAGATGGTTTCATGTTTGTGCTCCCACATCGACTAGATGCGTAACGGGTGATAGTCATATGTGGCAGGGCCTCGTTCACCTTGGAGGTTGCGGAGCAACCCCTCCAACGACCCCCATGATCCTTCCTACCCGTTGCTTGAACTAGAATATCTTCTTTTCCATGTATAACCAAATCTCCCTTTTCCTTCTTATCCAAAAGGTTTTGCTAAGAAACGAAGCAAATATTAGCCATTTGATCGGGATAACATGAAAGAATATCAATGGAGATAGATTCATTTATGAATTATGCTCACAATAGTGGGGGCTGCTCTTTGCACGGAGTCGTTGGTGTAGGTTGATAATTTCTTGTCCCAGTTTGAAATTCATGCTTTGAACTAAAGCCTCTGCTTCTTCCACACTCTGACCTTCACCCAGAAGCGCCTCAATTTTAGCCTTTCTTTTCCTCTTCTTGAGTTCTACTGCATCCCTACGGTTCCCTCCACTCCCCGTGTGATGGGTGTAGTCCTTCTGTGAGGCGCTTAATTTTGCTGCGTCACTCACCGCCTGTGTGGACATTAGTATGTAAACTACCAGCATGGTAGTGGCTAGGGGAAAAAAAGACTGGAGGAATTACCATGAATTCAGGGGTTGACCTGTGTTTCACAAACAGCTCCCACTCATTTTTGTCCATCCACTTATAGTCTCTCCATGCGCAAGAGCCCGATTTTTTTTGCACAATGTACTTGTTCGCCACCTTAGTCTTCCAATTCCTCCACTTTTCTCCTGCATAAATTGTACATTTATTGCGGAACTTATTCATCTCATTGAAAGTCATTTTCGTTTGTATATCCCAGCTGATCTGGAGGATAAGGAGACATGTTGTTAGTGCGACATGTAACGAACTTGACATGAACAATGGAGGATTAGAACACACTTACAAGAATGTCTTCCCATGTCTTGTTCTTCACATGGTCTGGAACTGATCTCCAATTATGCCACGTCCCGAAGCAGATTCTTCGGCGGAAGGTATAGCCCACATACATCGACCACTGACTACGCATAACTAGGGGTTCGAAGTCATCTTCGAAGAATATTTTAAGAGGCTTCTTCTGTTTCGCAAGCAACACGGACTTGCACGTGGATGTACCTCTGCGCTTGCAATACTCTCCAATCTCAAACTTGTCGAAGCTCCCACTCATGTCTTCTTTTACCCTAGTTTCTTCTGCGTCTCCGGACTTGTCTGATCCCAAGCAATATTTATGTGCATCAGCCCCTTCCTGGATGTCGTCGTCACAGTTGGCATCCTGTGGAGGGGTAAAACATTCATGGGCAACAGTTTGTCTACCACCGGAGACAAACAATTTCTTCCGGGGCGGCGCCATTGAAGCTCTTCTATCAGTAAATGAAACACAAGCAAAACATTAATCCAACACAGCCCTTTGCGCATTTTCACGAAAATTCAACCCACTCTAACAAATTCGTGTAGGGGGCACATGGGTAGGCAAAAATTATGACATCACAAGCAAGCATATCATGGATGAGCATGCAACAACAACCACAGTAGTTTAACTAGGATAGTGAACACAAACTCACACCCAAGGAGACAAACCAAAATATAGCTACTCATTAAACCCGGGAAATCGTTGGAAACTACAAATGGGTGTTACCTTTTTCCGTCAACAGCCGGCCATCTTGGTTACCCCCTCCCCTGTAAGCATTGCGAACCTGGTATGAGTCGGGTACGAAATTTGTGGAGTAGAGTGTCGATAAAATTGGGGTATCTGGTTGGCGACCAGGATTGGGAGGTCGAAGCCTGACATAAATGGTGAAGGGAGGGACATTGTTTGTGGGGGAAATCTGCACGGGGTCATGGGGGGAAGACGGGGAACTTGGGATCTGAGATGTGGTGGGTGGAAAGAACTCGGTTCGATGTGGTGGGGAGGGAAGGGTGTGGAAACAGAGGGTTATGAATGTGGAGGGAAAAGGGCAACTTTTGGAGGGAATGAAAATGCAGATTTGTTACCTCATTTTGGTGTCTTATACTTTTTGTTACATTTATTTAAAAACAATAAGCTCATTTATTGCTTGGCCTCTAAATGTCCTCTGTGCAATCGATCTGACTCCATGGAGTCTTTACTAATTGTCAACTGTGTAAAGCCATTTGGTTTCAGATTGCTGCTTTCAATATGCGAAATGTGCATAATATAGTGGATACAACACCCACAAATGCACGTGGCTGTAGTGACCTAACTGGAATAGCAGAGCCTGCTATGCCATATGATTCATGCTGTGACCTGCTACAATATAGTGGAAGGCTAGGAATGCCTTTTTTTTTATGGTACACCTTTTTCAATCTCCCATAGCAGCAAGGAAGTCACAGATACACTCTACCTTTCAATGTTCCCTTCTTTGTTGTTACCCCCCAGTCCCCACCGAAGCCAACCATTTCCATAGTATACTAGGAATATCCAGGTCACAGTTTCATCGGGGATACAGTGGATGCATCTTGGTGTAATTCCTCTGTTTCAATAGGCTTAGTTGCTCAAAATCGCCAAGGTTTACTAATCCTTAATAGATCCTATACCATAACAGCCATATATCCACTAGAAGCTGAAGTTAAGGCAATTCTTATGGCCTGGCAAATCTGTCTGGACGGATATCCCAGCCTCAACATTGAATCTGACACGCTACAGGCAGTTTATATAATTAATGAGCCTTCACCTTCCAAATGGACCCTATACCCTCCAGTTTTCCGAGTTCACACTCTGTTGTCCCATGCTACCCTGAAGCACACATATAGAGATTGTAACTCAGTTGCCTATGCCATGGTGAAATATGAAGCATCCTCTGCGGTGGTTTCTACTTTGTATACGACCCGCATTCTGGCACATTGTAACGGCTTAATCTATATGGATGTTATTCATACACCTTAATTATATTAGAATCCACAGGCAAGCCTTCAAATAAGATTGATACTGCTGATATTTCCTCTATTTTTGCTACTCTTCCGCGATGGCTACCGTTTTTCCCAGTCTCAAGAGTGCTTTCACATGGTGGATTCCCAATTTCTAGCATCGAGCACTCGAGCTTGGAGCCCTCGAGCCCTGGAGTCCTCGACCACTCTAGCCTTGGAGCCCTCGAGCCCTAGATGCCCTCGAGCACTGGATCCCCTCGACCCTGGATGCCCTTGAGCCGAGAATGCCCTCGAGCCCAGACTGCCCTCGAGCAATGGATAACCCCGAGCACTGGATGCCCTAGACCCTGGATGCCCTCGAGGGTGAATGCCCTCGAGCACTCGATCCCCTGGATCTTGGATGCCCTAGAACACTGGATGCCCTCGAGCGTGGACTGCCCTCGAGCAATGGATGGCCCCGAGCACTTGATGCCCTCGAGTGTGGATGCCCTCGACCCTCGATGCCCTCGCGCACTGGATGCCCTCAAGCCTGGATGCCCTCGACCCAAGAATGCCCTCGAGCCGAGAATGCCCTCGAGCCCAGAATACCCTCGAGCCCAGACTGCCCTCGAGCAATGGATGGCCCCGAGCACTGGATGCCCTCGAGCCTGGATGCCCTCGAGCATGGATGCCCTCGACCAAAAATGCCCTCGAGCGTGGATGCCCTCGAGGCTGGATGCAAGCGAGCACTGGATGCCCTGAAGCACTGGATGCCCTCGAGCCGCCAAGCACTTGACCGTCAACCCCTCGAGTTAAAAACTAAAAATTCTACTGGGCTAACATTCAGCCCAATACAAATGTGAACTGCAGCCCAATCAGTATAAGGTGTGTGTATTAGTATTTCGCCCACAACCTCTCCTCTTCCATCACCTCCATTTGCAGTTCCCGATTCCATTCCTCCGCCGTTCCCAAGGCCATTCCTCTGCCGTTCCCAAGGCCATTCCTCCGCCCCTTGCTCCGCCCCTTCCTCCGCTGACCCCTGCTCCCTCCACCTTCCACTTAAAAACCGGCGCTGTGCCCTGCCACCTCCGCCGTGCCCTGCTCCCTCCGCTGTGCCCTGCTCCCTCCGCCGTGCCCTGCTCCCTCCACCGTCCACTTCTTCAGCCGCGCCCCTTGATCGGCCAAGCTGTGTCCGACCATCTTCGACTGTACACCAAACACCAGTCGTCAACAACCCGTACTCCCAATTAGGTAAGGAGATTATTTTGCTGAGGTTTATTCTGTGGAAAATTTTTCTTCCTCATAGGTTGATTTCATGATAATGCCTCATTGTGTCAATGCCCTCAATGTGCTCATGTTTTTGGCACAGGTGAACAATTTTGTATGTAACCTCATTGTTCATGATATGTAATTCTGGACAAGACAACCCGTGCTCGGATATAATATGATAATTTTATGCATGACCTGATTGTTCATGATATTTTTTCTTGCTCACGGGTCGATTTCATCATAATGCCTCATACCATCAATGCCCTCGTTCTGATCTTGTTTTCATCATTGGTGAGTACTTTTGAGCATACCCTGATTGTAGTTCCTGACATGTGATTCTGGATGCATGGCCCATCGATCCACCTGATTGTTGTTCAATTCTTTTGCTTCTGTTAATATTATCAAAAATTGGGATTAAGTATGAGTAAACATTATTCCACATTCAGCCTATGAGAAGGAATGCTTAATTTAGAAGTAGTTGCGTCTGTATTATTTACCTTTGTGACTGTGTCTTATTCACCGTATTCCATTCTGGCTGCCGTTAACACATTTAGTTTAACAGACATGGCCCCCAGAAAAGGTTCAACCAAGCAAAAGAACAGCACCCAAGAGCCCAGGAAAAAGCCAAGAGTGGTGGAGGGGGAAGACGTCAAGCACGGGACTCAGATTGTTCCGTCGACTGAGCCCATACCAGCCGCAGAGGCGGACTGCACTGAGCATACAATTGACTACAACGACTTCATATCGAGGGGCCTCATCCTTGAGAGAGGGTTGAGGCTGGAAAATCTCTTCAGGCACTATGTGGAGGAGCACGGATGGGAAGGCTTCATCGCACAACCATCGCGGGCAAACCAAACCATGGTGTGTGAATTCTTGTCGCTGATGAAGTACAAGAATTCAGCAACTATTTTCCTCCATGGTCAGTTGGTCGAGTTGCCTTTGGATTTGATCAACACGTTCTACAGGATCCGACCAAAGTCAGCGAGCTCGTACGAAGCCCCTGACACCGCAGTTGAACAAGGTTCATGGGAAGATATCATCACAGCAATATGTGATGACAGCGCCGCAGTAATTCAGAATCTACCCCAAGAATGGTCTAGCATAGAGAAAAAGTACTTGACTGAGGACATGAACGTGTGGTACAGTTTCATAGCTGCCCGGCTACTCCCCGTGAAATTGAATAGCGAGGTTCATCGGTCCCGTATGCTGCTGCTGTACAAGATAAAGAAGAACATGAGCCTGGATGTTGGGAGTACAATAATGGCATACATCTGGGATTGTGTCAATGCCCATAACTGCATAGGCTTGTCCTCACTCATCACTGCAATATGCGTGGAAGCAGGTTGCAAATTCAAAGATGATGACGTCACAGTGATGCCGAAGCTCCCCATAAACCCTCTCATATTCTCCAAGAAGAAGAACGTTGCTGAGTCATCGAGGGCGGCAACAAGTAAATTACCAAATGAGAACTCGGATGGGGACTTGGCAGCATTGCAAATGAAGGTGGATCATTTGGTGCGCTAGACATCGCAGGTTGGGAAGATTCTCACAGCCATGTGTGGCGAGAGAATCAATGAATTGGGTCCAATCTCGACCATTGATTCACCAAGGCCCAACACGGTGGAGAAGAAGGCGCGCAGGAAATGACTGCCCACGGTGACCTCACATCTGCTTATTATCACGGTTTTTCAGTTGCTAGTTTATTTTGCTTTCGAAATATACATTGCTACTTTGTTGCTACTGGTTTTGCTTTGGATTTTGGAATGTTAGCTTTCAGGACGCATAACGTATTTGAGCTGTTGTCTAAAATGACCTGCATGACTTGTTCGTATCAGGTTCCTACCTGAGTAAAGTTGCTGCTACGCGCTGAACCAGTAGAGCTGCAGCTCGCTGCAGCTGGCAGAACCTATCATAGGAATAATTGTCCACTTTTTTTACCAGCCTTTACCAAAACCACTGCAGTACGCTGCAGCGGACTGCAGCGGACAGAACTGCACCACTTGGCAACAAATTGGAAGATAGTTGTACAACAGTTGCCAGAGGCAACAAAACCCAACAAAGTACACGAAGTAAATTACATTTTAACTTCGACATCGATGCTCGACCCCCCTAGTCTACAACCAACTTCATCTTCTTCGATTGACTGTCTCTAAGTTCTCGGCCATCGTCATCTATCCAAATGCCATCTTTATGTTTCCTCCGTAGGGCTCCCGCCTCAATCCCGTTGCCACTAGGTAGAGAGGAAATAGTGGGGAACTCTAACCTTTCACTTGTAACCTCAAAATCAATTTCATCGCGGAAAGAGAATTTTCTACCTTGCACCACAACAGACCAACCTACATTGGACGGGTCATCTACGTAGAAAACTTGTCTCGCTTGTTCGGCCAAAATAAACTGATCATTTTCATATGCCACACGAGTCGGGTTAACAAGGGTAAATCCCATTGGATCATCAGTTCGAACCCCAGCTGTGTTATCAAACCATTGGCACTTGAATACCAGAATCTTGAATTCTCCATAGTCAACCTCCCAAATCTCATCAATAACACCATAGAACGACATCACAACTACGACTGGTTTTTTGTCTTTCTTACTTGCTTGCCACATAGTCTCTGACTCAATGTATACCCCACTATTTTGTGTCGTGCTCTTCAAATCTTGGTCCCTAGTAGCGAAAGAAAAACCGTTGATGTCATACCAGGAATACCTCAAAACCGTGCAGTTAGGCTTCCTCGCAAATGCCCTAATTTTTGGGTCGTAATCAGCAACATTGCATCGGTCATATAACCAATTCATAAAATTGTCATTGTGCTCCAACTGGACTTTATTAGGGGGCCACGTGGGATGACACTCTGTTATCGAATGAAGGTGCTCAGTCACATAAGCAGTAGTCTCCAAACAATTCCTCAACACATACAAATGAACTGATATCAGATCACTATTCGATGGAGTAAATAACGTTCCCCTCGACCTCGGCTTGCCCCCCTTCCTCCCAACATGTCGATTCAGGGGCACCTCAAATTTTCTGTGTCCCTCCAAATAGGAAGAGAAAAACTCAATCACTTCTTCGGTAACATACCTCTCAGCAATACTAGCTTCCGGCCGACTCATACATTTCACGTACCCCTTGAAGACTTTCATGTGACGCTCGAATGGATACATCCAACGCATGCCAACTGGACCGCATATCTTCACCTCCCGCACTAGATGGACGACCAAGTGAACCATTATATCAAAAAAAGGATGAAGGGAAATACATTTCCAACTTGCAGAGCACAACAACAACATCTTTTTGTAGAACATCCAGATGGTCCCGGTCAATAGACTTCCGGCATATGGAGGCAAAAAATATACAAAGTCTAGTGATTGAGTGCCTTACGTCGGCCTCCATTACCCCACGAATAGCAATAGGTAAAAGTTGTTGCATCAAAACATGACAATCATGAGATTTCAACCCCGCCATCCGACAATCCTTCGTAACTACTCGACTCACGTTCGATGAATAACCAATGGGGACCTTCACTGATTTCAAACTATCACAGACTGAGATTCTCTCCTCCTTAGACAAGGTACAAGGTGCAGGGGGCAAGTACGTCCTCTTACCCTTCACTTCTGGGGCGAGGTCATTTCTGATTCCCATATCAACCAAGTCCAACCGGGCATTCAAACAATCTTTCGTCTTCCAAGGAATATACAAGAGGGTGCCTATCAAACTTTCAAAAATTTTTTTCTCAATATGCATCACGTCTAGGCAATGCCTAACCTCAAGATGCTCCCAGTATGGTAGATAAAAAATTATTGACCTTTTCTTCCATGGCCCACCACAATTTCTTTTGTCCTTGCCTTTGCACTTTCCCAACACCACTCGTAATTTCTTAACCTTACTGTGAATCTGCAAGCCAGTTAGTGGTGTGGGGGATTTCCTTCATTCATTCCCGCCAACAAAATTGACCACATCACCCCGGTATTTATGGTTTCCGTTGAGCCATTGTCTATGGCCAAGACACACTGTCTTCCTTCCATGTTTAAGATGTTTGAATTCAGTCTTCTCCTCACAAATGGGACATGCATTGTGCCCCTTCACAGTGTACCCAGACAAATTTCCGTAGGCCAGAAAATCATTGATCGTGCAAAAAAGCATGGCCCGCAGTTGAAAATCCTCATTCATATGGCCATCAAATATGAACACCCCTTCATCTGCCCACAATATCTTCAAATCTTCTATCAATGGTCTCAAATACACATCAATCTCATTCCCAGGTTGTCTAGGACCTGAGATTAACATAGGCATCATAACATATTTACGTTTCATGCACAAATATGGGGGCAAATTATATATAACCAACATCACGGGCCACGAACTATGCTTCGATGACATATTACCAAATGGATTCATCCCATCAGTACACAATGCAAGGCGGAGATTTCTAACCTCTGAAGCAAAGGAAGGATATCGCTTGTCAAAATTTCTCCACTGTTCACTGTTCACCGTCTGCCGGATGTCTTATCTTGTCGTCATGTAGTCTTTCCCGCTCTCCATGCCATCGCAAGTTCTTCGAATCTTCTGAATTCGCGAATAACCTCTTCAACCTAGGAATTATAGGAAGATACCACATACACTTCAATGGGACCTTCTTCTTCTTCTTAGCCAAACACCCATCAACATCATTCGTCACACCCTTATATCTTGCATTTTTGCACACGGGGCATTCAACCGCATCTATCAAATCACCATCATACAGAACACAATCATTTGGACATGAGTGTATTTTCTTGTATTCCAAACCAAGTGGACACAATATTTTCTTGGCCTCGTAATAGTTTTTCGGAATTCCATTCCCTTCCGGGAACTTATCCTTCAGAATCTTCAGTAGTGAATTCACACTTGCATCACTCCAAGAACTTGTAGCTTTCAAATTGAAAACCTCCATAAAAAATGATATTACGGTATCCTTACTTTTACATCCTGGATACAATGGCTTCTCTTTCTCGTCCAGAAAAGCACTCAACATTGTAGGCTTCCCCTCAAAATCTCTCACAATGTCATCGAACATACCATCAACTGTACATTTGTCTCCATCTACCTTGTCAAACCAACCGTCATGTCCTTGCTCAACCTCTCCATGAAATGTCCATACAATGTAACCTCCGTCAAATCCGTTCTTCAACAAGTGAAATCTAACAACCCCACGATCATCAAACTGTTCACGACACAAGCATCTTTTGCATGGACAAAGTATCCTCTCCTCCCAACCAAAGGCATAATGTAGAAACAAATCAATAAATGCAATATGTTCACCACCCCCTCTAGCTACACTTGGACAGTTAACCATTTTCCCCTCCACGCAAACACGGATTCTCGGTCCGTTGTATCTAAACAAGACAGAACACACCGTTACACATATTTTCATTGGTAAAAAATATGAAAAATGAACACGATCTTTTTGCTACACAATACTAAACATGTCATGCATGTCCGTGTATAAGTATGCGAATCAATCAACTGCATGTTCTCGGGAAACATATAAATATATATACCATGCATCTACCTATCAAACCAAAAATGTTCACATCAATACTCATTAATTTACACATCCCACAACATGATCGATACTCAACCAACATAAGCTAGGCATAGAGAAACCAATAATAAATACAAAAAAACTACCCCCAATTAATCATGCATTTATGGTTCTAGTTGATTGAAATTCCAAAAAAATTAATGAATACTTACTTCCATGAGTCTTCATTTGTTTGAGTTATTGCACACCTTCCCAAGAAATCTACCATCTAATAATGGATGTTCAAGTTCGGAACTAATTGAAGAGGGTAAGTTTGGAGCATTAAATGCTCGCATTAGGCACCGATTTTTGTCAATCGTACACCAAACCGGTGCCGGTTTTCCCGCATTTTTCCACGAATGCATTCAGCACCGGTTTCTACATCCCATAACAGCGGTTTCTATAACCGGTGCCAAAAACGTATATCACGCCGGTTTTCTAGGTATCTTTGCACCGGTCTTCAAACCGATGCGAATATATCACCAGTTTTTGTTGTTTTTAGCACCGGTTTTTTGACCAGTGCTAAACCCTCAACGGTTTCTACAAAATCTAACACCGGTTTCCCGACCGGTGTAAAAATAACACCGGTTTTTATTTAAAAAACCGGTGCAAAAATATTTTTAACCGGTGCCAGAATAACACCGGTTTTACACCCGGTGCTAACACTAAATAAACCGTTGCTAAAACAAGATTTGCACCAGTTTCCATAACCGGTTTTAAAAAACCGGTGCTGGAGGGGGGTCTCTGTGGTAGTGATTGGATATACACCTATTATTACTTAGATCATGTAAATCTAGTCACGAATTTCATTAATAATAGGTTTACGTCTAACAACCACTACAAAAAAAAAGGCCGACATTGATTGGTTTCTCACGTGGTGTCGATCGAACCAACATTGCATTCCTTTTCAGGTTAGGAAAATTGGGCTAGATCAAACCCAAACAAGTAAAATGGCTCATCAATACTGAAGAAGGTCAAACGTAACTCGACCTTTAAAATAAACTATCACAATGGCGTGGTTGACCTTTACTAATCTCAGGTCAAACCTTGCTCGACTTCTAATATAAACCTACATAATTGATAAGGTTTGGAATTTACTGATCTTAGGTCAACTCTTCATCGACTTCTAATATAAACCAACACAATTGATGGAGGTTTAGCCTTTACTTAGGTCAACTGTAACTCTACTTCTAATGTAAACCAACACAATTGATGGAGGTTTGACCTTTACTAATCTTAGGTCAACCCTTCCTCGAATTCTGATATAAACTAACACAATCAATAAAGGTTTGACCTTTACTAATATTACGTCAACCGTCACTCAACTTACTAAATAAACTAACACTAGTGATGGTGGTTTAACCTAGGTTATCCCTAAATTGACTTCTAATATAAACCAACACATTTTATGAAGGTTGTCCTTTACTGATCTTCCAACCGTAACTCGACTTCTAATACCAACACAAATAACCAAGGTTTGACCTCTACTGATCTTAGGTAAACCCTAATTTGATTTCTGATATAAAGCAAAATAATTGTTGGAGGTTTGACCTTTATTAATCTTAATCAACCTTTTCCCTTGCTTGAATTATAGCATAGACCAACATAATTGATGAATGGTATATACTTGCCCAGTTAAGCAAAGCCCAGCACTAGAACAAACACTCGCAGAAACGAAGCATTCCGCCAAACATACAGAGAACCTCGCTTGAGGTGGAACAAGAACCAGTAACTAGAACACCCTCTAGCAGACCATGATCTAGAAGAGTGAAGCACATCACACTCAATAGGATCACACGATGAAGAGGCCTATAAAAAAGATGCAAAACTCTAGTATAAAGTAAATGGTTTCCGAACAAAGAATAACAAAAACAAGGACAACCCTAACTTGAGCGTCAGAGTTTGCTTCTGTAGAACACTCCCTAGAGTTCTTTTGCAAGTACTCGAAGAGGTTGGATTACAACATTGATTTTGGGAACTATGTTGATCTAGAATGGCCCACCACATCAGTGGCGCTAACTGTGGGGAGATTGTTTCTTTCTGAATCTCTATAGACCTTGGGAACGGTCGACACTCAAGCCAGAGTCACCATCTTACTATGAATACATGCAAGGGTTAGCCCACCACAGAGATTAGATAAATAGCGAGGTCACACAAAAATCCAAGAAAAGAGGAATCGTGACAACAATGCAACCTCACATATGAAACACCCCCGCAGACAAAGCCTCATCTCGTAAAATTAAGGTACCTTTAAATAAAGGTACACACCCACACAAAAATCACCTTGCATCCCAATAAATTGATACATGACTCAAAAATTTATGGTATAACCACCCCCTACTTTAGAAAACATAGTCATAAGAATTACTTAGCCATGGAACAAGGTATGCAAAAACATTAACATTTCACATCGACGAAGAGATATCAGGCAAAGTCATGCCCATATCAGCCACTCAAGGAAAGCATGAACTACAGTACTAAAAAAAATGCAATGATAGCAATACGAAAAAAAAATATGGCATGAAAGCTTAATCGAAAGGCCAATAAAAATATTTTCATTCATCAATTTCGAGTCCATATAAAAACTAAGGATTGTAGCAAAGCTTCCATATCGATCCTATAAAACTTCCCTCATAAGTATTATGTCATGTCAAATAGCGAACCTATTACATGGGTAAAACAGTAAACTTCGTCCCTAGTTGTAAGCTAGCCCCCAATACTAAGGTGGTACAGGAAGGTGATGACCGGGGAGAATAACATTTCTATTAAACCACTGCACCACCGTCATTCCTCTTAGTACCCCCTTATGATGGGGGCACCATCCTCTTAGTAAGAAAGTATGCCAGCAAATCCATAGATGCTATACTTTTTCCGCCGTATCCACAGCTGAATAGCCTCGTGAATCCAGTCTGCACCTACTTCACGAGTCTGTCAATTTTATGGCCACCTGTCCCCTAGAGCCAAGTTATCATGAGTCTGGACTTTCGCTCGCTTGGGTTTTCCTTAGCCCCCATATGCAGTGGTCTATCATGTAGAGATTCTACATCATCCTCCACCCCAACACAAACTATGTTTACTAAACTTAACTGTTGATCCTGCAATAGGGAAAAATCCATAGCACACCTTAGGTGAATGAACCCTTAAAAAATTGAAAGAAACATATTTACAACAAGCATAAGTTTTTCTAGGAATTACCATGAGAAACATAACCCAAGCCTGCATCCTGAGCAACTAGAATAAGCCTTCAAACACACCTATGAGAGTTGGATTATCACATACCAGTGAGATCCAAAAACCACATATGGAGTATCCCTAACATCCTAAACCACAAACCCCATAGGAAACGTATAACTTGCACACATTCACAATAATTTCACCAACACCACAAAACACACACAACACAATCACAGGAATAATCTCACAAACTCTCAAGTATAGTTCAACTACATACAAGTAAAACTAAGGTTATACCTTAACAGCATTGCCTTTTATACGAAAATACCAACATAGGAAAACTAAGCCACCTTTGTAAGAATATATAAAAAAAATACCGTCTTCCCATTTCTCGGTAAATGACTGAACAATTATTCAGCCTAAGGAAATAAAATGCATTACTTGTCTCATGGTTCAATATAGATAATCTGAAAAGCCCCTGCCCACACGGCACACATATCCACTTATCCACCAACCCGCCAAGACCAAGCTCACATAAATCATAATAGCCTACCCCCCCCCCCCCTTCACAAGAGACCATACATTGCCTCATCCCATACTTCACAAACGCAATACACCAACATCTTGATGTCTCAATACTCGAAGTGACTCAAGTGGGAAAACACCAACAGATTCGCTCAATATGAAAATTTCAAAATCCACTAAGAAAAAATAGAATGGGTACCCACGGATTTGCATATGCCTGAAAATTCACCAGCCCAGTTGCACGAGTGGATGTCCATCCCACTCTCTTGCTTTCACACACCACGCAAAAAAATACAATTCCCCAAATTGAGTAATAACCTGGTATAATCCCTAAGTTCACCCCCACCAAATTCATGACCATCACACGGCCAACTCCTTCATAAAACCCTATCTTTTATAAAACCATCACATTGCAGTACAAATACACTTAACACAAAAACACCACCACCAACACATTATTGTGGAATCTTTATTACATTAGAATAATTTTAGCCTCAAAAGCTACATTAAGATAGTTAAATACCTAAATAGTACATAGACACCACCTAGCACCAATTAGGAAATTTAGATACCAAGTCCTTCCCTTGATTCCCTCTCCCATGAGGATCTACTTTAATGTCCCCCTCCCCTCCCCCCATGTACAAATACACTTCGTCCCATGTGTTGCTAGAAGCTTCCATGCATCGCATGTGCTTCACGTAATACGACTTATGAATATTAATTGGCCCACAGTACGAATGACCTAGTTGTGTATTCAATAGGTATACATAGTACGTATAAGTGTCTAGGTCTCGCTTTAAACCCTCACTAGCTGCTTTTAGCAGCGGGCATGAACCTTTCAACCTTCTTTAGAAACCCTAGGCTTCACATATATAGAACAAGGATTCTCCCCACAAAGGCTCGAATTCACTTCGTGCTGCTCCTTTAAAAATAATTCAAGCGCTCCACAACTCTACTTTGCTAATAGTTGAACTGAAAAATATTGTTCTTTTTGATAATGATCCATCCACTCCTGAATCCCCGCCAACAAGTAGCAAGGATCAACTTCTAATTCCCTCTTCTCTTCCAACAACTGGTCCAAATAATAAGCATGCCCTAAAATGATAGCCTCTTTTCGATCAATCTCGCGAGTCTCGTCTACCAAATACTTCTGCCACTTCTTTTTTCTCATCGTAAGATCCATGAGCTCCTTCAACTTTCGAATAACAAAATCTTGCTTGAAAAATGGGCATCAAACTCATCTGACGATGCCATATTTTGTTCCTACTTCATCCTCCACCCCATCTCATGTACCGTAAACCTTAGCAGTAACACTCTCACACGACATCTTACTTTTATTCCCCGCTTCTTTGATCTTTAAAGAATCCCCACACCATTAAGATACTCTTAGACTTCTTCCAAATCAAGAACACAAACCCTCATAGTCCAGAGTAGGTCACCATCGAACATACCTTTAGGAAACTCACCACCAGATTCTGAATAAGCAACATTACCCTCCTCCCGCACCACTGTCCACCTAGCCTTTTGAGCAAATCCAACCAAATTACACACACACCTCCCACCTAACCCTAACCAAAACACACAAAACTACGTTAACACACAAATCATAAAATGATTGATTATCATTTCATTTCATATCCATTAAATAAACAACCCATAAAATTAAAATCTAGAACACATTAGCACTAACCTATTGATGTGCCCATTTTATATGGTTATTTATGAATTTTTTGGGTTTAATTTTATACACTTTTGTGCTCTAGATGTGGCATTTTGCCTTGAAAGTCTCTAAGGAGAGTAGTGATTTTTATGCTTTATTACTTTTCTAGGGGATTTTGTGTGACAATGCAATTGTTTGAAGACTCTGAAGACTACCTTTGAATATTTGAAGACTTGCATTTGAGCTTTTGAAAACAAGAAGGATTGAAAAAAAGTAAAGAGAATAAGAGGACTTGAGACAAATAGAAGGAAGAAATCAAAGTGCTGGATTCCAGGGGTGTTCATGATTCGGTCTGAATCGGTAAAATGGACTGGATCGGACCAAAATATAAGGACCGAAATTGTATAAATGAAGTTCTGTTTTGGTCCTCAATCCATGTTTTTTTTAGATTTCGGGTTCTGGCCCGGTCCGTTCCAGACCGGATGGAACGGATTTTACTTCTACATATATATTTTAAAATATTAATGAATTAGTTTAACATACTAGTTTAGATTTATTTGTGATAGCTAGTATTCTTCTATTATTTTGAGGTGAATATTTCTATTAACTTCTATTTTATTATGTTTTAAAGGAAAATTATTGATTTGATTTTCTTTAGAGAAAAATTTAAAGTAAGAAAAATAAAGTATACTAGAATCTGGTCTAACTGGTCCGAACCAGTCGAAGACCGGAATTATTCTGGTCCGGTCCCGGTCCAAAATACCCATAAACCGGTCCAGTCTTCGGTCCAAGATTTTTATTGATTCCAGTTCCGGTCTTGGACCGACGAACACCCCTATTGGATTCTGCATCCGTCAAACAGTACGATGGTGTGTCGCATAGTGCGATGGTGTCTGTCGCATGATGCGACGAACTGGTGGCCAGACTTCTTTCTTACTTTTTTGTGTAATAAATACTCACCTTATCCTTTCTCTCTCAGACACTTCTTATTATTCTTCCCGATTTGGGACTGCAAAACCCTATTTTTCCTTCTTTCTTTTCTTAGTTTTTGTAGATTAATCATGTCTTTTCATTATCTATGCTAGTTTTTACTTGGGAGCAATTTATTGAGACTTCATTACCAAGGTCTTCAGAATCATTTATGTCTATCTGTTGATTTTTCTATTGTGCATTTATTGAGCTTTGAATGTGGATTGTTAATGGCATTAATGTTGTTGGAAATTTGAGTATATTAATTGTTTGTATGATTTCTTGTTAAGGTTGGGAGAAAGTAGATAATTTTCCCCTCTTTTAATGTGGAATCCAAGAGCATGAGTTAGAGCTTCTAAATGACGTAGATGTGTTGATAATAGATAGATTAATGTGATGATGTTAAGCTTGTTGTCATATTTGTTTTAGGTAGCTAATAAGAGAAGTCTATGAATGTCGATCGTTCTTGACTAATCTTGTGTAAATGCAATAATTGGTTAGATGCTTAGACATGGTGTAGTGTTTATAAGTGTTGCCAAGCTTGTTGATTCTTTGTGCTCAATTCCATCAATCAGATACTTTTCGTCGTGTTTCGACTAAGGGAGTCATTGGTGAGGTTTGACAAGAGATGTCAAATTAACTCTTGTAAACTACTATCTAAGAAGGATAGAAGATTTATCTTCACAACAAGCAGTTAAAGTAATGAATAGATTGCAGATTGTTTCATTCATTCTTGAAGCTCTTGTTATTTACTATTCATATGTTCTTAATGCTATGTTTTACTTCATTTATACCATGGGTTGTTTGAGAATAGGAAGTGTTTGTGTGATTGATATGTTAGGATGTTAAAAGTGATGAATTCCTTAACTCTTTGGCATGAAAATCCAAGAACATGGACTTAGAATTTCTCATGCATAAGGTGTTGTGATTCTTGCTAGATGAGTATGTTAAATTTGATTGTTCTCATATTTTTCCTATAGATGCAATGAAAGGTTGAATCTTGAATGTGGTTTGTTCTAGGTTTAGCCTAATGAATGATATGTTTGGTTAAATAGCTATGTCTTTGGTAGAAGTCTTGTTGTTATCAAATCTATGGTCCTTTATGTGAAATGCCATTGATAAAATACCTCCATGGTGTGGTTTTCTAAGAGTGATTGTTAACAAGGTTTGCAAATGATCGTTGTTTGTCTTTGCAAATTACTATTAAGAAGGAATGAATTTTGATCTTCTAATGGGAAGTGATAACATTCCCCATAGGTAACAAATGTGATAGAATTAGTCAATGGTTGAATGATCTACATGAGGTTTGGAAGTGGATATCAATTCCCCCAAGGCTTTAAACAGCCCCACCCCCTCCCCCCCAATTTACTTTCTTATATATATATATACTTCTAACATATTAACAACCTTATATGTTTAAACCCTTAGGAAGATCCCTCTTCTTCGTGGACGCTCCTGACTTGCCACTATCTACTTAGTTGTAGATATGAAACATGTAGGACTTATAAATTGAACATTGAGAGGTACAACAATGACCTCCCAAATTTTGGCGCTACTGGCAGGGAACATGCATTTATTTTTAAGTGTTTGGGCATATTTGGTTGCATTGGCTAGTTGTTTCTATTTTCCACTTCTTGGTGGTTTGTTTTGTTCGGTGTAGGTATTTCTTGAGTTCTTGGTGAATTTTTATCGAGAATCCTTGCAATATGATTCCGGACTTAAAAGAAACAAAATTTTTGAAAAAAAAATGGAACGTCTCACCTTGAGGGAACTCATGATGAGAAGAGAGGCTCAACAAGCAAGGTTTTGTAGGATGTGTCATTCCAACCATCCTATCCAGTCTTGGTATTTGTTGAGGGACTACCACTATGAAGGGGAAAGAACACTTGGTTTCCAAAACCAAGGGTATTATGAAGAATGCTACCAAGAGGTAGGAGATGTTGGTTTTCAAGGGCAAGAAGCCCGAGATTGGTATCCATACCACAATTCTTACAATTTGGAATGGAGTGGTAATCCGAATTGGTGGTATGAGAACGAGCTGGAAAACCAATAATACAAGCAAAATAGTTGGCCATCACCACCTTATACCATACCCCAAAACCAAGCCCAACAAGGAAGTTCAAGTTTGACACGTGAGAAAGTCATGAATGCAATAGCAAACTTGAACAACTTGACTAGTGATGAACCAGAAACTCGGTTCTCCTCTAGTGTTGAGGCTATTGAGGGGCATGCAAGGACTATATTGGAATTGTTGGCCTGAATGGAAGCTCATGATTTCAATAATACACCATCCCAAGTCGAACTCGAGGATTTAGTGAGTGGGGCCACCATGGTAAATGAGTTTGAGTTTGAAGGGGATGAGGAGTTGGTTGTTGAGAATGGAAAAATGGAGGAAGAGGTGATTGTGATACATTCATTAGCATCATCACCCCTTCCCCCACCTAATGAACCAACTCCACCATTTTTGTAATTTTTGAGGGAGATAAGAGAGGAGCCAAAATACAATCCCAAGCCTCATAACCACCCAACTCCCTTTAAACCATCTCCACCTCCACAAAACTTTCCTCTTGAAAGTTTTGTACCCCTATCTCTCTATTTTTGGATGCTCATGGTGAAAGGGTTCAAGCCTTCACCATATGGATAATGTTAGGGCCGTGCCAACAACCTTAAACATATGGAGCTATGCCGATGACGTAAATAAATTCGGTTTTTATTTTTATTTTTGTTATTTTGTTTTATTCTTTTTACGGTGTGTTTGTGAATGAAAGAAGGCATGGACAAAGGAGAAAAAGCTTGGACATGTGGTAAATTTTTAGTTTTTCTAAGAACTAGGCAGGGTCATCTGTTGCACGGTGTGGGAGGTCGTCGTCGTATCTCTCAAATATAATACTTTTAAGCCCTAGTGCTTCCTATCTACAATTAAGTAGATAATGGAAAGTTGGGGCTGTCCACGAGAAGAGGGATCTTTTCAAGTGTTTAAACATATATAGGAGAAAATATACTAGGCGTATACATACATAGATACATATAAAAGCATGTAAACAAGGGGGGTTGGTTGGTTTGATCCTAAGTTATCAAATTGAAATACAACAACTAGCAAAGCAAGAGAACTATGATAATAATGCAATGCAACTAAAGGTACGCTGTAAATGATAATTAACGGAGCCTTGGGGCAATCAACTTCCACTTCCGAACTTCATATAGCTCAATGATTCATTCACTCATTCAATTACATTTATTGTCTATGGGGAATGTTATCACTTCTCATTCAAAGATCAACATTCATTCCTCCTTAAGAGTAGTTTGCAAAGACAAACAACGACCATTTGCAAACCTCATTGATGATCACCCTAGACAAACAACATCATAGGGGTATTTCATCAATGGCATTTCACCCGAAGGACCATAGGTATGATAATAACAAGTCTTCTACCAAAGACATAGTCATTTAACCAAACAAAGCATTCATTAGGTTAAACTTAGAACAAACAACATTCAAGGTTCAACCTTTCTTTGCATCTATGTGACAAATATGAAAACAAACCACATTAACGTACTCATCTAGCAAGACTTACCACACATTATACACAAGATGTTCTAAATCCATGCTTTTGGATTTCCATATCAAATGAGTTAAGAAATTTGCAACTTTCCTGACACTCTAACATTTCAATCTTACAAACATTTCATATACTCAAACAACCCATGATATAAATGGGGTAAAACACAACATTAATGACATGATAAATGCTTTCCAATAAATGTTCATAAATGAGCAACCATAGAATCTTACTACATAAGCTTGGAAGCTTCAATCAATTGTTCCCAAGAACTAGATTTAGCTACAAGAGTTCATACTAATTAATGCACAACCAAACATAATACAAGAGAATTCAAAGATAAAAATGGAAGAAAATAGGTTTGAAACAGTACCAAAAATGCAGATGAATAAGATATGAATGAGAGGAAGAGAGTGCTACTTATAGTGCAAAAAGGATAAGGTTAGATTCTGGCCACCCGTTGGTCGCAACTCGTGATGGGCTTGCAATGAGGCCATCGCGACGAGTACTAGAATTTAACCATGTTTTCTTTTCTTCTTCTTGTGCTAAGCATTTATCTTTATAGCGATTCCTCTCATTTTTCAAGTCTTTATTGTCTTCAAAAATGGTCTTCGATGGCCTCCGGTCTTCATGTCTTCAAAGGAAGTCTTCAAAAGTCTTTGAAAATGTGATCTTTATTGGCCTTCGATCTTCATGCCTCTGTGTTCTTCCCTTGTCACCCAAAATCCACTTAGAAGAGGTAAAAGAGTGTAAAGTTTCTCTCACCCTTCCTAAGAGAATTTCAAGGTAAAACACAAGCTCTTGATAATAAAAGAGCAAAAAAGTGACCCAAAACAGTACTAAATTATGCACATAAAATGGACATATCACGGTGCCACCAAATTACAAAAACTTTGGACAATTTGTGCTTTCGGGTAAAACTTTGCGTGACGTGTGATGAAATAATCACACGTCGCGAAGGTCCATCACATGGTGTGATGGTTTCATCGCATGGTGCGATGAAATCAAAAAAAATCTGATTTATTGGGCTTACAGATAGAACATTTCATAACGTACGGTGAAAATCATCACACGTCGCGAAAATCCATTGCACAATGCGATGGTTTCGTGGCACGGTGCGACGAAATTAGAAAGTTTTCTGATTTACTGAGCTTAAACACTACACAATCCTTCCTTCTTCTCCACCAAATACTCCCAAGAATCACCACACCTCCACTCATTTCTCCACCATCTTACATATATAGATATGAATATTCTTGCATCTTTATTGTACCTTTGCTGATTGTAGTGTGCCGGCTACATCATTGTGATCTTGATTTCTATATTCTATAATGATGCTTAGATACTTATCGATATATGCTAGATATTTTTATTGGATAATTTCTTAGTGGTGATTGCACGAAGGATTGGTTGTTCTTTTAAAATTCTACGGTTATTAACTATTTATGATAAATCTAGTATTACAAATCTCTATGTACTTGTGAGTTTGATGTTGTTCTCTATGGTATTAGTCTTGATCAAACGGCGCCAAAGAGACGACGTGTTGCTCGAGGGGTGAGTTCTTCTACGACACTTTTGCTCCCCTCTCTAGCTCTAAAACCAATTTCGGAACCGATTCTATACAAATACATGGGATTTTATCGTATCACCGGTGACTATGCGGAGAAACGGGAGTCACTCTACCTCTTACCTTGAGTTTTATTGTTCTTGTCTCACATGTTTACATTGAAAGCAATGTAATGTTTTAAGTGCGAGGAGGGGTTAGAGGACTCACATGCATGCAAACTTGATTTGGAATGCTTTTTGCAACTTTTGATTAGAAAAAAATGAGAAAAAGAAAGAAAAAATTAAAATTCTGAAAAAAAAAGAAAATGAAAAAAGAAAGAAAAGAAAACTCTCTATGTTGAAAACCCAAGAGGGAAACTCAGGAAACATTGGGGGCCCGGATAGGTTGAAAATCTGAAAGGGCGGCCTAGGTAAAAATGAGAGGCTAAATGTGGGTGTGAGCCAAAAGAAACATGATGTGGCTAGGAAGAAAACCCGAAGGAATTTTTTTATTACTTTTCTACTCATTTGCCGACGTTGGAGTCATAAGATTGCGGTTGATATATGGATGGATCAGGTAGCCTAACATCATAGGACTTCTTTGGATTAGGAAAAGTAAAATTATGAAATTCTTGATTCTTGGTATGCTTTGTTTTCGGGTCGATAAATTTGTATATATGCTTTTGACTTCATTTTGTGCCATCAGATTCGGGTTGATATATTGGTATAGAGTGAAGTATGTGTTTAAACCTCCTATATGGTTTTGACTTCATTTTGTCCCGTTGGATTTTGGTTGATATATTGGTATGAAGTGAAGTATATGCTTGAACCTCTCATATGGTTTTAACTTCATTTTGTACCATTAGACTTTGGGATTACCAATTCAGGGCTTGGAAATGTTTTATGGTGATTAGTGAATTGATAAGTGGTAGGTTAGGTTAGATTTAGGAATTGGGGTTGTGTGTGTAAGATTTAAGAATTGGGGTTGTATCTAATCTTAAGCACCATATAATAGAAATTTTTTACTTTATGGTTTTGTGGTGTCAACCGGGGATATTGAAGTCATTTTGACTAGTCTAAACGCGGAAAACATACCAATATTATTGTATGTTACTGATTTTATTAACGTACTAAATATAACTAATCATAATTTGTTAAAATATATAACTTCTAAAAAATATTTAAAACCATAAATATCTCATTGTACTATATCTATGGTGGTTTGGTAATTTGGGATTTTAAAGTCATTTTGACTAAGCTAAACCCAAATTGTCATAAAATAACATACTAATATTAATATATGTTACTGATTTTATTTCTTTACTATATATAATCAATCATAACATTTTAAAATATATCATTTCTAAAAAGTATATTTAAAACCATAAATGTGCATTGTACTATATACGTAATTCTTGGCTTTCAGGTTTGGTATTTCGCTGTTTTGGGATATTGACTTCATTTTTGACTAACCTAAAATCAAATAGTCTAAAAAATATTACTAATTTTATTTATTTACTTTATATACTTAAAAATTATATATTGCTAATTTTATTTATTTACTATATATTCTTAAAAATTATATGTTACTGATTTTATTTATTTACTTTATATAATCAATCATAACGTTAAAATATTTAAAATCATATAAATACCATTGTACTATATCTATATTCTTTGCTTTCTGGTTTGGTGGTTTGGTATTTTGGTGTTTTGGGATAGTGATGTCATTTTGATTAACTTAAACCCAAATTGTCTAAAAATAATATACCAATACTATTATATGTTACTCATTTCACATATTTACTATATATAATCAATCATAACTTGTTAAAATATATAAGCTCTAAAAAAATATATTTAAAACCATAAATATCTCATTGTATTATATCAATGGTGATTTGGTATTTTGGTGTTTTGGAATATTTAAGTCATGTTAACTAACCTAAACCCCAAAAATAACATACCAATCCTATTATATGTTACTGATTTTATTTTGTTACTATATATAATAAATCATAACTTGTTAAAATTTATAACTTCTAAAAATTATATGTATACCAACAAAGAAAATCCAAAGAAGCACATAATCGGAAATAACAAAAGGTTCAAATTTGTTTATACAATGATAGAGTACTTTTGATAGAAATATGCACACACACACATATATAATTATTTATATTTATTTATTATAAAATGATGGCATTTTAAATTTAGTGGGACTAATAAGATCATTTGATATTTAATTTTATTCAGTGAGATATATACACACACATATATATATAATTATGATAACCTTTAAAATGAGCTCAACATATAAATAATATTTAAATAATTTTAATGAAACATTATAAAAATAATTATTTTTATTGTATTAAATATGTAATAATTTCTAACTATATTAATTATTTCAATTCATAACTCATATAGTGTTCTGTAGATGAGTAAACTTTAAAATTGAAAATAAAATTGTTTATTCCTAATTTAAATGTAAGCTACAAAAAAGTACATAAAAATTAATCCTAATTTTTAAAATAATATATACTAATTTAAATAAGGGTTGACCGTAATTAGTTAAAGTTAACTTAGGGTCTTCCTGTACTCAATAAGATGAATCACTTTGAATGAACTACTCGATATTAAGCAAGTCAACTGGATATTCTTAGTGAGCTTTCCTGCTTCATGTTGTAAGTATGTTGTAGGAAGTAGTTGATTTGCGTTGTGAAAGAGACTTATACTACTCATTACATCATCCCGCAATATATGACAACCACGAGATTTAGCCGTAATATATAAAGATTTACTATTATATTTACATAATTAAATAGAACCGACCATAAAAATATAGCAAATATTATTTTTATGAAAATAATATTTTTGAAATATATTATTTAATTAACATAACTTTTGGTGATACTGTCTCGCTAGAAGTTTATGGTGAGAGATGAAATTAATTTGCAATTTTATGTGATATTGTAAAAATTGAATTTCATTTTACATTTAACTAGTCAAAGTAATAAATTATAAACTTCTTAAAGAATATTTTTTTTAAAATAAAGCACTATGGCCAAAAGTTTTATTATATTCAAATTAATTCATTAATCACAAATGATGCAATGAATATTGCAGTATTTTAATAAAAAAGTGAAATATCACAATGACGTATTTGCAATGAATTTTTGAATCGTTTCATTAAGAGATTTCATTAAACTATAGTAAATAGTTTGTCGTAATTTTGGGACATAATAGAAAGTGTCGCATATGTGTCACAAGAGAGACGACACAACAAAGAATGACACAATTTTGCCACAATTTCCCAAAACAAAAGGACTGGGCCATCCAATGGTAACATTTTTGTAAAGTGTCGTAAATAATTTTTTGTAACCTTGCAACCTTTAAGAAAGTGTAGCATAAATGTCACAAAACATACAACACATCAAAGAAATGATACAATTCTGCTGGAAATTTGCAGCAAATTCATGATTGTTTCATCTAATTATGACGTTTTAGTAAAGTGTCGCAAATAAATTGTTATAATTTTGGGACATTTTAGAAAGTGCCGCATAAATGTCACCAAACATACAACACATCGAAAAAATGATACAATTCAGCAGTAAATTAGCAACAAATTCATAACTGTGTCGTATAATTATTACATATTGGTAAATGTGTCGTAAACAAATTTTCGTAATATGGGGACATTTAAGAAAGTGCCACATATATGTCGCAAAACATACAACACGTCAAAGAAATGATACAATTGTGCTATAAATTAGCAACAAATTCATAATTGGGTCCTCTAATTATGACATTTTGGTAAAGTGTTGTAAATAATATGTCGTAATATTGAGCCACAAAATAATATGTTGCATATGTGTCATAAGAAAAGTGACATGGCAATGTAAAAATGTCTCAAATGAACTACACATTTCCATAAGCTTGGTAAATGTACGACATTTACACATAGGTTGCATGTATGTATGTCAAAAAAGGTCAACTTTCTTGTAGTGTTAGGGGTTTACGAGATAGCATCACAAAGTTCACACACAAGCGTCACCAAGTGTAGGTTTTGGGAGTAGAGAAAATGGGGGAGGGGGTGTTATTTGGAAATATTTAGCTAACAAAATACGAGGCTAAGCTTCAAACATGAGATAGATTTAATGAGAGTGGCCTTGGGGGCATTTGCATCACGCTATGGATTTATAGACAATGATCCTCGACTTCTATTCACATATAAACAATAAATTATTGTATGACTATCACCCAATATATAGAGATTGATTCACCGGACACTCCCTCAATGGCTAATATCATGGTTCACACCCCCTCATCAAACTCTCACCTTTGCCCGTTATAGCTAGAAGAGTGCTAAACCACTGACCCTGTCTAGCCCTCACTACCACGGTTAATAACCCCAAATCACGTAGTAAATTAAATACGGTAGTAGCATGACTCGCTAGGACCTCCATCGGGAACACCCACTACAACGTTGTATGCTTTTACGAATGAGAGCATTAATGTCTCATTATTACCCCCTAGAAGTTTATCCGGACTAGTTTGCTACAAACATGTGATATGACTTTCAGAACTAGACTACAACCCCAATCAGATATTAATCGATGCCCCACAGTATGGGGTTGGGTCACTCCCATATTATCCATATCCTTATTCAAATTATTCCTCTAGCCTAATCTAACCAAACAATCAACAGTCATGCTTAGTTGTCACTCCTAAACACAATCTTCATATTGACCTTTGGTTAAACCCGACAAAAAGACAAAATACTCCCAGATTCATTCATGTGTCTAGCGCTAGATTACACATTGAAATCTATTGGTTATATATCCTAATATCATGCAAGCATAATCATGAACATCAAATCCCGAGTAATAATAATAAAGAGCATACATAGATGAATCTAAAAGTCTCACAAGCCAAGAATTAATAAACGCGTACAAATGCTCCCAAAGTATAAGTATAAGCTACGAGAATCAAACCAATGGAATTAATGGGTATAAATGCCATGGATGAAGTGGTATGAATGAAGAGAGACGGAGAGAGACAGAGAGAGAGAGAGATAATTTAAAAAGTACTATTCAGATCGGCCCCTCCTCTATTGTTTAATGGATAAAGGGCACTTTATATAGTGGGGAGAGAGAAAGGTAAAAACCCACTAGTTAAAACCCTAGTCAAGAGGGTGGAAAAGACCATGACAGTGACTTTGGAAATGGGTTGTGCATATTTTCACGGTCAATGTTCTGGGCCTTTTTCAAGCATCTGAGCAGCAGAGACAGTGTATAATTCTAGGACGTTTTTCAGAGCCTCCTGATCTGGCATGGATCGTGGATGTTATCACAGCCTGTCCACTGGACCTTAAACTTCTGGGCAGTTTCCTATGGTGCAAACCGTGTAATATGGAATAGTATGTGCCCTTAGAACATTTCTGAATCCCTTGAACTTTTTGCTCTTTTTTCTTTCTTTCTTCTTCCAGTTTCTTGAATATTTTACCATTATGTTCAACGGCCTTCATCCTTCAAAATCTCGTGATTAGCCTTCAATCTACTACCATTATTTCAAATGGCCTTCTCTCATGAATGATCTACAAATAAGCTCAGAAAAGTACATCTAGACACTCATGGAGGTAAATTCCCATTAGGCTACATATAGTTCACAAAATAGGGAAGTTAACATAGAAACTCAAACAAGATGGTTTCAACTCCATATCATGCAAAACCTCTATAAACCTAACCGTTCACTATTAAAAGCATAACAAAAGAGGTGTTAAATGCTCTTAGAAAACATGCATTTTACGTCTCATCAAATCCCTCACACTTAACCTTTACTCATCCTAGAGTATACAAGAACAATCAAATATCTGAGGTTATATCTAAGCAAATGTTTCCCAATTAATTTATTCCTAGGACTACCCTACACAAAACAACAGAGTTGTCAAGAACCCTTATATCTGAAACTAAGATGTCCTAAACCAACCAAATCAAGCCAACAATAAAAATGAGGTATGATACTCCAACGAAAAGCAAGAAGATAGGTTACTCTATCCCAATGTTCCAAAAAGCACAAACAAGAGAAGCATATAAAATTTTATATTTTTCTCCCATTTTCTCTCATTTTGCCTAGGAGCTCTCTTGGTTTTTCATCCCAGCCCCTCTTTTATTTCAAGCCTCACGCCTCAAAATTTTCCACACCTTAAAGGCCTCTTATATTTCATAGGCTGCTCTTTCAGGTTTTCAACCTATTAGGGACCTCCGATTTTGCCTAAGTTGCCCTTTTAGGTTTTCAAAATTCTTTTTTGTCATTTTAAAAAGATTTTTCATCAACACAGAATGTTGCAAAAGTGTGCTTCAAATTACATCAAAGAAACAAACATAGAACACCACCAATCACAAGCTCATTAAAACACAATCCGAAATCCATGGTGCTCTCACAACTAAACATAAATAAGTTTAAAAAACAATAAAATGAGGGAAATATCAATGAAGCATGAGAATTAAAATCTTTTTCCAAGCTCTCCCCCACACTCAGTTGATGCATTATCCCCAATGCATGCAATAAAAGCCCCTTGTGTCAAAACAAGTCACAGAAACATTGTTGCTCCTCATGTCGGCATATGCCACGATCCTAGCCTTGGTGGATCGTACTAGCGTGCTTGGTTGCTCGGCTCTGCTCGTGCCTCTCCTCATCAATTTGCGATCTGTTCCCAATGGTCACAGTCTGCATCCCGGCTATAAGCTTCTCGTAATCCTCAGCTTGACCGCCACTCCTTTCTTATATCATGCTTCAAATGTATTATACCATAGTCCATCTGGTGAAGACGATCCTTAACACTTTCCAAATGGTATCTATACTCATCCACTATGTGAGTCAAGTAGTTAATGTCCTGTCTGATACCAAAGAGAGTGTCGACTATACTGATAACCCACTGAGGCTCCTGCGTTGGTGGGTGATGATGCAAACCATAACTATAAGAACTCTGCTTTGGTGGTGTCTTTGACTGGTGACCGAAATGATCCTCATGATTGAGGAAACCTAGTGTTGTGGTATCCTCAATCTTACTGGTTGATCGTTGTTCACGAGATTGTGCCCTGGAAAAGCGATCCTGGAAGTGGTTCTGGGGAAAACACTTTGACGCCTAAGTCAGTTTCCTTCTTTTCAGAACCTAGTCTCTTTAGTCCAAGTGCATTTACCTAGATTCGTACAATCCTTGTTCCTTTTATAGTGTATCACAAATGTGGCTCCATCTTATCCGGGTTTGCCATCATGTATCTAATTGTGGGATTGAGAAATGTGGTTCATGGCTGATAGCTGAGCATGGTCCCCACTTTTCTCGGTTCGTGGGTTGACTCAACTTATCTTGCGTCTGTCTGGCCCAACTCACGTCAGTGGTTAGCCTCAGGCCCCTTTGTGGTTTTTGGTTTGCCGCATAGTATTTGGGCTAGGTATACACCATAAGCCCCCATAGCCATGATGACTAAGAGGCATGGAGCAATGACGTGGAAATAATTAAATGTGAATTGATGTTGTACATCAACAACTTTCTCGGCATTTGATTCTACCTTTGTAGTCATTACGAAGTGATATTAGCTTCGTGGCTTATAGATCCTGTTCGCAACCTCTTAAGATTTCAAATTTCAAATTTTGAATCTCTTATCTTTATTGATAAGGATGGTTGCAAAGATTATGTTCAAAAGGGCCAAGATTCTATCCACCTTTTTCGCTACTCATTTCTGGATTATCCTGTTGTTTTCTATTACTCTATCTTTTAAATGAGAAATTTTGAACTAGTGAATTAACTCTACCATGATTCAGTGCGCTGTCTATTCACATCCCGCTGCCTCTTCGATATATGTAAAAGGTAACTTACTTTTGTGTCAGACCATCATCACTGTGCTTTTGAACTGCTTGTCTTCCTTGATTTTCCTTTTTATCCTCTGTATTTAAATATTGTAGCTTACTTTTTGTTTTATTTTATCACCTCCATTTGCCAAAATCTTCATCCTCTCCGGTCATCTCTAGGTTTTCTGTGCATCACCTTTCATCGTCTTTTTAAAGAGTAAGTTTTGTTACCAATTTCAAATCTCTTTACTGCATGCTCTGAATTTGATAAGATACATCTTTTCTTCAATTTTCTGGCAATTATTGGTTGTTTGTATAATATTCTGATCATTTTCTTTGGTATACCTTCCTCTAAGATTTGTTCTACCGGACTCTTATCTAGGGTCTTTCGCTAATTAAGGCTGTTATTTCTAACCTTAGGGGCCCTATTTACCCACATTTTTTTTTTTTAATTGCATCGATTCTCCCGTAGAAGATGCTCACTCCGATGGGGATTTCGACCAAGTCACCGGATCCTCTAGCATACGTAGTATGCTATCTGGTCCATACTTAGATGACTTGAAGAACTATTTCCCTTTTTTATATCTGGTTCATTGATGTGTCCATTTTATGTGGATAATTTAGTACTATTTTGGGTCACTTTTGTGCTCTTTTATTATCAAGAGCTTGTGTTTTACCTTGAAATTCTCTTAGGAAGGCTAAGAGAAACTTTACGCTCTTTTACCTCTTCTAAGTGGATTTTCCATGACAAGGGAAGAACACGGAGGCAATGAAGATCGGAGGCCGTTGAAGATCAGATTATCAAAGACTTTTGAAGACTTGCTTCGAAGACATGAAGACCGGAGGCCATTGAAGACCATTTTTGGAGACATTGAAAACTTGAAAAATGAGAGGAATTTCTATGAAGATGATTGTATACCACAAGAAGAAGAAAATGAAACAAGGCAAAATTTTGGCACCCGTCGCGAGTCGCGATGGCCTCGTCACGAGACCGTCGCAATTCGTGATAGGTGGCCAGAATTTCACCTTATCCTTTTTATACTATAAATAGCACTCTCTTTCTTCTCATTAACATCTTCTTCACTTGCATTTTTATCATTGTTTAAAACCCTTATTTCTTCCATTTTCATCTTTGCAATCTCTCTAGTCTTGAGAGCAATTGACTGAAGCTTCCAAGCTTATGTAGTAAGATTCTATGTTTGCTCATTTATGAACATTTATTGGAGAGCATTTATTATGCCATTAATGTTATGTTTTACATGATTTATACCATGGGTTGTTTGAGTATATGAAATGTTTGTAAGATTGAAATGTTAGGATGTTAGGAAAGTTGCAAATTTCATGAATCATTTGATATGGAAATTCAAGAGCATGGATTTAGAACTTCTTGTGTATAATGTGAGTGAATTCTTTCTAGATGAGTATGTTAATGTGGTTTATTCTCATATTTGTCATATAGATGAAAAGAAAGGTTGAACCTTGAATGTTGTTTGTTCTTAGTTTAATCTAATGAATGCTTTGTTTGGTTCGATGACTATGTCTTTAGTAGAAGGCTTGTTATTATCAAACCTATGGTCCTTTGGGTGAAATGCCATTGATGAAACACCCCTATGATGTTGTTTGTCTAGGGTGATCATCAATGAGGTTTGCAAATGGTCGTTGTTTGTCTTTGCAAACTACTCTTAAGGAGGAATGAATGTTGATCTTTGAATGAGAAGTGATACATTCCCCATAGACAATAAATATAATTGAAATAGTGAATGAATCAATGAGCTATATGAAGTTTGGAAGTGAAAATCGATTGCCCCTAAGGCTTCATTAATTATCATTTACATCGTATCTTTAGTTGTGTTGCATGATTAGCATAGTTCTCTTGCTTTGCTAGTTGTTGTGTTTCAATTTGATAACTTAGGATCAAACCAACCAACCCCCCTAGTTTACATGCTTTTATATATATATATATTTATGTATGTATATGCCTAGTATGTTTTCTCCTATATATGTTTAAACAATTGAAAAGATCCCTGTTCTCATGGACGACGCCGACTTGCCATTATCTACTTTATTATAGACAGGAAGCAACATGGCTTAAAAGTATTAACTTTGAGAGGTACGGCGACGACCTCCCATCTATACTAGGATTCCTGCAAATTCTTAATGCGTTTGCAATCCTCCTCCTGGCTTTATATCCTTTTATTTAGCTTAATTGAATTTTGATCTTTACTTTCCTCTTCCTCAACATGTAGTTGATATTTTATGCTCGTACCAAATTGAACTGTCACAATTTTATCCCAAGGGCAACGCTATTATAATGGGGTTTCTTTGGGTGTGTGAGAAAGCATACATTGCTTTCACTCTTGGTTTGTTTCGAAACTTCTATCACCTTTGAAAAGTGAAAAACACCTTTGATGGGTATATTTTTTATCCCGTGGTTGCTAGGGTTTATCTTGTGCGTGGTTTCCCTAGTAACGTTGGTCTTTGATGAACTAAGTATTTTTTTTTACAAAACTTAATCAAACTTCTGAATTGGATGTACCCTCTTTGAACTACATAGTTCCCAAATCTAAGCTTCCTAGTATGAGTGCCTGTTTTACTGCTGAGACCATAATCGTGGTGACACTTCGTGCTCATACAAAACATCTCCGCCATGTTAATTCTGATGCTAAAGGTGTTTTGTTTGTGTTGTTTTGATACGTTTGATACTTATTCCTCACATTTGATGAACGTGTACTTCTTATGCTTGCTCGTTTGATATTTTTATGCTTATTTTTGCATAGACATTGACCTGGATGGAGCTGTTATTGATAGATCACTCTTTGATAGTGATGATGAGGAGGTGGCTAAAACTATTACTCAACCTGATACAACTGCTATGAATAACACCCTCCAATAGGGTGTTAGCAAAATGAACACTAGTACTTCCCCTACGAAGGGCAAGTCTATTAAGGGTGGAGAGACGGTTGGCAATCTTCCCGCTGGTAAGCTAAAGGAGAAAAAGAATAAGAGGGACAGGACCGATGGGTTCTTGAGCCACTCACAGCCTCCAGTGAGAAGGGGATATGGTTGCTAGTCTCGCTCGTGAACCAAGAATCTGCTGGTGGAGGGGACAATACCCGATACTCTCTCCAAAATTTCTCTTCCCGATACTTTGGTTGTGGTAAATTCACTTTTTAAATTTGAATTACCTTCACCACACCTTGACATTTTAATGCAGGATATAAACTGACTCTTTTCTATGCCTTTTTTACTTTGTAAGGTTGGTGAGAGCCTTCAGCTTGTAAGCGAGCAGCTTTTGAAGTTCTCTCCCGTGGATGAGTTGCTGATGGAGAAATACAAGTCAAAAGAGACAAAATGTGTGTCTTTTGAGACTTCCCTTAAAGTCGCTTAGGAAAAGGTGAAAACTGTTAATGAGCGTGCCAATATTGTAAATGAAGAAGTTGCCAAGTTTCGTTTTGAACTAGAAAGGATGCGTATCAATGGACCTGCTTCTCCCAGTATCCTCAAACTATGGTGGATTGGATCTGCAAGATGAAATCCTTCTTCAAATTATTCGAGGATGTTTCTAGCTCTGCTCGCACCGTAGGTTACTGCGAGGCTGTGATAGATATGCGTGAGTGGAATCCCACTTCGACTATGCAGAGTCTACCTTCCTTGAAGAAGTGTACTGCTACGCTGGCGAAGCAAAATTCCATAATCAACGATGGATTTATTGAGAATGATGATGGTGGACACCTTTATGCTTTGTTATCGCATCTTGCTAGCCTTCCTTGCCTTCATTCTGCGGTCGAGTTAAAGGCATGTGAGGTTGATTTTCTGGAGGACCTTCTTTTTGGTTCTCGCACTATTATGCCACCTCCTAACCCGGACATCATTGCGAAAACTGAGGCTCATGTGTACATTGACATCCCTACTTAACAATTCAGCTTAGAAGATGCTTCTATCGTTGTCCAGCCTTTTCCCTCCCCCAACTCCAAAGTTAGTTGATTTTTAATATATTGGGTTGTTGGATTTTTTATTGTAATCATAAGACAATATTTTGATGTATGTCTATACTATTTATGTGACTTCAATTATAAATGTTGATGTATCCTCCTTGTTTTAAATTTTCTCATCACCCTTACTTATGTTCAGGGCTTCAATATTTTGGTTGATAAAAAATACTTGAAACGACTTAACTTTCTGGGATGTACTGATAATTTTTCTGATCGCTATGGATTTTCACCACCTGATTTCCACTGCCCTATTAGTTTGCTTTGTGCCACTCAATCTTTCACCAAAGAGTGTGAGGAGCTTGTTTCTACTAATCACTTTTCTCGTATGGAGTCGCTTCCCTTATGCACTGGGTGGCAACTTCCTATTCCCGCTTCATTTCCATCTTCGTCTACAACATGTCCTTCCAGTATGTTTGTTCCCGATAGGTATAATGTTGAATCACTTAGCAAGGATATTGTCTACGGTTTGGTTGATCGTGAATCCGCTGGTGCGTAAAAGCGGTCGCTTAACCTCCCTATTCGTGTCTAAGAGTGGACATCATCTTTAGGTGTTCATTTGAAGTACATGCTTTGGGGTATCAATGATCTTGAAGCAAAGTGGGATATGACTCTAAAGGACACCCATGATGTTGTGTATGATTTACGTAGGATTTGCAATGAGAAAAACGTTCTTATTCAGAGTCAATAGTTAACAATGGTGAAAATGCTCCGACAATAGGAAGGGACTAGGAATTATGTTGCATGTAAGACTCACTAGGCCAACATAAGACATTGATCATTGATAAACAATGTGCTCTTATTGATGATTTGTTCGATAAGTTGAAGAAAAAGCAGGATGAGTGTGATAACTTTTCATCTTCTGCACTTGGTTGGCAAAGAAAGTTTGACGAACAGTTTGCAATAAATACACAGATGCAAAGTGAAAATGAGCAACTTCGTGTTCAGTACGATCGACTTGATTCGTGTGTGCACCAACTTGAGCAGGCTTGTGTTGAGTACAAAGATAGACTTCAGGCTCTCCCTTCTTCATCTCGCAGAACTTCTAGTCGTGGAGATTTTACTGTGGGAATCGACGAGCAGAGGATTAACTTGTCTGAGGCTGTCCGATCACATATTCGTGGCTTAGAGGAAAAAATACATAATTTAAGGGTTAAAATGAAGTGGTACAAGGAAACTATTAATGTTATGAGTATGCTGCTGGACCGTGAGGAGTTTGGCCCTATAACATAATTCAAGGCGTATTCTGCTAGATATTTTGGTCATATGGAGCGAAGGGGTCTAATGTGCCATCCTGCTTATTTACACATGAAATGGTGAGATGACCATATGGTTAGCGAGGAGTGTGAGGTTGAGGAAAACCAACGTAGGGCTGAGCACTCCCATCGTGAAGCTAAACACATTCATTGCTGTTGTGGTTCATCTTCTTCTAGGTCATCACGAGAATCTAGGCGTAGATAATCTTGTAATGATTTTTTCTTCCAAATAATGATGTTCTTTTTGTTCCGTCTTTTGCATGTTCTGGTTGTCCTTTCTCTTTCTTCATACTTTTGAATGCTCTCGACTGCGTGACTCTTTTTTATTCACAAGATCTCTTTCTCATATATCTGTTGTTTTAGTTTTGAGTATTGAAACTCGGTTTATTGCGAAACTGCAAAATCCATAGCTTGCTTAAGTTGCTATTTCATAGGCATATCTTCCGTGTAGCAAGATCTATTGCTTGCTTTATTGAGAGTATGTAATGTGCAATGCTCCCAAGATCTATTGCTTACTTTTGTCGCTATATTAGAGGCATGTTTGCCTTGTAGAAAGATATATAGCCTGCTTTTTTATTTAGAGTGCAAAATTGCAAGATCTATTGCTTGCTTTTGTCACTTTGTTGTGGGTATCTCCACCTTATTTTAAGGTTCATGACTTGCTTTCTTTTATATTTTGCAAAGAGGCAAGTTGAGTGGCGTTTGTAATTGATACTTATGCCACTATCATCATGTGTTCATCTTTTAAGAATTAGTACTATATTTTTGTGACCGCAAGGTATAGCAGTATGGAAACAAAATATGTTACTCCAAAAGATTTATATTGCGATAATATCGCTTTCAGCGCAAAACAAGGGAACGAACACCACCAATGATTATATCATGGTTTGTATACATTGACACTATATTTTCTTGCCTCGTTGCTGATTCTACACATAAAACTTTCTTAAGTTGGTTATGTGCCAAGTGTTAGGAATGATGCTTCCGTCCATTCTCTCTAACTCGTAGCAGTTGGATCGATGCATCTTTGTTATCTTGTACGGTCCTTCCCACTCCGGGCACAACTTTCCTTTTTTCCTTTTTCCTTAGCTAGGCTGGCTTCATTCTTCCTCAGCACTAGACAACCAATTTGTAATTGTGTTTCATTGGCTTTCTGATTGTATGCTCTAGCCATCCCTTCTTTGTACTTTGCTTCCTTGATCGCCGCCTTCTGTCTCTTTTCTTCGAGTTCATATAAGTCTAACCTCACCATCTCTGGATTGATGTCTTCATTATATTGCTGGACTCAAAGGCTTGATTGTCCAATTTCTATTCCTATTATTTCTTTGTGCCATATACCAGACTATACGGTGTTTCTGCTATTGGTTATCGCACTTTTGTTCTAACCGTTGGCTTGTGGGTGAGCCACGTAAGTGAATTTTTGTGTGATTTCCAGTTTGAAACGCCACTCCATAAAGACCCTACTTGCGAACTGTGTACCATTATCGATGGTGATGGTTTGTGGTACTCCGAAGCAGCAAACTATGTTCCACTAGACAAATATTTTGCCTCTGTCACTCTTCCTAAGGGCTTTGCTTCTACCCACTTCGTGAAGTAATCTTATGCCACAATTCAAAACTTGGAACTACCAGCACCTTTTGGAAAAGGTTGGACTAGATAAATTCCCCATTTATCAAAAGGAAAAGCTCCGTATATTCCCATCAACGGTGATTACAGCTTGTGCAATATTGGAGTATTCATATGGCAGCTTTTGCACTTAAGGACAAAGTTATATGCACCATTAAACATGGTTAGCTAGTAGTATCTAGCTCGAATGATTTGTTTTGTGATCGTTCGAGACCCTTGATGCGATCCGCATAATCCTTCGTGTACTTCCTTCAAGATTTATCTAGCTTGCAATGGTCATACACACTTTATCCATTGATATAGGTATCCCTTCTTGTATAAGGTCTCATCTTCATAAACATAGTTGTGGTATCACATTTCTATCTTTCTAGCATCTATTTTGTAAGTCGGTAGCTTTTGCTTGTCAATGTACTCAATCAATAGTGTCATCCAGTTTACCTCCTGTGCTTGAACTGCTGACATGGTTGTCCTCATTGTGCTCCTAACTAGAATGAGTTCTACTTTCACATCCTTGTGTTCGGCTACTGATTCAAATCCTGTCATTGCCATCTTGCTCAAGGTATCTTCTTCCATATTTTCACTTCTTGGGACATGCTGGATATTGAAGTATTCAAGGTGAGCGAAGAGTTGATGGACCCTGGTTAAGTATTTCATCAATTGCTCTTCTCGCACTTTATAGTCTCCTCGTAGTTGCTGGACTACTGTCTGTGAATCACTGAACATTCAAATGCTCTTCACCTTCATGTTAACTATAAGTTCTAAGTTGCATATTGATACCCCATACTCAGCTTTGTTATTGGTAAGTGAGAAATCAAAGCGAAGCGAGTATCTGTATTCTCCTCTATCCAGGTTAATCAACAAAAGTCCTGCTCCATATCTTTCCTTTCTAGACGCTCCTTCTACAAACAAGTTCCTTGTGACGTCTTCCCATTTAGCCTTTCCTTTTTCTTCGTCAAGAAACTTTTGCATTTTCTCCTTGTGTTCCCCCACACTTGTAATTTTGGAAATGAAATCTGCTAAAGGTTGTGCTTTGATTGAGGTTCATGGTCGAAAATAAATTTTGAACTGTCCAAATTCAAGAGCCCATTTGGTCATTCTCCCAGATGACTCGGGATTATTTAAGATTTTCTTGATTGGTTGATCAGTATAAACAACAATAGGTTCATAGTCTTCTTGCCGAATATATCAATGCTAGGGTCAACTTTTAAATTGGGAGATACGCCATTTTAGCCTACTGCAGTATTATGTTGGTGTAGAACACTGGTATATGCTTCTGGCCTTCTTGTAGTACCAGGACTGAGCTTACTGCATTTATTGAAACCTCCAAATACAAATATAGTGTTTCCCCCTGGGTTAGGGCTTTTAACGTTGGAAGTGTCTGAAGCTAATCCTCCAGTGACTCGTATGCTGATTGACATTGTTCGCTCCAGCAAAAATTGTTAGACTTTTTAAGATTTTCAAATAGTGGGAATTGTCTTTCAGCTGCTTTTGACACAAACCTACTAAATGAAGCCAGCGATCCCATTAAGATTTGGACCCCCTTTAGTGTTCGTGGTTATGGGAGATTAACAATTGCTTGTATTTTCTCTGGATTAGCCTCGATCCCTTTCAAGGATACCTTATACCCTAGGAATTTGCCTGCTCCTACCCCGATTGTGTTTTTTTTGGATTTAGCTTCATTCTATTTACACTTAATGTATCCAGGGTTTCTTTCAAGTCATTCACGAAGTCACGTGTTCGCCTACTCTTTATGACCATATCATCCACATATGTTTCCATATTACGCCCAATCTGGCTGTGAAATGCATTATTAACCACTCTCTAGTATGTTGCCCCTGCATTTTCACATAGAAAAATATCCAGAAACTTGCTATGAAGGCCTTCGTTTCTACATCTTTGGGGTTCGTCAATATCTAATGATACCCTTTGTAGGCATCTAAGAATGCGAGGACTTCGTATCCCAAGATTGCTCCTACTAGTTGATCGATCTTTGGAAGGGGATAAAAATCCTTTGGGCATGCTTTGTTTAGATCGATGAAATCTATACACATTCTCCAAAACAAGGTTCGCTAGCCATTTTGTGTGTATCACCTCTTTTATAATCCCAGCTTGCAACAACGCCTTTACTTCTTCGTCAATTGCCTTATTTTTATCACTAGCGAAGCTTCTTTGTTTTTTCTTGACCGGATTTATTGAATCACCGATGTTCAAAGAATGAGTTGCAATACTCGGGTCGACTCCTCCAATGTCCTGTACACTCCATGCAAATGTGTCCTTGTGATCTCCTTGAATTCATATCACTCTTTGTTTCTCTTGGACTGGGACTTTTTTCCCCTATTTTGACACACTCAGATGCATCGTTGTCATCCAAAATGACATATTCAGTTTGCTCTCCAAGGTCTACTGGATGGTCCATCTGGTTAAGTGGGTCACTATTGGTGATAACACCAACCATTTTCGGTTGTTCCACGGTTTTTCCTGCTTTCATTGCAATGACCATACACTGTCTAGTGGCATGTTGGTTTCCACTGACCGTTACGATCCCCGTTGGGGTTGGGAAATTCATGACTAAATGGTATGGAAACCATATTACTTTTGCTCTGTTCATCCATAGCCTACCGATAATAGCAATAAATAAACTTGGAGTATCCATGACAATGAAGTCACAGATTATGGTGCAGTTCTTCTCATTCTCGCCAATTGTTACGGGAAGAAAAATGTTCCTAACAGTGTATCTACTCGTCCTGTGAACCCTACGATCGCCGAAGTTAATTTCATCAAGTCAGTCCTCTTAAATCCAAGTCTGTCAAAGCAGTTTGCGAAAAGGATTTCTACTGCACTTCCGTCATCTACAAACACTCTATGAACCATTTCATTTCCTATTTTGGAAATAATAACCATGGGATCATTGTGTGATGAGGCATTAGGAACAACGTCTTTTTCGCTAAAATCAATTGTTTCGTCAATACAATCTTTTATCCAGGGGCTCATGTGGAGTTGAATACCTGGCCCTAGCTTTTTAAGCATTATTTGATCGGGGCTTTGTTGACCCATGTACAGAGAAGATTATTTTCTTAGGAGCTGCGTTGGAAACATCCTCTTCATAATCTACTGCAGTCGTCATCTTTTGATTTCTGTTCTGAGTGTTCATTGTGGCCTGGGCTTTGGACATTGAGCTTCTTGCCTTGCTTGCTTCTTTTCATCTATAACCACCCTCTTCCTTCCTGTATTATCCAAGATAACCATTTCTCAAGTTTTCTTCTATCTGCCTCCTTAGATCTCTGTAATATTCGATATCATAACCGTGATCCTTATGGAAGCTGCAACAGTAATCTCTTGATTATTTCTCTGCGGGAACTTCCATTGGCGCTGGTTTGCATTTTAGATCTATGTTTGCTTTCCAGATCTCCCTTTGCAGTTTTCTTAGTGGTGTTTTTTGGGACAAGATGTTTTGTGTTCCTACTTCTATTCCTTTGAAAGAAAAGTTTCCTTTCCCCTTCTTTGCCAAATTCCTTTACGAGTCTTCTATCACTCTTTTCTCCCCTTGCTCCCACTCTATTTTGCAGTTATTGGCTTCCTCTATTCACACATACTGCTTATCATTTTTTGTAGGTCTCTTGGGTTTTCTGGCAAGTTCTTTGTTTTTTACATGTAGAACACTCTGGATCGCATGCCCCATGTGAATGCATCCAAAGAAGACTGAAATGACAGTCCCAAACCTGCAGACTTTTTTCCAACCTTTCATCGCTTCGTGGAGCTATAGTGTTTAGGTTTACGATTGCTTTTGTGAACCTCTGCTTCTGGTAGAAGTGTTCCAAAAATGGATCTAACGGTTATGCCCAAGATGTGATACTTTCATTTGGTAAATCTTCATACCACGTGATCACTATTCCCGACAAAAATATTGTGATATGAATCTCCTTGCAAAGACTCACGATTGCGAAATTAATATCTTTGATCTAGTGAATGGATTTGCAAACCCTCACTATCTCACATGAAATTTAAGAGTCTAGCCCTCGGGGTACGCCTAATTTTGCCTTGCTCTCTACCTAGTCCTCAGGATCAGATTACAAGGTTTATTGATACTTAGCTAGCCCTCGAGGTTAAGCAACAATGGAATAGCTCGTAAGCGAAGAGTGTGGACTCAAAAGGTTGTATATTTGATTGATAAAAGTGTTAGGTAAAATTAATGTTGGAAACAACTCCCTATTTATAGTACATAGGTATGGTCTTCAGGAATACAAACAAGCAACTGAATATCTAAACCCTAAAATAAAGCATGACCGAAATTAAACTCTTCTAATGCCAACATGGCTAAGTTAATGGGCCTTATTCTAAAATGAATAAAATAAAATGACCACACTACCTCATTAAAAAACTCAATGGGAAAAAGAGTATAGTGTTATCCTACGAAAATTACTAAACTAAGAAAATTATAATAAATGACATTTTTAATATCGTATCATTCCCTCCAAGTACGAAAAGTTTCGTTCTCGAAATGTGAACAATCTTCTGAAATAAATGGAGATAAAAGTCCCATGCCATACGTGTAAAATTTTGCTCATAAATAGTGACCAGACGCTGACTAGGCAGTGACTGGATGCTGATGTTACTCTTAACTCACGAAAAGATACAAGATGGCGAGAAACTGTGAATAACTCACAAAAAATTATCAACTCGTGAGAAACTGCATGTATCATGATAAAATGAATCAATTCACGAGATAAGAAGTAGCTCACGATCGGAAGATATCAACCAAAGCTGAGCGCGGTTACATGCTCTTCAAGTGCGGAGCTCGTGCGCCTCAGGCCTTTGTGTTAGCTCGCGTGAGATGCACTCGCCACCTTTCTTTTTCGCTGCCCTATTTAGCAGAAGCTACTGGGTAATATTGAAGGCACTAGAATAATAGTCGTCGGAGGAGCTGTTAATTTTCTGAGCTAAAACTCTTCCCATCGAACGAGATGAATCAGGAATTAAAGATAAATAGCAGCGGATGGCTGAAGCATATGGTAAGCAAACGGTGGATATGGGAGTCGGAGAACCAGAGGTCGAAGAACGGACGGTGAGAACACGGTGTAGCTCACCAGAGACGAGCTGCACAGTGGTGATTGGCAGTGTGGCAGCGGGGTTGGTGAAGATGACCGGAGTAGTGGCAGTGAAGATTCCGGTGGTGGTGGATGTCTGGCACCGAAAGTTGCTTGATGAAAGTTTTTTAAAATTTTGTTTTTAAAATTAAATTCAATCAATACTTGAAATCCCTACAGAATTTTTGGCACCAGGAATTCTTTCGCTTTGCTCTGATACCAACTGATATGAATCTCCTTACGAAGACTCACGCTTTTGGAATTAATATCTTTGATCTAGTGAAGGAGTCTGCAAACCCTCACTATCTCACACGAAAGTCAGGAGTCTATCCCTCGGGGTACGCCTAATCTCGACTTGCTCTCTAACTATCCCTAATGATCAGATTACAAGGTTTATTGATACTTAACTAGCCCTCGGGGTTATGCAAAAATGGAATAGTTTGCAAGCAAAGAATATGAACTCAAAATGTTGTATATTTGATTGATAAAAGTGTTGGGTAAAATTAATGTTGAAAACCACCCCCTATTATAGTACATAGGTATGGTCTTTAAGAATACAAACAACAAACTGAAAAAGGATTATGGCAGCTTTAAGGAGCTAAAGTCATATTTAACTAGACTACCCAAAATAAATTATTATAATTTTCAAGATAAATCTTGAATGAATATTGTCTTATCTAATCTAGTTCTTATAATATTATAATGACTATTCTAAACCCTAAAATAAAGCATGGCCAAAATTAAACTCTTCTTACGCCAACATGGCTGGGTTAATGGGCCATATTCTAAAATGAATAAATAAAATAACCTCATTAAAAAACTCAATGGGAGAAAGAGTATAGTGTTATCCTACTAAAAATACTAAACTAAGAAAATTATAATAAATAACATTTTTGATATCGTATCATATGGGGCACGCCTTACACACCAATTTGATTTCAACATTGTGGAACCTCATGTTATTATGATGGGAATGTAGGAATTCTTTTGGGTCGGTTGTCCTATCATAGATTTTGACATGTAATGATAATTTGACATCCTTTGGCATCTTGAAGTTGCAAAGATTTTGTGCTAGTGGCGACTTGTCCGCATAGTCATCTACTACCATGTCTCTCAATTCGTCCCCATATTTAAGGTCATCATTGTTTTGACCAATTCTTTGACTTACACTTGGGGACTTTGGTTTGAGAGTAGCTAGGAATGGATTTTACAGTTGCTCTTTGTTCATTTCCAGGAATGACGCGAATGTTCTCCTTTCCTTTTCCTTGTTCCTGTTAGGAGATTCTGCCTCTTCTTCATCTTCAATTTCATCTCTAACGTGTTCTTGGTCTTTGCTAGGAGTGTGATCCTAATTTTGGCTGAGATGTACATTCCTGTTTCTTCTAGCTGTGGGTTATTGAGTGTGGTGGTTTTTACTTCCTTCACTCTTGGTGAACACCATTATTGACCTTGTTGGGAATGAACGACTAGAAAACAATTTCGTTCCCATTGACAGTGCCAAATGTTGTGGTTTCTCAATCTGACCGATTGATCGTTGTTCACCACGTTATGCCCTACAAAAGAGATCCCAAAAGTGGTTATGGGGAAAAGACTCTGACGCCCAAGTCAGTTTACCTTCATTTTAGAATCTAGTCTCTTTAGTCCAGTTGCACTTACCTGGATTCGTACCCTCCTTCTTCCTTTTTTAGTGTATCACGGATGTGGCTCCGTCTTATCCGGGCTTGCCATCATGCATCTGCTTGTGGGACAGAGAAATATGGTTTATGGATGACAGCTGATCATGGTCCTCACTTTTCTTGGTTTGTGGGTTGACTCAACTTGTCTTGCGCCCGTGTGGCCCAGTTCGCGTCCATGGTTAGCCTCAAGCCCCTTTGTGGTTTTGGGTTTGCCGCTTAGTATTTGGATAGGTATGTACACCTGGTGAATCATGTGGACGGAAAGGAATATACACGGGATGATCCCAAGGATGTCACTGTTGAGGCTCTGGGCGGGCTATTGATAAGGTTGTGAAGAAGGAGAACCAAACCACTCCTCCTGGATAAGTAAGCCCTGTGCCGAGGACTTTGTATAATAAGAATGCCAAGGACTCTACTGTGGTGGTGGCTGGGCAGGGAAGTGCTCCTAAAAGATATGTGGTTGAGGTTTTGGCTCTTGTCGTGTCGGCTTTACAACCATTAGATTGGGAACTTGATCATGCCCCTGAAGGTGCTCCTCATCTTGCTCTCTCTACTTGATCGGTGCACCCAACTATTGATAGACCGCATCACTGTAGCATGCATTAGGCTGGATGAACAAGTTTCCCACTGTTAACTGGGAGGTCGTCGCCGTACATCTCAAAGTTAATATTTATAAGCCCTTTTATGCTTACTATCTACAACTAAGTAGATAGTGGAAGTCGGGGTCGTCCACGAAGAAGGGGGATCTTCCTAAGCGTTTAGGCACAAAAGGTTGATATTAGGCTAGGAATAGATATATATACATACATATAAAAGCATGTAAAAATGGGGGGTTTGGATGGTTGGTTGTCCTAAGTTATGAAAGTTAAAAGACAGGATAACTAGCAAGGTTAAGTAACTATGCTAATCATCAAACAAAACTAAGAGAAAGGGTTTTAAAACTACAAAAACAAAGCCTTGAGGGCAATTGATATCCACTTCCAAACCTATTGTAGATCATTGGACCATTCACTCATTCTATCACATTCATTACTTGACTTAACATTAACATACTTATCTAGCAAGAATCATAACACATTATGCACAAGAAGTTCTAAGTTCATGCTCATAGATTTTCATGCAAATGAGCTAAGGAATTCGTCACTTTCCTAACACCCGAACATTTCAATCATAAGAACACTTCCTATTCTCAAACAACCCATGGCATAAATGAAGTGAAACACACCATCAAGAATACATAAATGCTAAATAACAAAGGCTTCAAGAATGAGTGAAACAATCTATTCAATACTTCCACTACTTGTTGTGAAGATAAATCTTCCATCCTTCTTAAGTAGTAGTTTGCAAGAGTGAATTCGACATCTCTTGTAAAAAATCACCAATGACTCCCTCATTACTAAGGGTATCTAATTGATGGCATTTAGCACGAAGAATCAATAAGCTTAGCAACACTTATAAACACTACACTGTGTCTAAGCATTTAACCAATTCATGCATTTACACAAGATTAGTCAAGAACGATCGACATTCATAGACCTCTCTCATTTGCTACCTAAAATAAACATGACAACGAGTTCGACATCATCACATTCATCTAGCAATTATCAACACACCAACATCATTTAAGAAGCTCTAAATCATACTCATATATTCCTAACAAGAAAAGGGGGGGAAATCAACCCACTTCCCCCAAACCCTAGCAAGCAATTCATACAAGTATTTCATATACTCAAGCTCCCAACAACATCAATGCAATTAACAATTAACATTCAAAGCTCAATAAATGCACAATAGCAAAAACACCAAATAGATAGATATAATGGTTCTTACTACATAGAAATGGAAGCTTCAATCCTTTGCTCCCAAAATAAAACTAAGCTAGAGAACTAAAACCCATAACATAGAACAAAAATCTACAAAGAAAGAAGAAGAAATGGATGAAAATGGTGAAAAACTAGGGTTTGAAGCCCCCAAGTCGGGCTTAGAGGCTTGGGAAGAAGTGGGCGAAGTGGCATTTATAGTACAAGGAAAAAGGGAGAAAAACGCAAGCTGCAGGGCAAAATTCGCGAGGCCATCGCGACTCGAGACTAATCATCGCCAGTCGCGACCAGATCAGTAAAATTTAGTCCTGTTTTGTTTTGCTTCCTTCAGGTGAACCGTTGATCCATTTTGGGAGTTCTTGTAGTCGATTTTATAGTACTCGAGAAGAGGAATCCAATGGTACCACTCTTGGAGGCTGATTATTCTCGGAAAATTATTATTAAAACTCTGCTTTAAAACGTAGATCATTCTTCACCCTTTGCTTTGCTCTCCTTTCTTCACCTCTTCAACTCTTCATATCTTCAAAAAGCTCAAATTAAAGTCTTCAAATATTCAAATATTCAAAGATATTCTTCAAAGTCTTCAAAGTTTTCAAAGTCTTCAAACAAATTACCTTGTCACACAAAATTCTCTAAAAAGTGATAAAAACGTCAAAGTCGCTTTTAACCCTCCTTAGATATTCAAGGCAAAATGTCACATTTAGAGCACAAAAGTGTACAAAAGTTAATCCCAAAAACCCTAATATAACCGTATAAAATGGGCACATCATTAACCTTATCCTGAGTTGTAACCTATCCTCCTGGGGGAGCCTCATGAAATGGGTAATTGACCCACCATAAAGGCAAATGCACTACTCCCCGTCCATCTTCACCATAATGGTCTCAGCTAATAAGCTACTCGTGATGGTGTAGTTAGCACCTGGGGCCACCTGGTCTGTGTGCACACCTAAATCAAGAAGGGTGATCATGCCTCCCATAACAATCTTCCTGGCGTCTCTCGTTATCGCCCTGCAGCACTGGTCGATAAATGTGGCAATAGCATCAGGGCAACTAGTGCTTAATACAATGGTAAAAAGGGAACCATAAGTCAACTTGACTGCATTGAGTGCCTTCCCCAATGGCAGAACACAACCGTCAGTAGTAAGCGAGCTACATATCTCAGGGTTGGGTGGATAATGTTTGAGTTCTTGCTCTTCCACTCCCCCCACGTGCTAGTGATGGGGTACCAGAAATCATCGAAGTGGTATGCCTCAAACTCTATCACATGCCTCCTAACATGGTCAAAACAATCCCAGCCAAAGTACTCGGCTATATACCGGTCGGTAAGGGTTCTACTAGCATCATCCAAGTGAAAATGGATGAGAACACATCGCACGCTTCAACTAGCGTGTTGCTCAAAGTATTAACTCCACATTACGAAACAAATTTCATCATCAAGTAAACCACCATTCAAGCAGAGGAGTAGATCTTTCTTTGAGTAGCCATGGTATAGGCAAATCGCGCAAAGCCTCTTGAAAAGCTAATATTAGTCATAGATATTTTTAATGCTATTCTTCATGCTATTTAATTTATGTGCAGGTAAGTACTTCGCCTAAGTTGTAATGTTGCTTGGTTTAAGAAATTAAAACTACTCCTTGGCTCAATTCTTTAATGAAAAAGAAAAAGCTCACAGATTAGTTTGATCTTTTGTAACTCCTTTCGGGGTTATTCTTGTGTAGACAACATGAAAATCATAAAGATTTTTGTTTGGGTCTTCCCCTTCCAAACCATGGAAGCTTAAGGTGTAAGTGAATAAGTCCATACTTCACTTCAAAATTGTGTCCCTCATGCTTCTGTGGTAGTGCAATTGCAAGGGACTTTTGTCGAAAGTTTGGGGTGGTAAAATGCCTTAATGTTTGATCTGCCATCTTGACTTGTTGAACCTTCTCGCAAATTATTCTCCTTAATTTTGAAATCTTCCTTTCAATTTCTGGATCACAACTTAGGAAAACTTGATTGGCAGCACGGGCGTGAACCATACAAGGTTCACAATAGAAGAATAGGTAAAACAATTAATATAATAGGGAATATAATATTTTCCCCTCAACGACGCCAAATTTGACAAGAGGATTTAGATTTCCACTCTAATATTTTATCAAGGTTAATTTATGAAATATTATCCACTTATAATATTATAGTAATATAGAACGAAATTATGGCCCGAACATAAGAGAAAAACACATTTCACAATTTATTTTTATATTTCAACGAACTCTACTATTTAGGGTTTGGGGGATTTTGGAAGAGGTGTTTATTTAAAAATAGAGAAAATGATAGAAATAGTGCCCATTTTTATACAAAATTATAGATTTTGTTTCCACTTTTACGGCTCTTTCTTAAAACGTTCCTTACTTTGAGTAAATTGTTCCGATTTTGTTTCTTTACCTCTTACCAACCGGTTAACTCAAGTCAACACTCCAGTCAAAGGTCAATGTGATCAAATTTTCGAATTTATCATTTTTAAGGATTCATTTGAAAACTTTCCTAGTAAATATTTGAAAGGAATTTATAGGCAATTAAACATAAATTCATAAAAAACAAATTTATAGTACCATGCACCTGCAACATTGTTCAAATCAATGTCGTCGTCCTTTAAAAATGAAGTCGATAACAAATGGAAGCAGGTGATGCGACTGGAACAACCGCGACATCGATGCGATCGATGACGCTTATAGTTATAGTGATGTCCCTCATGATTGTATGCGAGATTGCATGATCCTGTGCACTCTCGTTTGTATGCTGATGTGGATAGGTAGCCAATACAACTTTGTTTTGAATATGCGACCTCATAAAAAAAACCCGCGAGTCATAAGCGATATCGATTTAGTGTCAGTACGTGTTGTTCTTGGAGGGCAACGTCGCATACGTGTCGTATCCGTACTAGTTTGGGCTATGTCGTGGTACGAATCGCGGAGAATAATACATTACTATATTATTTAATTTCTGATGAAATTTTTAAAAAAACCATTGAACATAAATTACCAATAAATGACAAAATATATTCAAATACATATGGTTAATGTGAAATAAACGATCAATTGTACTCAACATCCATTGCCTACGTCGTAAGGCGCCCAAGCTCAAAGTTCATTGTAACTCTCTTTGTCCTATTAAAACAAATTATCATGAAATAGAATTTATGTTAGAATTCAGTAGTTCCAGAACGATGTACACATAATATTGTCAAGTGCATGTGTCAATAACTTTACAATGGGAAAATTAACATTACCGGCCTACTGTGATGTCGCATGGTTGAGGATGACATGTCTATTGAACTGATGAAAGTGCAAATTCAGACAATCAAGATGAGAATTTCAATTCTGGAAATGTGACTTCACATACATGTCGGTTTTATGTCGTCTGGGGTGATGAACACAATGTGATGTCGCACATATAAACTGTGTTCATAAGAAAATTTAATTATTTTCCACAATCAACAATTATATATGCTTTTATCCACAATCCATACAAACAAGACATTACTTAGGAAAAAAAATGTTGTAACTTATATAACATGTAACAAAATTATCATACCCAATGATTATATTCAATTTTTTATCAATGTGAAAAAAATACATGTACAATATAGGAGATGCCAAAATGATCTACCTTAAATTAATTGAACCCGGGGATGCTCCATTCTAGAAATATTGTTGATATTCGGTTGAAGAAATTATATTGGACTCTTGAGTGTTTGTAATGGTGTTAATGGATATGATAGGGTGAAATTGTGTTGAGAGAAAATGTGTTGGTGATGGGAAATGATTGTGTTTGTGATGGATGTTAATGTAATGAGATGGGTTTAGGGGGAAATTTTGGTTCAAAATTTCATTTCCCACTGGAAATTTTCATTTTGAGCGACATCGCGTAGAGGTCGGTCCCTGATTCGTATTGTACGAAAAGACGTTGTGAAATCGGACAAATGGGGCCAAAGTATAATTGATGGTAATTGTCATCGAAGTAATCATCTACAATTTGCTCTACACGATATAGCATTGATTTTAGAAATTTGATGGGCGCAATTGTATTAGCTTTTAATTTCATAAAAACCCTCGAATATTAAATTTGAAGGGATACCACGTGGTGGTAAATGATCTTTCTTATACCGCTTATAATAAGGGTATTCATGGAATATTCTAAAAATAACGGACGATTAACCCGTGTTCGAGGACACAGACCATTGCCATCCCCCAATCAAGCTCATGACAACCGTTATTCATGACAAAAAACCGGGATGATCCCAAAAAGGATTTCAACAGGTTCATCCTGGATGAACCTTGGATACTTATATGGAATAGTATCAAGTTACCTTACATGATGTAGTAGCGCTTTTCAAAATTTAATGGGCGCACTTGTATTAGCTTTTAATTTCATAAAGACTAAATTTTTTTAGTCCCCTACAAATTATCTTATACCATGTTTGGGTCCCCTTTTGCAAATAAACCCTTAGACAGTACCCCACTAATTCAGAACGATTTGTTTGGTCCCCAAAGGTGATTTTCAAGGAAAGTCAATGGTAAAATTGGTCAAAATATATAAAATGACCATTATACCCTTGAGTTAAAAAAATTAAAAGAAAAGCTTTGTCTTCTTCGTTCGGTTATCTTCTTTGCTGCTGTTCATCTTCGTCGTCACCACCGTTACCGCCACTTCGCCTGGAGCAGTCTCCGCCACTTCGTCCGGGCCAGATCTGGAGTAGTCTTCGCCGCCACCACTTCATCTTCTTTGCTCGTCTTCTTTGTCACCAAGGACCTTCACTTCATCTTCTTTGCTTTGTTAATGCTTAGCTCAAAGAAGCTTCTCCAGCATGGGCACCGTTCATCTCCGGCTCTCCCAGCGGCATCGTGATTGGATTTCTGGGCACGATCTTTGGAATTTTCTTGTCGATAATCTTGGACTAGGTCCTCGCTTTGATGACTCCCATGGAAAACTCCTCCTTTCTAAGCAACACCAAATCCTGGCATTTTCTTCTAGATAATTCCGATGATCCAGTAAATCCAGCCGCATAGAGCTCAGGGTGGATGGCGTGAGCGCCACCATATGGTCACCGCCGCCACTGCCGATCTCAGCCGGGAGGTAGGCATGCAACGAGTAGCTCCACCACACCGAAGAACATGCCCCCTTGCATATGTTGCATACTTTCGGCTTCGATGTGGCGCAACCCATAAATTTGAAAACTTTTTCTTCAATCAATCTCGATCAATTGAGGAATGTTCTATTCCTATTCCCTAATCAATCAGCTGGATTTGTAGGGGCAAATTTTCATAATCAAGAACAATTTGAATGATGAATACTCTATAGCATCATTGAAAAAAACAACACCAAGAATTCAATATAAATTCTTGAAGATTTTGGAATGGAAAATGCACAATAAGCTTCGTTAATGGCGGCGGCAGTGGTGAAAAGCAAAAAAAATTAAAATTAGGAAATTTTAATTAAAAATGTTTTTAAATTAGTAAAATTACCATTATACCCCTGGATTTTTTGGAAAACCGTTTACTCTTACCTTAAAACCACCTCTGGGGACCAAACAAATTATTCTGAATTTGTGGGATACTATCTAAGGTTTGATTTGCAAACGGGGACCAAAACATGGTATAAGATACTATCTAGGGGACTAAAAAAACTATTTAATTTTTCATAAAAATCCTCAAATATTAAAGTTAACGTGATACCACATTTTGGAAAATGATCTTTCTCATATCGCTTATAGTAGGGTATTAATGAAATATTCTAAAAATGACGGACGATTAACCCTGGTTCAAGGACGCAGACCATTGTCATCCCCCAGTCAAACTAATGACAATTGTTATTCATGACAAAGAAACTGGGGTGATCCTAAAATTATTTCAACAGGTTCATCCTGGATAAACCTTGAATACTTATATGGAATAGCATCAAGTTACCCGACAAGATGTAGTAGTGCTTTTCAAAATTTGATGGGCGCAATTGTATTAGCTCTTAATTTCATAAAAAACCCCCGAATATCAAATTTGAAGTGATACCATGTTGTGGAAAGTGATCTTCTCATACCGCTTCTAATAAAGGTATTGATGGAATATTCTAAAATGACAGACGATTTACCCGGGTGATCCCAAAAATTATTTCAACAGGTTCATCCTGGATGAACCCTGGTTACATATATGGAATAGTATCACGCAGACCATTCTCCCATCCCCCAGTCAAACTCATGAGAATGCGATCTATATCACTGGGTAGCTTTAATTCAGCATTTCATCCTCCACCACCATCATGATGGGAACTCATTGTAAAATGTAAAAAGTTCACAGGCTATGTGAAAATTGATGCTGATCGAATCAGACCTTAATATAGGTCATGAACAATTGTAGATATAAATTTAAATTTTAAGAGTAATCAATTTGAAGCTGAATTACATTTGTCTAGGTTACACGAGGGCCCAGTTGCCATCTTATTAGGTTGAAATGGTGACACCTGACATAATAGACTCTGACATTGGTACTATATCGGATATATGTTTCTAAACCCAAAAAAAAGTGCAAAATCGCACAACGATTGGTCAAACACCAGCCCATTTCTATGCTAGTGGGCTATTAGGTTTAGGCTCACATTTGGAATAGTCGATGTTGCCCTAGTGTTGGTATGAATTATGTCCATGCGACAAACGTGCGAAGCCGGCTTACCCTAGGCAGAAGTCACAAGGCTTCATAACGAGTTTATAAATGGAGCCACATTTGATACATCATTTCCAACTCTCTGCATTCTCTTGATTGTCAACACTTCTCACGTCTTCTAAAGAGTATGCCATCCACCTGACTTTGCATTTTTCTTTTATTTTAGTTTTTATCCTGTAAATTGTTGTATGTATTAGGGTGTGAATGTGTTAATTGTTATCATTTTTGAGATTTCTATGGTTTGGTATGCTAGAATATGGTTTTAGAGCGTGGGAATGTTATGGTAAGGTTTTTGAATATGAATTTGGGTGGTACAACATGCGGTAAGGTTGCTGTTGTTTTCTACTGTTGTTGTTATCTGCTGAAATGCGACGTCACAGACGTGTTGGTCTGGCTTCTGTTATACCAATCTATATGTGACATCACAATTATGCTTTCTGTAGATGGTCTGATAAATGCAAACTCGCACATGCATCGGTTGACCTATCGATTATACCGGTGCTTTTGCAACGTCAGCTTGAATATGTAATAAAATCGGATTTCATGTCTTTATTTCCCATTGTCTGACTATCATAACATATCACCTTCCTTACAATATAAATTACAAAAATCATAGCAAACAATGCTGGTTCCAACCACCAACTAATTATTGTGAGCGATTTGGATGATTACAGTTCCCCCCCCCGGCACATTCTCCGACAGATTTCCCCATTTTGTACATGCTCTGACCTAGAAAAAATTGGATCTATTATGGAAGTTCCTCCATGTTTCCTATTATAGAAAATTTTTCTATACATTACTTTCATAAGTACTAACAAATGTTATTTGTATCTAATTCAGTACATCCCAGTCGAAATTGTTGAGTGCATAGCACCATAGAAGTTGCCAGTTGTGATTAGGTGTAGGGAAGAGAGTAAAAAATTCACTACTCGGGGAACAGTCCTTAAAACCCTGACCCCGAAGGGGTTTGGCCAATTTCTTGAAGAAGGGGAACTTCAGAAAGGGGATACACTGTACTTTGAGCTCGTAAATGGTGATGTGCTCGTAGTTTTCCATGTGATCGTTCTTCCCCGTAAACATTAGAGGGCTCTCTAAGATTTCATATGACTATGTATTCAAAACTTATTTTCTTTTATTTTGTTGGATTTCAATCGAGACGTATTTTGTGTCCAAAATACTATAATTCCAAATTTCTTTTTTTTAATGTTATTTTATGGTTATTCCATGTTTAATATTTACCATAACATGTTAAGAAATGTTATTTAGAATTGTATTTATAAATTGGAATGGATGACCAGTTGGGTGGTAGGCCGTATAGGTGCAATGTCGGTCTCATGTCGGTATGTCTTCGCACTAACTGATATACCTGCTCATCATACTTAACCAGTGGAGTTCAGCACATGGTTGAAACGACATCGTTCCAAGAGAGGTTATATATATGGTAACCCTAAGAGAAAGTTCAAGCTTTTCTTCACAAATTTCTTGCAAATTCCAACGATCTCCACCGTCCACCCTACTCTTGTGTATTGGAAAAAAAGTATGGTTTATCAAATCTCCTAAATTACAAGTTATGTACTTCTTGAATCACAACGTCAGATCTGTGGTCTATAAATTTGTTTTGCGTGCTATGCTTTCAAGCCCGTTGTTTTAGATTTATACGTGTGTGAACCTTTCTTCACTTTGAGAGTTGGTACTATAATTTGGTATGTCTCCCAAGGGTTACTTTGTTTTATTTCATATTGATGAAGCTTCATTTTTTCAGTTTGATGTGTTTCTTCCGGTAGCAACCTGTGATATCTGCGGTTCATCCGACAGATGTGTGACCTTGCTGATTAATGTTTTCCAACCTAATAATTCTTCATTTTACGATGTCAATTGTATCTCGGTTTCACATTCGGTTAGCCTGAATTGTTACCAACTTCATATTTTGGAATGTATGAGAATTTGGTATTATGTCAGTTTTCAATTTGATTTAAAGAACCGAGATCGTATTTTAAGGTCGACCTAATCACCGCTTCATACCAAGATGCACCTGCAACTCTGATTGTGACGTCGCACATGTCATTCAATTGTTTGATTTATCACTTCAAATTTTCACTTCTGATGCAGGACAAATGACTGGCGAAGGATTGTCTAATCCACATTTTTTCCCAGGTGTTTCACCTATTTACACACACACACATATATATTCAAACAAAATTCCACACTTTAATTTGTAACAACTAATACATTTTAGTTTTTATACAGTTCACCGCACAGCGCAGGCACCCTGAGCCATTTTTCTTCAACATTAAAACTCACGCGATGGCTATTGATAGCCCACATTTTGACTGCACTTTGAAGCGGTTGACTTTGGGAAAATACCTATTTTGGTAAAACCTTTTAAATAAATTTTATTAGTTGATAATTGCATATGTATATACATATATACATATACATACATATATATATACACATATATAAATATTTCTAATCAATATTTGTTACGGTGACTTAGTACATCCCATGGGAGATTGTACCAGTCCTACCGGCTAAGAAGGCCCCCGTAGTGCTAAGGTGCTACGGGAGAGAGTGGCATATGAACTACTTGGGGGTGGGAGGGTTAAGGCCCTATCCCCAAAGTGTTTTGGTGAGTTCTTTAGGGGTAACAACCTACGCATCGGGAACACCTTGTTCTTCAAGGTGATACAAGCTAGAGGGGCAATCATCTTCAAGGTCATCATTGTCCGAGCTGGTGAAAGTGGATGGTAATTTCCGTTATGTTGGAACTAAGACAGGTCTTATTCAAATTAAATTATGTACTATGTAATTGTAATGATATTTTCATAACTTCTATTTTTTTCTAATTAGTTGTCTGTCTTAGTTGAACATTGAACAAATGGGGCACTGGTTGTGTTTAAATCAGGTTAGTATTTGTAGGGTGTTTGTAGCACAATGATTGCTAGCAATTGTTGTGCCTAATTAACTAACCTCATTTTTACATTCCCCCAAATTAATCGTGATGAAAGGATATGATGAGGAGAGAGACACCAAAGACATTGGGGAAAAGAGCATGACCTCTATTTTATTGTAATTTATTTTATTTTATCACTGTCAAATTCTTTACTTTAACTTGTCTGGTACAAATATGCAACTTTGCCAATCGTTCGCAATACCTTTCGGCATCAAATACTTATGTAGGGAATTCGGGCAACCTTTTGAAAGAACACATGCGACGTCGCATGATATTCAGTAATATCATTTACTTCATTTTTAGCCTTTTACTTCGGTTCAAAAACTAACCAATGTTAAAAACCAATTATTTACTTCATTTTTGTATAACCGAGGTAGATAATATCTTTTACTTCTGAAAAAATAACTGAGGTAAAATAACTTTTTACCTCGATTATATGGTGTTAACAAAAAAACCGAAGTAAAAGGGGCGAAGTTATAGGTCTTGTTTCTTGTAGTGCTTCAAAATATCTCGTCCTATTTATAATAATATATAAATAAATTAAAAAGGAATAAAATACTTCTCCTAATCTGTATCTCATTATTATAAGAATAACAAAAAAAGATGTCGGCAAAGACAGGAACTCTACCTAAAATGAAAAGGGGAAGTATGAGCTCTTCTAATAAAAATTCTCCTCAAAAGAATTGGGAGATAAAATATTTTCCTATTGAGAATTCCTAATGAGACATTAGGAAATATAGTATTTTAATAAAAGGAAATAAAATATTATCCTAAAAAGAATAGAAATATAATCTAATGAAAAATGGAATTCCAGAACAACCAAAAATTACCAAAATATAAAATTCAGTCCACAAAAGTCAATGGGCTGAATCCCTTTACTAATTCAAAAAGCTGGGAATTCTGTTACCCAAAATCACCGTACGCATCTCCGTGGTCCGACCATGCAGTTTCCACAAGCAGTTATGTTGGATTTTCCATTCATTTTTCCATTCTTCTACCTTTGATCTTTAATTCTTCGTTATGGTTGATGTGGTAGCTTGTTTAGGTAGCTTCTTCACTGCTCACCACTGTAAGTTCCTCCACCTGCAAAGACAATCCCGGAAATGACTCTAGGAGAATCCCTCTGATGATAAAATCAGTCTTCTCTTTAAAAAATAGGATTTCTCTGAATAATAGCGCTTACCTTAACTTCTTCTCCATTTGATGTATTTATAGACTAACTCAATCATGCTTCCTTGTTTTTAGGGACAGAGATCGTGGGGAAAAAAATCACGATCCCACTTTCTGAGTTTGTAGCCTTCATGGTCTGCTTTCATTCCATATTCATCAGCCCACGTTCTTTGTGTTCCCCTACGTTCTCAATAGTTTGAGCTGAACCAAGTTCGCCTTTACTGCTGAACATTGTTAGGCTGGGCCTAGCGGCTGCTAGCTTTGCTTATTGGACCGTATATACACCATAAGACCCCTAGCCAAGAAGCCAATGCCATACGAATTAATGATTGGTTTCCTAAGCTGTGTAGCAAACTTATTTCTTCGCTTTGTGTGTAATGATTTATAATATGTTCGTCTGAACTGCGATGAAAACCAGTTTTTACGGAGTGTTGATTTCTTCTTGGCTGTATGTTGCGACTTCCCAGAATCACACTTCTATTTTAAATTTTAAACTTCTAGGCGTATCTTATCTCCATGAAATCTATTTGTTGTAATCTTTTGACCGAGATTCACTCCTTCGTATTCATTTGTTAGCTCCGCAATTTGCTCGGTTTCCATTACGACTGTTGTGTCTTATAATTACTTTGAATTTAGCATCTCGAAAAATAGCCCCCATTTAGAGTATTCTCTCTGATTTCTCCTCGAGAATCTAAAAAGGTAATGCACTTTATTTCAGCTTTGTAATGATTGCGCATAATTATTTTTATTTGTCTTGTAGCATTCCTTCTTGTATTTAAAGTCTTGCACAAACCCAGGACTATTCATCTTCTTCCTTCGTCTACATTGCTCCCAATCTCTTCTAGAATCCCGCGTTATAACAGTAAGTTATTTTTTTGTGTCCTTCCTTCTTGCTCTTCCTCAAGCTTTTAGCTTTTGATTTGTGTACTTGTGTATCTTGTAGCGTAAGTTTGTTTTCATTATAATTTGATAAATTTTGTGCTACCCTTCCCATCACTTTGTTCTAGATTCTGGCAGGATTTGTTCTTCTTAGTTTATGTCTTTTAATTTACGTCGTCCTTCGTCTTGATTTTAGGGATTTTGAATTCGTCAATGTCTGCTTCTAACAACCTCAGGATCTCTTCTCCCAACGTCCATGAGCTTAATGTTGATCCTGATGAAGATATTGACCACTCTGCAGGATCTTCCGTCATTAGTAGTCTCCTCAAAGATTCCTATGTTGAGAATTTGAAATATACATTCCCTTTTCTGCATTTGCATGAGTTAAGGCACTCGAGGCCTTAGAGGGCGTTCACACTCCTCCCCCTGGTTATTTTTCTTGCTATCAGACAACTTGAAATTTGGACTCTCTTTTCCTCTGCCTGAACATGTGGTAGACCTTCTTTGTTACTATAAATTAGGATTATGTCAGCAGTCCTCCATTTTCGTCTTTTTTTATCATGTTTGCAAAACGGCTGGTGCTGATTATTTTATACTCCCTCCGTCCCAGCCGAATCTGCAAACTTTTTGGTCAACTTTCTCAAGACACGTTTGACCATAAATTTCAACTAGTATATAGATACCAATATCATAATGTGGGATATTGTTGGATTCTCTGCATGCTGTATTTTCTAAATATCAAATTTTAACACACTGTTAATATACGTAACTAAAGTTATCGTTGGTCAAACATGACCTGAGAAAGTTGACCAAAAAGTGTGCACATTCGGCTGGGACGGAGTAATAGATCTTTTCCGTATCCTTTTTCATCTTTGCAGAATAAAAAAACTCCCCTGACGAATTCACTCTTTATCCTGTAATTCCTAATGTTGAGTTCGTTAGCGGGTTCCCCAGTAATTGTGGGGTGTTCCAAGAAAATTTCTTCTACTTAAAACTTGATCCCAATTTTAGCTTAGATTTTCCCTTTTGGAACTACGACGCTCTAAAAGCGAAGCTACATATGACTGGGGCTCGCCTGACTGCCAAGTCCAAGGTTGTAATAACTCTTAGTCATCATTCCATCACGCTTTGCTCTGCTAGTACCTTAATCAAAGGTGTTGAACTCACTAATCACTTAACTATTTTTGGTTTGTTTGTCCCCACTATGTGCTTGTTCTCGCCTCTCATGTTTTTGTTCTTATTTAACTAGTTCTTTGTTTCGTTGCAGACATGGACTTCACACGCCATACCCATGAGACTAAGTTCGTTTCTGAAGATGATGATGAAGAGGTAGAGACCCTGAATCCCTAGGGCGAATAAAACACTGGTGTTGTTTCTCATCAAGTGAGTACTAATGACACAAGTACTCAACATAATGCATTTGGCTCTCATACTAATAAGGTCGAGACTGATGGTAAGCAAAAGGCCAAAGATAAGGGCCAACAGAGAAAGCGCAAGGAGTGAACCAAAAATACTTGTACTGATTTAGGACCTACAAAGAAGAATGGGCGAGTTGGCAACCTTCCTCCGCATTCTCTCATGCTAAGACACAACTTGTTTGTAGATGGGACTGTTCCTGCTACGCTCTCCAAGCTATCCCTTTCAGAAATCATGGTTGTGGTATTTTTTATTACGTTGAAGCTTTTATCATAATTTGAGTGTTTTGTTTATTCATGTTACCATTGTCACTGTTGGTGTGTTTTTAAATTAAGGTTGGTGAGAGCTTGCAACTTGTCAGCAAACGAGTTACTAGCTTTGGTAAAGAGGAAGAAGTTATACTGGTAGAGCTACAAGCCACTAAAGCAGAGTGCAGTGCTTTGAGTAAAACTGATGTGGATGCCGATAAGCGCACTGTGAGTGTTGAAAGAGAAATGGAGAAAATGTGCTTTTAGTGAAAGAGATGAGGACGATTGGCCCGGCTTCGCCTGGATACCCTCAGCTACTAGTCAACAGACTATTGAAGAATAATTATTTTTACTCCTTGTTTGAGGAAGTCTCAGCTAACGCTCATGACGTTGGCTATTGTGAGGCTTTGATTGAGCTGAGGAAGCTGAATCCAACCTCGAAGCTTGATAAGTTGACCAAGCTGGCCAAGTCAGAAAAGGTCATGGAATAATAGACCAAAATTCTCAATGATGGCTTTGTGAAAAGCGTGTCTGATGATGGTCATCCTTTCACATTGCTATCCTATCTTGCTGGTCCGTCAACTCTTCCTTCCGTAGCTGAGCTAAAAATGTGTATGGTTGATTACTGTATGGAGCTTCTATTCAACTCTTCTATCTCGGAGGATCGCCAAGGTCAAGATATTGTAGTGAGTGATGCTGCCAATCCAGAGGGGGGGGGTTGAAGGTGCAAGATGCTACAAACGCAAAGGATGCTGCTATCGTGGCTCATACTTCTCTCTTGTCTCCTTCAAAAGTTAGTCAAGCACTGTACACTTATTTTGGTAAGTACACTTATTCTCATCTCCTTTAAAACATATTTTTCTTGTAATCTGCTGGCAATATTTTGAAGTTTGTTTGTATGATTTTTGTGTTATTGGCAACTTATTAGGTCATTGTGCCTATTTTTTAAATAATTTTACCAATGGTTTAAATTTACTTATTTGCAGGGCTTTGATATTTTGGTTGACCAATTTTTTTTTGAAAAGCGTTGGACATTTAGGTTGTTACATTCATTTTTCTTGTGACAATGATTTTGTGTCACCTTCTAGATATTGTCCTGTGAATTTAACTGAAGCGACCAAGTGCATATCAAAAAAGTATTTCCAGCTCATTTCTTCCGACCGCTTGTCTCAA